>JAFEMH010000138.1:0-327500 GCA_022495995.1 Adenophora triphylla var. japonica | reverse complement strand
TTCTTTTCCAGTCTTTTTACCTTTTCTTGCTTGAACATTAACTAATTATCTCCAAAATCCTGTGTAAATCATACCCACCGACAGCTGTTTTATGGGTCATACTTTGAATAATTTCATAATTTTCAAAATCTTTCAACCACCCTATTCAATACACTGTTTCTAAAGGGTATAATGTATATAAATATGTATTCTCCATAACACCCCCTTATCACAATCTGTTTTCTTTAATATTTTAGACTTCAATTTTCATTTTCTTGCTACAATATCCTATCTGGGTTCACTTTACTGATCTTAGATCACTGTACAAATTCCAAATCTTGGGTCATTATTACTATGATTTTCTTGCCAATTTCTAGCTAAGATGTTATTCTATAAATTGCTCATCTAATCAGATACTCAAGTTGGAATTAAAGAGCATCACCAGATGGATTCTAATGCAAAACTCCTCATATCACTTGTCGCCACTTCTTCTGTAATGGGTGCCATTTTATTGGCTTTGTTATGTTTTTGGATTCATCACAAAAAGAATTACAAGTCCCAGGATGATAAACCCACTGGTTCAGGTGAAATCAAATGTGGGTTTTTGATATTTCACATTAATAATGTTTTCTTGCTTGTGGATTCTTATATTGTTATGTTTTTTTTTTAAAGATTTGAAAGGGATTGCATTTGCTCCATTTATGAGTAGATATGGTAGTGTGAAACTGAGTTGTAAAAAGGGATCTGTGGCTATAATGGATTACAAGTTGCTAGAAACTGCGACAAACAATTTCCGGGAAAGCGATATTTTGGGCGTTGGGGGATTTGGATGTGTATATAAGGCACGGCTCGATAATGATTTATATGCTGCTGTGAAAAGACTTGATGGTGGAGGCCAAGATGCCCTTAAAGAATTTCAGGTACCATTTTAAAACTTGTTCATATATATAATGCAATTTTTTGAATTGATTTCCTCATTTTTGTTCTTGGACTGTGATTTGTTATTTCAGACTGAAGTGGATCTGTTGAGTGTAATTCATCATCCAAATATTATTACTTTGTTGGGATATAGCGTTCATGAAGAAAGTAGACTTCTTGTTTATGAATTGATGCAAAATGGATCCCTCGAAACTCAATTACATGGTAAGCTATTCTTAACACCAGAATCTTTCTCCCTTTTGAAGTCTACGACTTTTACTTCTTACTCCCTCCGTCCCAAAATGAATTTCCAGAAAAATTACAAAATTGCTCTTGATCAAGAGCAAGTTTGAAAGTTATTTGACATTCATTTGGGACAAACGGAGTACATAATAGGTATAAAGCTAACCTATGTCTGTAAATTGTATTGACCCAATTACCCTTTCCTTTGTTAATGCACAATTGTCACGTTGGAACCTACAATTGTTCGTTTAAGGGATAATAGAAAATAAGAATGTATAATGAGCAAGACTTGAGTTTCTTGTTCTGTCAATGTCTGCAGGAGCTTCTCGTGGATCCAATTTAACGTGGCATTGTCGGATGAAAATTGCTCTAGATACTGCAAGGTGAATTATTTTAATCACCCCCATTATGTACAATAATTGACATTTTTATTAACATATTACTACTGCTTGACCAGAGGATTAGAATACTTGCATGAGAACTGCAACCCACAAGTGATCCATAGAGATCTGAAATCATCCAATATTCTTCTGGATTCCACATTCAATGCCAAGGTAGAAACTACATATTTTTTAAATGACCAGTCTATCTATTTGTCATTTTAAATTATCTTTATTTCCTTAAAATAATGATGGTGTATCTCAGTAATACTTGACTAAACATTTTACAAATCTCGCTTTTCTTGTTTGGATAAAAAGCTCTCGGATTTTGGACTTGCTGTAGCTGATGGGGCTCAAAACAGAAATACCATTAAGCTTTCTGGAACTTTGGGCTATGTGGCCCCGGAGTACCTTTTAGATGGTAAGCCAACTAAAATTCAACTACTTTGGCATGAAAATGTTTTTTATTTCCCGGATAATAGAAATTCCTACTTGTTTATTGCTCTTTTTAACTTTTAGTACAGATAATTCCAATCATGCCGTCGTAGTATTTCGTGATGTTGATAGCTATATAAAAATGGTTTGAGTACAAGATTAAGCAATTGTGAGCACATGCGATTCAACATTATGCACTTGGACTCATCATTGATGTGCAAGAAAATATTTGGCATACTATGGACAAAGAAGTTGCAAATAATCATTCAAGTATCTTTATCTTTTTTAGAGTTATGCTACAAAGAGAAATCTCTCACTTAATAAAAAAGAAAAGCTATCCTTATATCCGCAATGGATACTTTGGACTTACAATTGTGACATAGAAATACTTGGAATAAGGTTTTTCAAGCTGAAGAGTTGTATTATACTACAATTTTAGTTCTTTGAGGATGAATTACGACTATTTCGGAAATTATTCTTTGCAATTAACTCATTAACATGATGGTAGAGACTCTGTTATCCTCGTTGAAAGAGCCAATGATTTTGTTATTATTGATTGGGATGCCACTCGAACATTTTTGTGATAAAATATACTGTAGTTCTCATCTTTGTCTTAGAGAGCAAAATGCAATGTATATTAGTTTATTTCAGGATATAAGGGAGCATCAGGCTACCTTCTACTAGGAAGACATTTTGCTTCTCTGAATTATTTCATAATCACATTTCATGTTTTTGGTATTGTAATAAAGAAAGATATGTATATGTACTTGTGTGATGACCTTGGTTTGGACTGAATTGAATGACGAAACATATTTGTTGGTTGGGACAAAGGTCAATATTTCATGCTAAGATTTTTCTTTTAAACTTTTAAATCCCTTTGCAGGTAAACTAACAGATAAAAGCGACGTATATGCATTTGGAGTTGTACTTTTAGAGCTTCTACTAGGCAGGCGACCCGTAGAAAAACTGTCGCCATCTCAGTGCCAATCTATTGTCACTTGGGTGAGCTTTTAGCAACTATTAAGATTTTCCAACAATCAATATATGTGCCATAAATACTGATTTAATATTAAGAATTGGTTTGTTTCATCATGAAAACTTAAATTGCAGGCCATGCCACAGTTAACTGACAGATCAAAGCTTCCAAACATTGTAGATCCTGTGATTAAAGATACAATGGATCTAAAGCACTTGTACCAAGTCCGTAAACTTTATCATAATCTTTTTGTTTTTTTCAATTTCTTATCTTCCATGATAAAATTGCTAAAGAAAATTACAACCCGTTGCCATGCAGGTTGCTGCAGTTGCTGTACTATGTGTACAACCAGAACCGAGCTACCGCCCTTTGATAACTGATGTCTTGCATTCTCTGGTTCCCCTTGTACCTGTCGAGCTTGGTGGGACCCTAAGAGTGCCACAAAACTACCCCGCAGTTTCCACTATGCCTTGATTTTGTGATCTTTATGACATAAATACCACCTTGGTTATAATTATCATACAATTTTTTATATTGCTTCCCTTTCTTTAGGCATCTTAGATTATTTCTTGGAATAATCATCTTTTTGGTGTATTGTCTATGGGAATTGGACTTGGCTGATCTCCGTTGATTTTTCACTCAATTTTTTCTGATACGGCAGTGGATGATGGTTGCCACATAAGCAAGATAGAGGGCGGACACATGGCAATGATCCAATGGTATGTCAAGAAATTGAGTGAAAAAACAACAATGAAGAGAGGATCTGATCGGGTGGTAACTTATTTGTATGGGTATTGATCTATCGAGTTTTTATAATTT
The DNA here is from genome assembly GCA_022495995.1 of Adenophora triphylla var. japonica. Lineage (NCBI taxonomy): Eukaryota > Viridiplantae > Streptophyta > Magnoliopsida > Asterales > Campanulaceae > Adenophora > Adenophora triphylla. Next base: position 323,750 of record JAFEMH010000138.1, on the reverse strand, counting down.
ACTTGTAAATAAAGATAATTTTGATTTTGGATTGTTTAAATATACATTTAAGTTCATCTTCTGTAAATAAATATGGCTACTATTCAATGTAGATTGAGAGGAATTAGTGTAGTATGGGGTATGACAATTACACCTTTTTTTTTTTTTTATGAATATTCAAATTTCATTTTAAGGAATATTCAGAAAATATGTATTTATTATACATTTTAATGAACAGATGCATAAATATTTTTGTTTTTCACTTTCTATACATTAAGGTTTATGATAATAAAATGAATTGCGAAAAAAGTTTGATAAAAAAGGGACAGTTTTTTTAAAAAAGACATTATTTGGAACAAAAACTGATTGATTTTGGACATTATTTAGGGGATATAGGAAGTATCTTGTTGTGCATCGAGGAAATTAGTGTAAGAAATTATAATTTTTTATAATTCCTACAAAAAATCATACTCCCTCCGTCCCACGTGAATAGACACCAAAAATCTTGGCACAATAACTAAGGAAAATGAATATAATAATGAAAATGTGTGGTAGGAAATGAAGAGAGAGAATGAGTGGAGTTGGTTGAATAAATTGTGTGGTAGGAAATGAAGAGAGAGAATGAGTGGGTGGGGTAGGATGAATATAAAATAATAAATTCTTTTCCATTTTGGGCAGTGTCTATTCACGTGGGACGTCCCAAAAAGGAAATAAGTGTCTATTCACGTGGGACGGAGGGAGTATTTTCCATGCCTTTAATTCAGGGAATAATAGGTTTAAGTTAATCAAAATACTGATGAGCAACCAAAGGCTGCAATCATAGGGAAGACTTTGAGGCAAGAGCTGTTGAACGGTTTCCATCCTTCCCTTTCCTTTGGGTATTGAAACATAATTTTCAATCAATATCACCGACAATTCAACTTAATGACGCCAAGCTAATCAGGGTCTGAACAGTTTATGGATATCTGGTAGGATATATTTTGTTGGTTGATGTACCTAGAACACAACACAAATGAAGCACCGTTAAAGTTGGATGTTAATCCAACTCAGGCCCTCGGGTGTGAGAGTAAGAATACTGAGTATATAAGGCTTGAAATACCTTGAATGTGTGTGAGTGTTTAGGGTTTGAGAGTAATATGGCTTATAGTCTATATTTGAGACTTATCTTGTCCAAGGGGACAAAGGTCTTCTATTTATAGGCAATGAGGAGCTGCCCGCTGACGTAAGCCATGAGGTCAGCCCTAAAGGGCACTTTGGTATTTGACCGCATACACGTGTCCGCATCTGATTGAATCTGTCAGGGAATGAGGATTTTCTGTCAGAGGGGATGTCGCTGATGTGGACTAGAGTCGTGTATCCGGCGCGGCGCATTAATGGCAATAGTAGGTGCCTGTCTCTGAGCCGCATTGAATGCGATGGGAGTGAGCCGGCTACTTGCATGTCAGAGTCAGTAAGGTAACTTGCTCAGTAAGCCTTGGTATTTAACCGGGAGGCTGGTGAGATAACCGGGAGTCAGGTTTGAGCCCGCGGTCAACATCTTAGGCGCGGTCAATGGTAATTGACGTGGGCACGGATGCTACGGTCACAACTCTTGCGGTCACCAGGCTGACGGTCAGGATCTCCCCGGGAGGGGGTAGGATGATGATGAGAGGAACGTGGTCTTGACCTTGGCGATTTAGGGAACGTCACGTCATACTGGGCCTTTGGACCAGACCGAGCTTGGGCCCGATCCAGCTGGTCCGGGCTCATCAGTGACCCCTAGTTCCAAGTGAATGATCATTTATGGTCTGAGCGAGGAACTACTAGATAAGCTCGGTATCTCAGATCGCTCCTCGAGCGGGCATCAGTGTTGGTGTTTTTCGTTGGTTGTTGCTCTGCCTCCCGTACATATAGGCACATGTGAGGCACGTGTGGAAGATTCTAGGCGCCTTGAAGGCTCTGCCTCCCGGTTAACGGGTGGGCCCCTTGGCAGGTGAAGAGACAGCGCGTGACAGGTACGGAGGGTACGTGTCAGCCATCCAAGAGGCGTAATAAATGCTAACCGGCGAATTTTTTGAAAATTCAAACGTTGGCATCGGTTCGTGGTTCGAGGAGAACGGTTTGTGGGCTAATTAATACGGGTTAACCCGTATAAGGAGTCCTTATAAATAGCAAACCCTTCCTCCTCAAACCCTTTTACCATCTTCAAACCTTCAAACTGCTTTAGAGAGAGAAAATCTTGCTGCGTACTTAGCGCTTTCCTCCTTCGATTCAAACTTCGTAAGTAATTTTTGCTTTTTCTTCTTCATCTCCTTCTATTTCTTCTTTTGGGATTTGATGACGACCCGTGAGTTTGGCCCCGTCGTCCGTTAGAACTAGGGGATGGGATCACTCCGGATACCTTTGCCGTTTGTAAACGGTCAGGGGGGATCTTTAGGAAGGTAGCTCATGGTTGGCTTAGGCTGTCTATGGAGTGCTTCCAGTATTTCTGTGAGAAATACCAGTGGGGGCCTTTTGTCCCACCCCGGTTGTGGGAGGCCAAGAAACAGATGATTATTATGAACGGTGATGTTTTGGTGTTGGGGAATACAAATAGGTTGAGAAATTTTATAATGGGGGTTTTGTGCAGGTTTCCCCGCGAGAGAGATCAGGCTTTGAACGCCGTTGAACTAGTGAGGAGTGTGATTCGTGTTCCTGGAGTGATAGTTGACTGGGAGAAGGTTGACTTGATGGATCCCAATCAAACGAGTGAGGCGCGGGCATCGGGCTCCGAGGATATGAGCAATCTCTTGGATGTTCTCCCTTTGAACACTATTTACCCTGAAGCTGTGACCGGGGGCCCTACTGTGCCTATGGTCGAACTGAGTAGCAGTGAGGAACTTGATCCCTTAGAGAGTGAGATGGCCGGAGGCGAGGAGAGTGATCCCGAGGTGGGCCCTACCAGGGGTTCATCTACCGGTCTCTTTGGCTCGATGAGCACGGAGACCGAGGAGGATGAACGCGAGGAGGCAAACCGTATGGCTGCGGGAACATCCAAGAAGGCAATGGAAATCGTTGATGCCTTCAAGGAGGATTTTGAGGAGGAGGTCCCTGCCCGAGGCAGAGGCAAGAGGCCTGCTGTTGAGGAAAATCCTGGCCGGGGCCGTAAGAGAAAAGCCAAGAAGGTGGCCACTATTGACTGGGAAGAAGAGATATACACCATCTATAACGTTGACCCCAAACAGTTTCGTGTCCGCACTCTTGGCCACGTTCAGATAAAGGGGAAAGAAAAACTGCGGCCTGAGACTGTAGCTGATGTCCGCGAGGACCATAGGGCCTGTGTCTTCTATGGGGCTCAGTTTGAGAATGGCCTTAGACTTCCCCTTGATCCCTTCATCGACATGTTCCTTGATTTCAACAGCTGTCTTCCCATGCACCTGACTCCGAATGCCATTAGGGCCCTTGTCTCCTTTATCACTGTCTGTAGGGTTTTGGGCTACGAACCCTCCCTTTCTGGGCTTTATGCCTACTACCAGAACCAGATAAGTAATGGCAATTTGGGCCTGAAATCTAAGAATTACTCTGCCCGTACCTTCACTGCCCCCTCCAACAAATTTGACCAATGAAACCAGAAGAACATATTTGTCATAGAGTCTAGGTTCGGGTGGGCCTTCTCCAGACCTTCAAATCCTGTTCCGATGAGGGTGACCGCTACTTCATATCCCAATCCCGCTCTGTCCGAGGCCCTTCGAATTGCCCTGGACACCCACTTGGCCAAGTATGTAACCAATGGGGTGCAGCTTGTTTACGACGTGGGTGCAATTGTGGACTATGAGCCCTTGCTAATCTACTCAGGGGTGGCCCCTCGAAGGGAGGGCAGCCGCTATGCCCCCAGAATAGAAATAGGGCCCCAGCTTCGTGACCCTGACTGGCGGGTGCACGAATTTTTTCAGTTTGAGGCTGACTGCAACACCTGTGCGATGGGTGTGACCTGCAACCCTCCAAAATGGATTGGTCTCTATTCTGCTCTTTGAGAAAGCTATTTACTTGCTTTGCTTTTTACTTTCTCGGACTGTCTTTAACCAATTCTTTTTCCTTTCAGAGTAGATCCAGACGAATACAACTTCTGATGGCCCCTCTGAGTGCTGTCGAGCTGAAGGCCCAGAAGCTGTGCCAACAACAACGAGAGGCAGCGAAAAGGCAAACTGCCTTGGGCATGGCACCGGGCAAGGATGCCACTCTGCCCGTTGCTAATAGGAAGTCTGGCTCAACTTTGGCCGGTCTCAAAGTAATTCCCACTACCGGGGAGTTGCCTCCACCCCCCAAGGGTCCTCCTCCTGCATCCACTGTTCGCAGCTCCAGCTCCCCTGGCCGCATTATCTCTTCTTAGCACAAACAGGAGCAGTCTAGGAAGAGGACTGAGAGGGAGGCTGACTTTGCGCTCAAGGAGAGGGCGCACAAATCTTAGAGGGGAAGGGGCACATAAATCTATGCTTCCACTACCCTTACCCCGGTTTCTTCCTCTGCTCCCGTTAGGGGGGACTATTTGTTCCGTTTCCTACCCCGTGGCCTCCCTCAGTACGCGCGAGGAAGTGTTGGCTGTTAGGAAGAGGTTGGAGGTGCTATTACCAGGGTTGATCTTTATGCCCGTGGGCCCAATAATTCAGTCACGGGGATTGGCCTCCTGAACCGGCTCTACTCCCCGGACTTCTACAAGAATGTGGTGATGAAGGAGAATTTGGCTACCCTGATGGGGGACATTGGCCTTGCCTTTACTGAGGTTTTAGACCTGCCCGTCTTTTTACTCCAATACTTGGGCTTTGTGATTCTTTTCTGACCACTGTATCTTTCTCCTCGCATGCGGGCAATAAGATAATGCGGTTGCGAGAATGCACCGATGGGTTGGCTGATGATCTTGACGAGCAGACCAAGATGTTGGCGGACAAGATCCGTGAGCTGACCAAGGCTGAGGAGAAGGTGAAGACCTTGTCCGCCACCCTTGCTGATAAGGAGACCTACCTTACTGAGAAGGAGGCGGATTTGAAGGGCTTTTCCGACCGATTGACTGAGGTTGAGAAGAAACTAGATCAGGCCAGGGGGAGCGGGATGAGCTCCACGGGCACAAGACCGCCCTGGAATAGAAGAGTGCTGAGCTCTCAAATAGGCTGGAGGCTTCCAAGTTCTCAACTCAGCAGTTGGCCTTAATAGGCTCACTCATTGCTACTGACGCTGTGTGCCTGCCCGGGCATACATTGGTCCCTCTGTCTGAGGATGAGGTCAAGAATTTGGAGCTGGCGGTGGCAGCTTCCCTGCCTCCAGTGGCCGAGGTCACAGCCACCAGCCTTATTGGCGAAATGGACGCCATGAGGTTCGAGGACGAGGGGCTCTCATATGAAGAAGCCGCTGCTCGCCTTTTCCCTAATAGGCCAGCAGTTAGTGATCTTTTCCCCTCGCGGCCAACCCCTACCCCAGTCTCCACGGATCCAATCATTTCTCCGATTATCACCGATTTGACTGTAACAACAAGCCTTCCTTCTCCAACACCAGCCTCTGAAGCGGCCACGGATAATGCGGCCACGGATAATGCTACCAATGATCCCAAGGACTCAGCTCCTTTAGCTTAGGATTTTTTTGTTTTCTTCTTTTGTAATAGATTTGTAGGACTTTTGTAATGATTTTTCATCTATTAATAGAAGTATTTTTATTAATTGCTATGTCTTTTATGCTGTTTTTAAGTGTTGGCAATACTTGAGTACCCTAGTACTTGCATTCTTTCTTTTCCTTTTTTCAGCGTTTAGACTTGGAACAATTAATTTTTGGACTCTCTTCCGCGGTCAGAGACATAGTAGGCCTTCTGCCCGCGTTTTTGAGTTTTCCTAACTCTGTTATTCAAAATCTCTTGGATTTTTCGTGAGAGTCAGCCCTATTTCACTATGATCATGTTTGTTTGGCCTTGGGACAAATTTTGAGGCCTTAACCCCATTTGCTATTTGGCTTTTTTAAACTCCTTTGATCACTCCCTTCCATTTACACATATGTTCCGAACTTGCGATCCGTGGTGTAAGTTAAAAGTGCCAAGGCAAGCTACTTTCATAGGGCATGTAGAGTGTGGCCGTGAGGCAATATTCTACGCAACAGTAGGTAGGGGCATATTGGCCCTTTAACCTACCGGCATCTGTATCCACGATTGGTGGTTCACGCGGTTTGACCCCTTATTCAAAACTTCCTGAGTTTTTTGTGAGAGTCTTGTGGCGATCATGTAAATGGGCTCATATGTTGGCCTTTGTTACATACAGGCATGCGAGTAACGGCCACCTAAGGCCTTCGCACATTTAGTGGGTCCGGACTTTGGCCTTGGTCCCCACTTGCATCTATATCCACTTTTTCTTAGTGGTTCACGCGGACAGGATAGAGTATCTTGTCCACGATCGAGTACGGGCTTAATGGCCTTTGTACCCATATAGGCGTGCGATCATAATGGATCTTTGCGCATCGGTAGGTAGGGGCTCTTACGTTGGCCCTTTAACCTACTGGCATCCGTTTACGGGCATCCACCTTAGCTTTTGAGGCTGGTGGGAATTCTGCTATAACAACTTTAACACTAATTTTGCAAAAAAATTGATTCAATATTCATACATTCAGAGCTTCTCCCCCTTTTACAAAGATTTCTAAAAGAAATACTTTCTAAGGTGATTGCTGTTCCATACGTGCTTGAGGTCTTTTCCTTCCTTTGTCCGCAGAATGTAGGTACCCTCCTTGATTATTTGGGTAACTTCGTACGGTCCTTCCCATTTCGGGGAGAGTTTGTTGAAACCAGCTTGGGTCCCTTGTACCTCTACGTTTCTGAGTACCCAGTCTCCAACTGAAAAACTTCTCTTATTCACTCTTTTATCATGGTGCTTCTTTGCCTTTTGCTTGTAGTTCACCATTTTTTCATTTGCCCGTATTCTCTTTTCTTCGAGATCGTCCAGGTCATACCTTCTGTTTGCCTCGTTTTGAGACTCATCGAAGTATATGACTCTGTACGAGGGTAGGGCTACCTCAACTGGAGCTATTGCCTCTGACCCATACGTGAGCGAGAAAGGAGTTTCTCCCGTTGAATTTCTGATCGTCGTGCGGACGACCCATAACGCGGTCTGGAGCTCGTCCAACCACCGTCCTCCTTGTCCTTCCAAATTTTTCTTTAGGGCAGTCAGGACTAGCTTGTTAGCGGCCTCAGCTTGGCCGTTCCCCTGGGGATAAGCAATTGCGGACTGGCGATGTTGTACTTTCATTCTCTCACATTCAGCATTGAATTTTGCAGAGAACTGAGTGCCATTATCCGAAATTATTGCTCGTGGAACCCCAAATCGGCAATAGATGTGATCGTGGACGAAATTACTAACGTTCTCCTCGGAGATAGTGGCTAAGCCCTTTGCTTCCGTCCACTTGGTAAAATAGTCCACGGCCACAACGGCATACTTAATGCTTCCTCGAGCAGTTGGGAACGGTCCAATTAGATCAATCCCCCAAGTATCAAACGACCACGATGGTACAACCAAAGTTTGCTCTGTTGATGGTAGCCTAGGGATGTCCGCAAATCGCTGGCATTTGTCACACTTTCTTACGTACTCTTGCGCATCTCTTCTCATCGTAGGCCAATAGAATCCTTGAAATTTGATTTTGTCTGAGAGAGTGCGAGCACCGGGATGTCCGCCACAAACTCCTTCATGGACCTCATAGAGTAAGTTGGTGGTCATGTGAGTTTTGACGCATCTTAGCAAATGTTTGGTGAATGATCGTCGAAATAATACTCCATCCAGGACGAGGTATTTTGCGGACACCTTTCCAATGGCTCTAGCCTTTGCTGGATCCTCGGGGAGGGTTTGCTTCTCGATGTAATCCTTGATCTCATCTACCCAGTCCCTTACTTGATCCTCAATATTGTTTATCTGAATCCGATCTATAGCAGGTCTCTCCGTGAATTCTATCTGGCAATCCATCTCCAAGTCTATGACTTCTTGATCGGTTATTCTGTAGAGTAGGTCAGCCTCCGTATTGTCCTCTCTCATGACTTGGTTCAGCTCATAGTAGGTGAAATTTTTTATGAGGGTTTTTGCCAGACCGCAGTACTGAGTTAGCACTGGGTTGATCATGTCATACTCCCCCCTAATTTGATTTACTATGAGCTGAGAGTCACTATTGATCTAAATATTCTGAACTCCCAAGTCTCTTGCCAATTCCATGCCCGCTATAATCGCTTCATACTCAGCCTGATTGTTCGATGCTTCGAATTTGAATCTCAAGGCTCTTTTGAATTTCTCCCCGCAGGGTGCGATCAAGAGTATGCCTGCTCCACTCATTAACTTGCTCGCAGAGCCGTCCATGAATAAATTCCACACTTCTTCTGGACGCTCTTTGGGATGTACAATTTCAGTGTCTGAGCTATCTTGGGCTTCCTCTGATTCTGCTCGCTTCCTCTTTCCCAGGTCGCTGTCCGCTAGCTTAAATGATGATTCTGCTACAAAGTCAGCTAAGGCCTGCGCTTTGATTATCCTTCTCGGGGAGTAGGTGATCTGAAACTCAGTGAGCTCGATAGACCAAGCTAGCATTCTCCCCGAGGACTCTAGTTTATGTAAAACCTTTCTAAGCGGGGCCTCAGTGATTACAGTAATAGGATGTGCAGAAAAGTAAGCTCTTAATTTTTGAGCAGATACAAGCAAGGCGTAAGTTAATTTCTCTATATTTAAATAACGCCCTTCCACGGCGGACAGTGCCTTATATACATAATAAACTGATTTTTGGGAGTTATTATCCTCCCTTACAAGAACATCATCTGCTGCCAGATCAGTAACTGCTAAAAACAGAAAAAGCTCTTCCCCGGGCATCGGGCTGCTGAGTAGAGGGGGCTGCCCGAGGTATCTTTTTACTTCTTCAAAAGCTTGACGGCAGTCGTGACTCCATGTAAATTCGTCATCTTTCTTCCCCCCTTTCAGAGTTTTGAAGAAGGGGAGGCATCTCTCTGCTGACCGCGAGATAAAGCGACCTAGTGCGGTGATGCGCCCGTTTAACTTTTGCACATCCTTCATGCTCCAATAGCGTTTGGGATTAGCTTCAATTCCTCGCTGGTTGACCATGAATCCAAGGAAATTGCCCGCTTTGACCCCAAATGCACATTTTAGGGGGTTCAGTTTCATGTTGTTGCGGCGCAAGTTTGAGAAAGTTTCCTCCACGTCGAGCTCGTGGGAGTTTTCTCTTGTCTTTATAACCATGTCATCAATGTAGGCTTCAAGGTTTCTGCCCAATTGGTTCTTAAAGAAAATATTGACCATTCGCTGGTAGGTGGCTTAAGCATTTTTCAGCCCGAAGGGCATCATTGTATAACAGTATGTCTTGCCCGCAGCGATGAAAGCTACGGAGCGGACATCTTCAGGAGCCATCTTGATCTGATGGTAGCCGGAGTATGCATCTATGAAGCTCAATACTCTGTGACCGACTATTGAATCTACCAATCTGTCTATGCGAGGAAGAGGGAAGCAATCCTTAGGGCATGCTTTGTTGAGATCGGTGAAATCAATGCACATCCTCCATTTGTCATTGGCCTTTTTGACCATGACTACATTTGCTAGCCACTTGGGGTAGGAGATCTCCTTAATTATCCCCGCTTTCAGTAACTTCTCAACCTCTTTCTTGATTGCTATCTCCTTTTCCGGGGAGAAGTATCTCGATTTTTGGTGGATGTTCTTGAAGGATGGGTCATCATTGATTTTATGGAGGATCACGTCCTCGCTGATTCATTGCATATCCTCCACCCTCCAAGAGAATACATCACAATTTGCTCGAAAAAACTCGATCAAGATCCTTCTCTCCTCGGGGTGAATTTCCAGCCCGATCTTAACAATTTGCTCGGGATAGTGGAAGTTGATTACAACCTCCTCGAGCTCGTCGTTAGGCCGAAGGTCGCTGATTTCACGATTGTGTAAGGAGTCAATGACAATAGTTGGGGGGTTGGCCTGGGCTCCGGTCAGCGCTGCCATGGAATATATGACCTCCCGATCAATCTTTCCTTCAATTCCCCTATCAATATAACCTCCCTCAATAGGGGCCAACTGCTTGGACTTTCTGCTCGTCTTGAGCTCCACCTTTGTGGTATGGAAAGAAAGCATGCCAATAGAAATGGGTGTCGGAACAAGTTCATGGGCTTTCCCTTTTTTCAATTTGTCCTCGCCCTCTTTCTGCGGCCAGGATGTCTGGCCTTTCTCCACTTTCCTCTTCTCCTCTAGTGCTCGGAGGAATCTCCCGGGCTGGTTTTTTATTGTGGCAACCCCGCCCGGGGTGTTAAATTTCACCCTTTGGTGGGGAACGGAAGCGACTATTCCCAATTCGGTCTGAGCAGTTATGCCGAGAATGGCATTGTATTGGGAAGGAAGATCGACCACCATAAAAGTAATTTTGGTCGTCTTATGCATTGGCTTTTCCCTAATAGTCACTTCAAACACTATCGTCCCCTTTACTCCAACGGCGTGATTGGTGAACCCTTCGAGCATGCCCGCATATGGAGTGAGGTTAGCCTCGGTCATCCTCATGCCTACCAAAGTATGGTAGTAGAGTATATCCCTGGCCGCGCCTGTATCGATTAAAACTCAGCCAATGTTTGCCCGGTTGATTCTCATTCTGATGGTGAGGGGTTGGGTGGAGTGAAAGAGGGAGGAGGCAAGTTCACTCCTTTTAAACCCCACTTCCTGCTCTTCCTCGGGAGCCATTGGAGGAATCAAGAAAACCTTCTCTAAGGTTCGGATCTGGAGGGAGAGCTGTTTGTTGGATGGAGGCTCCTCTCCAATGAAATTAATCTCATAGTCACCCAACTCATCATCGTCATTGTCTCTCTCCCTCCTCTCGGGACCACGTGGTGTTCGTGTCCGCTGGGGATTATTATTATTGGTGGCATTGTTATGGCCCTTAACCCATTTTGTCAGCTCCCCGTCGTTGATCCTTTGCTGAATAATTCGCTTCAACTGGAAGCAGTCCTCAGTGCCATGACCGTGGTCGTTATGATATTCGCAGAATTTGGCCCTACTCCTTTCATTTGGCTTTCGGCCCATTGGGGGAGGAGGGGGAAATTCTGAGGCTCTCATGATTACTGCCCGTGGCTCAGTGAGGGGGGTATAAACTGTTTCCTCCGCAATTTTTCGGAGCTTGTCCGTCCCACGGCTGCGGTTCTTTCCCTGGTTATTGTCGCGGGCAGGCTCATGGCTGGTCTCCTGGACTTGGCTGATTCTCTCTTTAACAGGAACTCGGGGACCGGCTCATTTGGTTCTTCGGCTGAAGCAATGGCATAGGCCCTCTCATACATTTCCTCCACGCTCTTAGGCCGGTTGGAGGCAAAATTCATTTTGAGGAACGAGGAGGTGAGACCGCCCTTAAAACAGAGTCTGATATCACCCTCTTCCAAGTCCACAATCTGCTCGCTCATCTTTCAGAACTGAGAGATGTAGATTTTGGTTGTCTCATTGGCGGCCTGCTTGACGCGGACAAGATCTGTCTTTGGTCGTGCGGGCTCACCAGCCCTGGCAAAGGCGTTCAAGAAGAGGTGCCTGAACCGGCCGTAGGTTTTGATGGACCTGGGCTTGAGGGCCAGCATCCAGGATAAGGCCTTGCCCGTGAAAGTTGCAGCTAAATCTTTGCACATCACAGACTCGTCTTATGAGAATAGGGCCATCTACCCCTCAAACCGCCCCATATGGCTTTTGGCATTTTTAGAGCCATCGTATGTTTCCATATGGGGGGGGGGGGCTTGCCCTTATGAATGGGTGCCCGAGCAATCTTGTCCCTGAAGGCATCCATTGTGCGGCCACATCTTTGGGTTGTTTTTTGGTGGGTCTCCCACACTCGTGCATGAACTTGACAAACTCGGGGTTCTGATCGTCAACCTTCAGCCTCTTAGCACATGGAGTCACGGTCTTCTCCCCGGCGTGAGCCAAGGGTCTGGCTTGGGACTTCGCACGGCGATTAGACTGGGCCTCTTCCCCTACCTCCTCGCTATCATCCACTTGCACTACACTGCGTCTGGCCGCCTGACCGCAGTTGAGGGTTGGTTCATCCCGTTTTGCCCCCCTAGCTTGACTAGCAAGCGAGTTAGCGGGGGATCGTTGGGAGAACCTTTGGGACCCTTCTGGGAGTGGCATTCCTTTATTTGTCTCTATCTCAAACAGGTCCATCTGAGTGTCGTTGATGGCCATGGCCTCAGCGACCGGTTTGGACTTGGCGGCCAGGATCTCCTGCCTCTTCAGGATCTGCTCGAGGGAAAGGGGAGTATTTGGGGAGGTGATGGCGGCTTTTATAGGATTGTTGGGAGTTTTTGGGCCTTCATTTAGGAGGGCTTGGGTCTTTTCGGCTCGGGCTTCCTCAGACAACCTCCTTAGAACCTTATGGGCAGGGGAGAGGTTGTTAAGGCTTTGAGCACGGTCCCCCATCCTCTCAAAAACGGCGGTGCTTGGTCTACCCTTATTGACATTGGAAGGGGACGCCTGGTCATCTTCTTGGATGGTCAAATGACCGTCATTTTCCAAAATTCTAGACATATTTGAAAAAATGACTGAAAATGAAAAGCTTTTTGACAGTCGGTTGTTTAGAACACGAGGGGTGTCTGAAAACAAAAATTTACGAGAAACAAAATGATCGTTCCCGGCAATGGAACCACTGATGACGCCAAGCTAATCAGGGTCTGAACGGTTTATGGATATCTGGCAGGATATATTTTGTTGGTTGATGTACTTAGAACACAACACAAATGAATCACCGTTAAGGTCAAAGTTGGATGTTAATCCAACTCAGGCCCTCGGGTGTGAGAATAAGAATACTGAGTATATAAGGCTTGGAATACCTTGAATGTGTGTGAGTGTTTAGGGTTTGAGAGTAATATGGCTTACAGTCTATATTTGGGACTTACCTTGTCCAAGGGGACAAAGGTCTTCTATTTATAGGCAATGAGGAGCTGCCCGCTGACGTAAGCCATGAGGTCAGCCCTAAAGGGCACTTTGGTATTTGACCGCATACACGTGTCCGCATCTGATTGGGTCTGTCAGGGAAGGAGGATTCTCTGTCAGAGGGGATGTCGCTGATGTGGACAGGAGCCGTGTATCCGACGCGCGCATTAATGGTAATAGTAGGCGCCTGTCTGAGCCGCATTGAATGCGATGGGAGTGAGCCGGCTACTTACATGTCAGAGCCAGTAAGGTAACTTGCTCAGTAAGCCTTGGTATTTAACCGGGAGGCTGGTGAGATAACCGGGAGACAGGTATGAGCCCGCGGTCAACATCTTAGGCGCGGTCAATGGTAATTGACGCGGGCACGGATGCTGCTGGCACAACTCCTGCGGTCACCAGGCTGACGGTCAGGATCTCCCCGGGAGGGGGTAGGATGATGATGAGAGGAACGCGGTCTTGACCTTTAGGGGTCTATCTGTCCACGGTCTTGACTCTGGCGATTTAGGGAACGCCACGTCATACTGGGCCTTTGGACCAGACCGAGCTTGGGACCGGTCCAGCTGGTCCGGGCAAATCACAACTATCACCAACAATTCACTAATTATTACCGAGTATGGTTGTAACAAAGTCTATGTAAAAAATAGAAAATAAATCAATCAAACAACAAAATGATATACGTGGTTTATCAAATTTGCTACGTCCACGAATATAGGGCAATAATATTATTATCAACAGACAATCACCAAATACAATATCTAATCTAATGCACGAATTCTTGATCATAAGAATTCACAACTGTACAAATCCTAGATCTAAAGAAACAGAGAGACAATAAAACCCTTTAAAAAGCTATAATTATTGATCTATATCACACTATAAATTACATACATTGAACTGATAGGGGATATGTCTTATTTATATTGCCTATTCCTAACCCTATAAGGTTTTAGAGTCATTCACCAAATCTGCCGCAGATTAGGCCAAATTCGCCATAGGGCGCGATCGCTCCTATGAAGGGCGTGATCGCCCCATCCGCTGAAACGGCACCCGCGTGTTCGCCCCAAGAATGGGCGCGATCGCTCAGTCTTCACAGAAACTTGGCGCGGTCGCGCGCTCGCCTCTGCGCGGTCGCTCCCTTTGGTGTGTCACAAGAATTACCAATTTACCCCTTGTTCAATCCTCTAATCTATTCCCAAGTTAGATAGCATTAAATCCAACAAATCTCCACCTTGACATCTAACCTTCCGACCACAAAATCAGAACTCCCCTCTGCCTCAGATGTTGAAATTGTCACGGCTTGAATCACAAGTGATATCCAAGGTGATAACAGCACCAACGATAGCACTTGGGATGGCACACACACACACTTTGAAAATAAAACAATTTTGTAAAAGAGTTTGCAGCGGAATAAAACACCAAAATTGTTTTTCTCAAGTTATATAAATATAACTTGAGAGTGCCTCTTAGGCAAGACTTTATAATCACTATAAATGAATTTACAAAGCCGAAAGTTCCCTATAGCTATATCTATTTTAAGCTCTATGGAACAAGAGATAAAGAATGGAATCCTATCCTAGCCTTCACACACCTTGATACCAAAGTAATCAAGTGCGAAATTACAAGGGAGAAAGGATTAAAAAGAACCAAACAAAGAACTCTATCTCTAAGCTTTTCGAAGGTGTGAATGTGATGATATAATTGGCATGTCTTCAAATGAAACCTTCCAAGCTTATTTATAGTCTTCAAATACTTGAAGGCTACTCCAATAACAGCCTTGGGGCTGGTCTTGCACGTGGAGGAAGTATAGGAAGAGTGGGTGAAGTTGTTCCACAATTCTAGCTCCCATTTCCTCAATTTTAGCAACCAAGTTGATTAATCCTCAAGCCAAGCTTCCACGCCTTGTACTCCCTTGCTTTATCGACCTTGTACTCAGTCTATAACTCAGCAATAACACTTGATCAAGTCTTCACATGTGTTGTTGTTGTTTGCCAAAGTTACGAATTAATACATAAAATATATTAATTCTTTTCTTCCAATTTCCACACATGTCTAGCTCTTTCTTTGATGCTATTGCACCCTGAAATATAACCATAAACCATAGACTATACAGACCATATTAGCACATTAGTCCATTAAATAATAAACAAGAAATATACAACTATATAATTATCAGTCCAGGAAATCATCTGCGATATCACCTGGACTTTTGGGAAATCATCTGCGATATCACCTGCAGATTACACTAACAATCTCCCCCTTAGTTGGATATTTCTTTCCAAACTCAATGTGCTGCTTTCCTGTAAGGTTAGTCTAGATATATACTCCCTCCGTCCCACCCATCTTAAGAAAAGTTTCTATTTTGGGCGTCCCACTAATCTTAAGAAATCCCAAAATAGAAAGTTTTTATTAATTTTATACTCTTCCTACCCCACTCATTCTCTCTCCTACTTTACTTTTACACTCACAACATTCTCTATCCTAACTATTCATCCCACTCATTCTCTCTCCTATTTAATTTTTCACACTCACAACACTTCTTCCACTCATTCTCTCTCCTAATACTATAATAATATTCCTTAATTCCCGTTTCATTTCAAAATTTCCAAAGCTTAGCGGGACGGAGGGAGTATGTACAAGAGCATAGAACACAATATAGTATCTCCACAAAAAATTAACTCCCCCTTAATCAAGGAGCTAATCACAACCACTGATTAATCATATAAAACTAATTTATTTCAAACTTAAATAAGTTTTCGAAATAAACTAAGTAACCATTAAAAACCATAATCATTGTAGCAAAATATCATCCAAAACTAGCAAAAAAAAACAACCTAGCAGATTAAGTTATTAACAAACCAACTAAAGTGTTTTTAGCAAATATAAACAAAATAAAAGTAATTTGTTTAGAGAACCACCACCATCACCAAAATAAAAGAAATTGTTTTTAGGACCACCACTAAATCAGTCACCCATATGATAGCGGCAACATCAACCTTCAGGTTCAGCTTTCTTCTTCTTCAAAGTCCTCTTCTTCTTCTTCTTCCTCCTGACCTCCTTCCCTATCACTTCCACCATCACTTGGGCCAGCACTGGTGGTAGCACCTGCAGTAGCACCAGCTCCAGAAGTTCCAGCAGCAGCAGATCCTCCCCCTGTTTGGGAAGAAATTTCATCAATAAAAGCATCTGTTACCTGCTTAAGCTTAGCCCATCCCTCAGCAAGTTCTCCCATTGCACTTGACTGTTTGTGCAGGAAGTTGAGAACTGTAGCCTTTGGGATTGATGGTCCAGAGTTGCCCAAAAGATTCATCATGTTGTTCAGAATACTTGCAAAGACGCCTCGCAAAAGTATGAGGGGCAACACCTGGGGAAGCACTTGGGGTATCACGTGAGATAGCACTGGGAGGAACAGGGGTTGTTTCATCAAATTTGTTCCAAGGAAGATCTTTTGTATACCTTTTGCCCTTTTTCAGTTGTTGATCAATGGTATAGTAGTCAGGTTCAGAGGTGAAAACATCAGATGCTTCGATAGGCAAGGATTGAAATACTAAAACTTTGAAGATTAGAGAAGGATAGGGGAAAAAGCTAATGTTCACTTCCTTTTTTCTACCCCATGAAGCTAAGTGTTTGAACACTAATCTTCCAAAGTTAATCCTTAAATTCTTACCCAATCTATACAACACATTCGCATGCTCCAATGTCACAATAGGTTCATTAGTTGTAGGAAGCCAATTGAAGATGCACAATTTGTGAAGCACATAATATAGAGAAGATAGCCTAGAAGCATGAAGTTTCTCTTTCAAAGGCCAAGACTGCAGTTTGTTGTGAGTGAGCAATTTTACCATTTCATCTCTATTGACCCTAATGCTCTCATCATCTACATTAGGGAGGCCTAAAACTTTGTTAATTAGGGCTGGAGTAAAAGAATAGACTTTCCCCTAACAAACACTTTTCCATATTTTGCAGACCCTTCATCATCCAAATGAGCATGTAAATTGGCAAAGAAATTTCGAATGACACTCTCAACAAACACAGAAGCATGATTATTAGCATTAATAAAATTCCTGTCCTTTAAAAACTGAACCACTCCTTCTTTTTCCAACTGACCCTCATCAATGTGCTTCTCTTTTAAAATTCTTTTACTCAGACTATTTAACCAAAGTTCCATATTTTCTTCCTATAATATTCCAGAGTAAGAAAAGGTTTTGGAAAAGCTTTATCCTCTTCAGTTTGAGTAACCTCATCACCAGAATTATCACTAGAGGAATGTTTAGGAACAGAGGAGGGGGCAAGTGTTACCTCAGATGATATCTTCTTCTTGCTAGCACCTTTGGTAGCACTCACAGTTGCTTTGCCCTTGCCCTTCTTTTTCTGAAAATCAGAGAGGGTCTCCTCTTCATCACCATCTACCCAAGCATCAAATGAGTCCACGAAGGCTCCTTCTCCTTGTTTGCATTAAAATTCTCGTCACTCACATGGGGTGAGGACACATCAAGAGAGCTTTCTGAGATTTCAACCGGATCAGAGGTGGTATTTGAAGTTGCCTTGGACCTGATTGACCTAATGCGGTTGGAAGACCTCCTTTTTGCAACTTGAGGAGACAGCTTTGAAGTTGAGGCTTTCCTCTTTCTTTTTGGCTCGGCTGGAATGAGAGTCACTTTAGGAATGCCATGTTCAAACGAGGTAATGGGGCCAGAGGTAGGAACAATCACCATTGTTGGTGGAGAAGAGCTTGGAGTGATCATTGGGGAAGTATCCATGGCCACGCGAGATGCCACGGATGGAGCAATGCTAGGAGAGATGTCCATTTGGTCCGTGTGAATTGGTTCGATATTAGCTTTGGATGGGGATGCCATGGTGATTTGAGAGAATTTTGGAACAAATTTTTTGACCTGGGTTGAGAAAGGAAGAAGACGCTGGAACGGGGTTTAAAGAGGTAGAGGGAGTAACGGTTAGAGAGAGAGAGAGAGATAATAGGAGAGTTAGAGAAAAATTAGAGAATTAAGAGAGAGAGACGGTGGGGAAACAAGTAATTAAATTGATTTGACAACCCCATCCCATCAAAACCCCTAAAAACCCTCACCTTTATCCCTATCCACTCATTAACAATAATCCCTAACCACAAAACATTTTTAAAACCCCGAAATAAATCAACACGGTTGCAAAAATAAAAAAGAGAAATTTTTTTTTTTAAGTAAAACGTAAAAAAAAAATAAGTAAACTAAAAATTTTGTAACTAGGCCCAAAACATTATATGCACAAATCAAAATAAATATGGGTTAGTTACTTACTAAGTTTACCAAAAATAAAGGAAACTTGTCGAAGACGTTTTCAAAATCGTAAACTCTTTAATTAAAAAGACTTTCAGATTTTGAGAAATTAATCAACAATATTTCGAAAATAAGAAATGAAAAAACTAATATAGCACACACTAATGTGTTAAGGCAATGATGGTAACACGTAGGATAACACATATGATATAAAACCCCTTGATAAATATTTTCAGTTTCAAACACTTGAGGCATAATAAGCTTAGCCTTTTTAGACACTTCAGGCATAACAAGCTGAGCATTTTTCATGCACTTTAGGCATTATATGCCTATATATATTTTTAAGTACATTGCTTGTTAATCACGTCTCAATACACTTCTTTAAACAAGAAAGCATCGTAGTAACGAGCTCCGTGCTTCGAGTTATATTTCAAGTGTAGAGACCAAGTGATCTATGCCTTTCAAGTAGGGTACACTGTAGTAGCGAACTCCATGTCCCTAATACTTAGCATAAATCACCTCATACATTCTCATTGGCAAGAGTACATCGTTGCAGCGAACACCGTGCCCCGAGCTCGAGAGAATAGTATGGATAAATGCCTTTGCCTTTTATTTATCAAAAAGAAAAGATTAGTGACTTTGTCACTTTAAGCATATGAAGGGGAATGATATTAGACGTGCTAACCTAAATAATAATCTACCATAACAAAAAGGTCAGCATGTGCCACGGTTAGAACTAAGCTAACCAGATTTAAACAAATCATAAAACATTTTTTTTAAAATAAATAACTAAAGAAAAAAATACACTAATATACAAGTGTTACCCTGAGTGATAACATCACCTGGGGTAGCACAAACGAACAGACTCAGAGATTACAAAGACCAAGAGATCTTTTCAAACTAGAAAATCTCTCGTGGTCTAAGGCCTCGTAAAGATATCGCCGGTTGATACTTAGTATCAATATGATCAATGGTAATTAGGCCTTTATCTACCATATCTCTAAGAAAATGATGACGTATGTCTATGTGCTTAGTACGGGAATGTTGAACAGGGTTTTTTGAAATGTTGATAGCACTCAGGTTATCACAGTACATAGTCAAAGAATTACTCTCTAGGCCATAGTCATCTAACATATGTTTTAGCCAAATAAGTTGTGAACAACAACTACCAGCTGCAACATACTCAGACTCAGCTGTGGAAAGAGAGACACAATTTTGTTTACGACTATACCATGAAACTAAATTGTTGCCCAAGTAAAAACACCCCCCACTAGTACTCTTCCTATCATCCATATCCCCCGCCCAATCCGAGTCGCTAAAGCCAACTAAATTGGTATTAGTATCCTTACTAAACCAAATCCCTAATTCACTTGTTCCTGAAACATATTTAATTATCTTTTTGACAGAATTAAGGTGAGAGACTTTAGGATTGGCTTGATAACGTGCACAAACACACACGCTGAACATGATATCAGGACGACTAGAAGTGAGATAGAGAAGGCTACCTATCATAGAACGATATAGAGTAGGATCAACATCCTCTCCTACTAGGTCTCTACCAAGTTTGAGAGAAGAACACATAGGGATTTTTGAACTTTTTGCTCCTTTCAACCCAAACCTTTTTACTAGGCTCTTTGCATACTTGCTTTGTGAAATGAATATTCCTTCATTTGATTGTTTCGCCTGTAAGCCTAGAAAAAATGTTAGCTCACCAATCATGCTCATCTCAAATGTTGATGTCATAGCTTCTACAAAGTCTTTTAAACATGTTTGAGAAGTAGAGCCATAGACTATGTCATCAACATAGATTTGAACAATGACTATTTCTTTGCCATGACTTAGGATAAATAAGGTCCTATCTGCTTCACCTCTTATAAAACCATATTCAAGTAAGAAAGAGGTTAAGCGACCATACCATGCACGTGGAGTTTGTTTCAAGCCATATAAGGCTTTATCAAGTCTATACACATGGTTTGGTAGATGAGGATCTTCAAATCCTTTTGGTTGTTCAACAAAAACTTGTTCTTTTAAATAACCATTTAAAAAGGCAGCTTTAACATCCATTTGAAATAAGGTAATTTTTAGAAAACAAGCTATAGTCAAGAGGAGTCTTATGGATTCTATTCTAGCAACGGGAGCAAAGGTCTCATCAAAGTCAACACCTTCAATTTGGGTGTAACCTTGAGCTACGAGACGAGCTTTGTTCCTTATAATATTTCCTTGCTCATCTGATTTATTCTTGAAAATCCATTTGGTACCAATTACATTTGTATTAGTGGGACGTGGTACTAAACACCAAACTTCATTACGAGCAAATTGTTCAAGTTCCTCTTGCATGGCATGTATTCAAAAATTATCTTTTAAAGCTTCAGAAATGTTTTTGGGTTCTAAAGAAGAGACAAAACAGGAATATTTTACCTTGTGGTATGTGGTGGACATGCACACATACCTTGCCATTTCACGGTTACTAAAGTGTCCTTTATTCCTTGTTCGTACCCCTTCACTTGCTTCTCCAATGATTTGAGATGAAGGATGATCTCTTCTGATTCTAGCTGGTGGATCTCTTCTCAAATCTTCATGTACATGAGCATCATCATCTGACTGTTCCTCCTTTTCAGTTGCTGGACAGGTCTTGGGTGATACCGGAGATGCTATCCCTTCAGTGGCAACACTTGGGCTAGCATCTGGGGTATCACTTACTTGATTTTGATTCTCCAGTTCTTCCAGCAATATTAATGGAGATTCCTGCACTCCATCACCTGTAACACTTGCTAAATCATCAAAAACAACGTTAATTGATTCATGAATGGTTTTTAACCTAAGGTTATAAACCCTATATGCTCGACTGTCCTGAGCATACCCAAGAAATATAGCCTTATCACTTTTAGATTCTAATTTAGCTAAGTAATCCCGATCATTTAGAACATAACACACACACACCCAAATGTATGAAAATAGTGAACCTTTGGTATCCTACCATTCAAAATTTCATAAGGTGTCATTCTAGTACCAGGTCTTAGAAAGACTCTATTGGCCGTGTGACAAGCTGTGTTTAAGGCCTCAGCCCAAAATCTTTTTGAAATTCTTTTTGAAAACAACCTCACACGTGCCATCTCAAGTAAGGTCCTATTTTTCCTTTCAGCCACCCCATTTTGTTGAGGTGTTTTAGGAGCAAAAAACTCATGTTTAATTCCTTTTAATTCACAAAAAGTAAAGAACAGTGAATTATCAAACTCCGTTCCATGATCAGACCTTATTCGCATGATAAGAGCAGAAAACATATTTTTGATTTTAGCATGTAAGACCTTAAACTTTTCAAAAGTTTCTGATTTTTCTTTCAAAAAATATACCCAAGTGAATCTAGAAAAATCATCAACTATTACAAAAGTATATTTCTTACCTCCTAAACTATCTACCTCAACTGGACCCATTAAATCCATATGCATTAATTGAAAATAGTGCGTTGTCCCAGAATACTCCTCATTATGTTGGGTGGCACTATGGGTAGCACGTGTTTGTTTACCCTTCAGACAGTCTTCACATATGATTTTCGTACTTATGTCCAGACTAGGTATACCTTTTATAGCTTCAGCATTTATGAGTTTCACAATGTTACGAAAATGGACATGACCCAACTTTTGATGCCATAAGGTAGCATCATCAACCCTCACAGAATGACACACTTGTTTATCCTCAACAAGATGACAGTTATTACTTGACCTAGTACCAGTCATAACACAGTTATTGGTACAATCAAAAACTTCACAAGTGTTTTTATTGAATTTTACTTCAAGGTTGTCATCACAAAGTTGGCTAATACTAATTAAATTAGTTACTACCCATCAACATGCAAAACATTTTTCAAAGCAGAAATCCAGTACATTTAATACACCTTTTCCTACTATATTACCTTGCCACCACCACCATATGTTACACTACCACCTTGAATAGGTTCATATTCCTTTAAAAATATTTTTATTCCACCATATGATGAGAACAACCACTATCAAAATACCATGAACCTTCAACATTAGTTTTTAAGGCAAAGGCATACAACATCACATATCAGATTAGACTTAGGTTTCCACACTTTCCTACTTTGATAATTTTTCTTCTCGATCGACAAAGTGATATCTCGACGTGCTAGGCAACACTTCGCATATCACACAGAGTCGGATCAAGCTTTTTAAGAGAGTTTTACAATCATTTTTCAAATGTCCAAAGAGAGGAGTAACAAAAAGAGTTACATATTTTTACCTTGTCGAAGACTTATCAGAAGATATAAGTTCAACATGATCTCTTTCTTTAACAAAAATTAACTTATCTTCTGTATTAGACAAAGTAGATGTAATAGCATTTAAAGACTCTTGAAAACCCATACCTGCCTTGAGTGGTTTGGACAACCCAAGAATTGCATCTAACTTGGTAGAACTCGTGTTGAGTTTCTTGAATGTTGTCTCGGCAAGAGTAAGTTTGCTCTTGACTTTGTCCAGCTCCACATCCTTCTTTGTGAGTTGAACTTCCAATCTAGTCAAGCCATCGCTAGGGTCTTGAACCTCTTTGGACAGAGAGATCACCTTCTTGTTCTCTTTCTTCCATTCGTCCACCAATTCTTTGCAAAGGTTCTTAAGACCACAAATGAGTTCATTCTTGCTGAACTCCTTACTCTGTTCATCCTCTTGTGAACTACCTGCATCCATGTTAACAGAACCCACAAAACAAACAGCATTTATCAAATTTAAATCTGTATACCTGTTGGATGATATCTCAGGTGCTATCCAACTTTGGATATCACATGGGGTATCACTGACAGAATCCGAGTCACAGTTTGTGACCACCATTATTGTTTGATCTGAATCTTCAGATTGATTGGTCTCCTCATCCTCATTGTCACTGAGAGAAACCCATAGGTTCTTTCCCATCTTCCTTAGAGTGTTAGCACACTCATTTGAGTAATGACCCCATCCAGAGCAAGCATGACATTGGATTGATTCAAGGGATTTTGGATCGAGATCCGGATTGATCCGATGATGCTCTCCTTATGGGACCACCTTTCTGAGTAGATGGAAATGTCCTCTTGGGCATTGAATTGTACACCTTGGTTTGTTGCTCTTTAGCCTTCACCTGCACATTTTCTTTGTTAAATTTTCTTACCATTGAGTTATATTTCCTAGTAAGTAAGGCAACACTGGCATCTTCACCTAATTCCTCAAAAATTTCGTCATCCTAATTAGTTGAACCACTAGAGGATTGAACTTTTAAAGCAACACTCTTGCCTTTAGAAGCTTCACTTTGCTCAGTAAGGTTTGACTCAAAATTTTTTAAAATGCTCATTAAGGAATTGATGTTCATAGTAGAAAGATTGTGAGCCTCTTCTATAGATGAAACCTTAATATTAAAACGCTCAGGGAGAGTTCTAATAGCCTTTGAAATCAATTGTTTGTTTGTAAAAGGTTCACCTAAAAGTTGACACTCATTAGCAATGTCAAACAATTTTTCAAAATAAGAGAAAATTGTATCACTTTCACCCATTCTCAACCTTTCAAATTTGCCAGTAAGACCTCTAAATTTGTTTTCACGCACACTAGAATCACCTTCACAAAACCTTTGTAAAATATCCCAAGCTTCTTGAGCTGTGGAATTATTTTGAACAAGTTTAAAAATATGCATGTCAACCCACTCAAAGATAGCATTAAGAGCTTTCTCATTATAGTTAGCTAGGGTGATTTCTTCATTAGTCCACTCGCCTTCAGGTTTAACCTGAATATCACCATCCTCATCAGGAGGTAACAGTGGAAGAGAATACCCATGAACTATAGATCGCCATGCTCGAAGATCAATTGATTTGATATGCGAGCGAAGGCGAATTTTCCAATATGCATAATTCGAACCATCTAAAACAGGAAGACGTTTTTGGTTTGGATTTGCAGGATCAAAAGCCATGACACCTAGACCAAGCACTTTGTAACGTCAAGTGACCTGCTCTGATACCAATTGAAATTGTCACGGCTTGAATCACAAGTGATATCCAAGGTGATAACAGCACCAACGATAGCACTTGGGATGGCACACACACACACTTCAAAAATAAAACAATTTTGTAAAAGAGTTTACAGCGAAATAAAACACCAAAATTGTTTTTCTCAAGTTATATAAATATAACTTGAGAGTGCCTCTTAGGCAAGACTTTATAATCACTATAAATGAATTTACAAAGCCGAAAGTTCCCTATAGCTATATCTATTTTAAGCTCTATGGAACAAGAGATAAAGAACGGAATCCTATCCTAGCCTTCACACACCTTGATACCAAAGTAATCAAGTGCGAAATTACAAGGGAGAAAGGATTAAAAAGAACCAAATAAAGAACTCTATCTCTAAGCTTTTCGAAGGTGTGAATGTGATGATATAATTGGCATGTCTTCAAATGAAACCTTCCAAGCTTATTTATAGTCTTCAAATACTTGAAGGCTACTCCAATAACAGCCTTGGGGCTGGTCTTGCACGTGGAGGAAGTATAGGGAGAGTGGGTGAAGTTGTTCCACAATTCTAGCTCCCATTTCCTCAATTTTAGCAACCAAGTTGATTAATCCTCAAGTCAAGCTTCCACACCTTGTACTCCCTTGCTTTATCGACCTTGTACTCAGTCTATAACTCAGCAACAACTCTTGACCAAGTCTTCACACGTGTTGTTGTTGTTTGCCAAAGTTACGAATTAATACATAAAATGTATTAATTCTTTTCTTCCAATTTCCACACATGTCTAGCTCTTTCTTTAATGCTATTGCACCCTGAAATATAACCATAAACCATAGACTATACAGACCATATTAGAACATTAGTCCATTAAATAATAAACAAGAAATATACAACTATATAATTATCAGTCCAGGAAATCATCTGCGATATCACCTGGACTTTTGGGAAATCATCTGCGATATCACCTGCAGATTACACTAACAGATGTGTTATGCCAAACACCCAATTTGTCCTGCGGACAACCAAAACTGTATCTCCCTAGACACTCAAATGTGTTACGCCGACAACAAAAGACTTGCTGCAACAGTTGATCAGATCAGTTCAACAATTAAACAAACGTGTCTACCAGACACCCAAATGTATCCCCTTGGACACCCAAATTGTTCTGCGCCGAGCACACCAATTAGTCTCCAAGACACCCAAATGTGCCACTGCAATATGCACTCAAAATTGCCCCAATCGGCAATTGGGCAAATCCTGTCGACATTGGATCTTGCCAACCCAAACAAATGAAACTGCCATATCTGTGGAATCCCCAATAGTACGTACCTTTTCCTATATTTCTTCCTCGCTTCCCAAATCTGTGCATTGACTTACTAACCGTGACTTTTCCAGTTCAACTCTACCTTGAGTAACTTCGTGCTCCACCTGTTTGTCAACCACTCCATATGAAGCCACATAATATGCTTCCTTCAGATGTGCCTCTACCATACCCTTTGTTGTACAATGCTCGACACCCAAAACAAAACACGTAGAACCTTGGAGGACGTACAAGGAACCTTGTTTTACCCCTTTCATAATTACATTCGAACCCCTACAT
The DNA here is from genome assembly GCA_022495995.1 of Adenophora triphylla var. japonica. Lineage (NCBI taxonomy): Eukaryota > Viridiplantae > Streptophyta > Magnoliopsida > Asterales > Campanulaceae > Adenophora > Adenophora triphylla. The sequence continues at coordinate 298,003 of JAFEMH010000138.1, read as the reverse complement.
ACATTTACTACTCCACCTTCACCTTTGAAACTGTATCACATCTTGTCTAGCCGACTAAGCGATATCAAATTATTCGTTACTTCAGGAACATGCCTAACCTTGTTCAATGTACAGAACTTACCACACAAAGTTCGCACCCTGATGGAACCCATGCCCTACCTTGCAGACAAAACCGTTAGCAATATAAATATCACCCCTTTCCGCCTCTTCGTACGTTGCAAACCATTCCCTGCGCGAACACATGTGATAAGAAGCCCCAGAATCAAGAATTCATGTATCTTTCATACTTTTGTCTTCTTCGGTTACTAGGGTATAGTCCTCCCCATCGTCTTCTGTCATAGATGCAGTAGACCCAGATTGCTCGCTCTTATTCAACCTGGGACATTCACGTTTCCAATGCCCCTTTTCCTTGAAGTAAATACAGACATCTCCAGGTATTGGACCCCTTTTAGAAGAACCCTTGTTTCTCCTACCTTGGCCCATATTGCCTTCTGCAATCAACCCTGCTGACTGAGATTCTGTAGATAAACCGCTCGCCTTGCGGCGCAGATCTTTGATATTGAGATTATTCTTAACCTATTCCAAAATAACCGTATCCTTACCATTAATGCAGGAATCAACAAATTCCTCATATGACAGTGGTAAGGAAACACACAACATAAGAGCAGCATCCTCATCTTCAACCTTAACATCAATATTACGCAATTCAAATAATCAAGATGTAAATCGATCTAGATGATCCCTAATGGACGTACCTTCCATCATTCATAGATAATACAGCTTCTGATTCAAATACAACTTATTGGTCAATGATCGTGTCAGATACATATCTTCCAACGCAAGCCACATAGCACCTCCGAAATCAGTATCTGCAATTCCGCCAGAACATAATCATCAAGGCAGCTGATAAGTTTAGAGTGGGCCCTCTCATCTAGCGCGATCAGATCTTCTGCTTCATTTTCAGTTGCTTTCCCCGAACCCTCTACTGTTGCAGCCGCTACAGCACCTATGGAACCTGCTACTGATTTTTCCTTTGAATCCTGACGATTCCTGATTGTAGCAGCTACCGGAGCCCATAAACCCTTGTCTCTCAACAGTGCCTTCATCTTGATCTGCCATAGAGAAAAGCTATTCTTCACATTGAACTTCTCAACTGGTGATTCGATTCCTAATCCCATCTTTTTCTGCAGCGGAAAACCCATATACCTTTATCAACCTAACCTGGCTCTGATACCAGTTTGTTGTAATAGAGGGCAAGAATATTATTATCAACTGACAATCACCAAATACAATCTCTAATCTAATGCACAAATTCTTGATCACAAGAATTCACAACTGTGCAAACCCTAAATCTAGAGAAACAGAGATACAAGAAAACCCTTGTAACACCTAGAATTATTGATCTCTATCACACTAGCAATTACATACATTGAAATGCTAGGGAATAGAGCTTATTTATACTACATATTCCTAACCCTGTAAGGTTTTAGTGTGTTGCACCAAATCTGCCGTTGATTAGGCCAAATCTGCCATAGGGCGCGATCGCCCCATCCCCTGAAACGGCACCCGCGCGATCGCTCCAAGAATGGGCGCGATCGCTCGGTCTTCACAAAAACTTGGCGCGGTCACGCGCTTGCCTCTGTGCGGTCGTTCCCTTCTGTCTATCACAGATATTACCGATTTACCTCTTGTTCAATTTTCTAAGATATTCCCAAGTTATATGATATCAGACCCAACAAGTACATTGGTAGTTGAATGACCTAGTCATTCATACTATATCTCCGTCATACCCTTTTTTTTTCCAACGTTTCTATTTCAGAATAAAATTCTTATTTTTTTTTTTTTTGACTTACTTTATTCTTTAAAATGGACAATGAGACATACTTATCATTTTCACAACAAAAATTTTATACCTAACTTTCTCTCTCATATTTTACTTTTTATACTCACAACTTTTATTTTTTCTAATTCCCATGCAAAGTCAAACTCAAAAATCTTATTATGGAATAGAAAGTGTAATTTTACGGGCAATGATGAAGCCAAAAACTTAGCATCCGGGGGATCAAAACCGTTACATAATGGTATGTTTTTTCTTTAAACTTAGTGTCCGTTTGATAGCCCGTGTTAGTACCGGATGTGATTAATAATTTTGAAGTCGAGTGTTTGGTAAGGAAAAAAGGTATCAGTATAAATTATCCTATTCACCGAGATTAACTGTTTATCCTATCCTTATTTATCCCAATAAAAGGGTGGTATTATTAATAATGGTATTAGAAGATGGTGGATAAAAATATTTTTGACGAAACTACCCCAAATATATATGTCAACTATTAAATGACTTGGCCTTTCATATTTAATTATCTCCATACAAATTGTTAACCGGTTATCAATTTAGAAAAAAAATACGTTAATTTTCTTTAATTGTGCCCTTGATTGTATCTTGATAATTGTTATGGATAATTTGGTATTTAAAAGAACATTGTCTTGTTTTATTCAGTTTCTACCAAATAAAAGTTTATATTTTCAATCAGAATTATTAAAAATCCTCATTATTAATTCTAGGATTAACAATTCCTTCACTATTAATACGATCTAATTTCACTCGGCTATCAAACGAGCCTTTAAGAAAGTCTAAACTGCAGCATTTACTATTTTTAATGATGAAAATGTTATTTTTAAAAACTTGAAAAAGGTAAAAATGACACACAACTTCTAAATCAAGGAGTCAAATAACCCCCACCGTTTGCCTAGTGTGGCTTCGCAACTGTTAACATGCTTTTACATTAATGAAATTGCACTATATTTATATTGTTAAAATCATATAAAAAACGCGTTTTTCTTAAACTTAAAAAAAAACGTGTTTTTTTTTCCGTTAAGTGTAACAAAGTGTTAGTGTAACAAAGTGTTAGTGTAACAAAGTGTCAGTGTAAAAAAGTGCAGATGTTAGTGTAACAAAGTGTCAGTGTAGTGTCAGTGCATGTATATTAAGTGTCAGTGTAAAAAAGTGTCAGTGTTAGTGTAACAAAGTGCTAGTGTTAGTGTAACAAAGTGCCAGTATAAATAGTGTCAGTGCATATATATTAAATGTCAGTATAAAGAGTGCCGGTGTAACGTAAAAAAGTGTTAGTATTAATATAAAAAGAACCAGTGTGAAGAGTGTCAGTGCATGCATTATTAAGTGTCAGTGTAAAAATGATTTTTTCTTAAGCTTATAAAAAAATGCATTTTTTATAAGACCAACTCATTTATATTTGATTTCCATTATAGAAATTCAATCCTTCTATTTTATTATTAGAGATAGACGGAAAAAAATGCATTTTTTATAAGACCACCCCCCTAAGATTTGAACAAGTTTTTTTTTGCCTCCTGAAAGTTTGATTTCGTCTCACCTGCCCTCTTTTGTTAACTTCTATCCAGACATTAAATTAGGCAATACAAAATTTGAGGGTATAGTAATTATTTCATCAAAATAAAGCTGAAAAAAGAGGGTAAGTAAGACAAAGCTAAACCTCGGGGGTGGGCATTGAAAATAACCCACAGAAAATACCCAAAAAAACAACAGAATCCCAAAAACAACTGAATGTTTTATTTAACAAAGTGAGTGAAGCTACATTATTACTACATTTCAGCAAAATTCAGACCTATCTTGATGTTGAAAGAAATGGCCTGGCCTCACCAGGAAAACAAAATGAAGTTACATTATTACATCATTTCCGCAAAATTGTGGAGTCTGATTGATGGACTCACCGAGAAATAATTAATCCTTGATATCTAATAAAATCTTAGGATCGGTCTAACTTACGTTGTGGTATGAATCAATGATGGCATCTGCTAGATATTCACATTTGGCAGCTGATAATCCAGCCAATGATATCCTTCCGTCCTTTGTCATGTACACATGCCACTTGTCCGTCATGTTATCACTCTGACAAACACGGCAAATGAAAAGAAAAAGACTTAATTTTTTTTTTGCAAATAACTGAGCCAGGTTATAACACAAGCTTTTAACAAGTGCTATGAACTAGAGTCTAGACAAGTTCACTGTATCTTAAAATTTTACTGTGAATTTTGGAACTACTTGGTTAAAAAAATAAATATAAAATCAATCTGACTGTAATAATGGTTCAGCTTGATAAAAACTTAAACGAAGATATTGGAGGAAAACTACAAAAAATGCAGTCAAATTGAAGAATAAAAAGGAGTTTGACATTGCTCTGGGCTAAAAATTTGCTTCTCAATTTGAATGATATCAGTACCCGAGTTATTATCCATGTCAGAGCATTTATTGATTCAGTGTAATAACCTTAAACTACAAGGAAAATAAAATAAAATAAAATAGCTCTATGCAATTCTAAAAATTGTTATTGATGGTAATCCGAATATGATGAATCAATAACAATTTGTTGAATTGCATAGGGATAATTAGATTTTCATAAAAAGTTATGGTCAAAGTACACTTGAGTTGACCATAAAAAATAAGTGAGACTATCTTTCCCGGACAGAGGGAGTAAAAGAATTGGGAAGAGGATATTCACCTGAGCTTTGTTTAGGCCTGTGAAAGAGAACATGCCAATCTGCTTGAGAATAAATGACCAATCCTTCCCACTCTTATCCTTTGCACAGAGGCTATCATACAGTTTTTGTCTCACGCTTTTGATTCTTCCGGCCATCATTTCCATCTCCTCTTTCCATTCACTAAAGAAGGATGGGTTTCCAACAACATTGGCAACAATCTTTGCCCCATGAACAGGAGGGTTCGAGTACATTGGCCTAGCAATTCTTTTCAGTTGGCTCTTTACCCTGTACAAAAGCAGGAATTTCATTACTTAGTTCTTGAAAGGTCTGTCAAAGGTTCACAAAAACACCAGATGCATTAACCAAAAATAGTAGGCCAGCCATTATTTTCTTATTAAATAAGTTCAGCCTCCCGTTACCCCTTGAGTGGACATTAATATTGACTGCATCACTCCTCAATCAGTGGCGGAGGTACAGCCTTCATTATGGGGGCAATGACCCCCATTTAAATTTAAAAAGCATAAATTTAGTAGTGCATTTCTTATAAAATTATTAGATTTAGGGGTTTTAATGCAAATTGCCCCCATTTATGTCAAGAGAAAAAACATTATAAATAATTTTTGTCCCCCTTTAATTAGTCCATTTTTGTGAAAATAATCTTGCCACCCTTTCAAAAAAGTCCTGGCTCTGCCACTGTCCTCAATCAAAAGAAGACATAAATAAGAATTTTTAGGAAATTAAATTTAGCATTCACTCCTAACCAATGTGCAATAATAGTAAATTGTACTGATCATAACTCTAAGCATCATAAGTTATATGGAATTGGTATGTAGTATTTGCAGTATGTTACAGCTGCATCTGCAAATATTAAACCAGATGAAGAATATCACAGATGATTTAGAGCTACATATTTGGTGAATGTACCTTACTGCTGCATCTGCGGATGAGCACACAACATTGATTGCTCCTATTCTTTCTGCATAAAGACCTAGATTTTTACTGTATGACTGTGCAACTACAAGCTCCATTCCACGAGCTGCAAACAACCTTACAGATGATGCATCTTCATCAAGACTACCACTGGCAAATCCCTGCAATACAAGTCCAAATATATCTCCTTTATTAGATAACTAGTCTAAAACCCGTGCGTTAAACGCACGGCAAAAAGGCTTTGACAAATAACATGTACTAAATCAAAAGAGTTACTATAACTATAAAATTTAGAAAATTCTTTTGTTAAATAAAAGGTATTCAGCAAAAATATGTAATGACATTAATAATAAAAATGTCAAATTTTGAAAAATTTCCTTGTAAACAACATTTGTGGTTTCATCCTCGTCACATACTAAAATATTCAACACATTGGTATATCGATAACCATTTTCAGAATAACATAAAGATAATTAATTTTGGGTTTTTACCAATAAGACCTTGAGATAGGGTGGAATTTACCAATAAAAACAGTACATTTCGAATTCTAACTTAGGATTCAAGAGTTGAAATCAAAACGACCGTAGAGTCCTTAACCCTATTTATAACAATTTAAATGGCCAAACTGCCTCTACTCATTCTCTTTCTCTCTCTATTGCGCAATCTCCTCTTCTCTCTCTAATCGCAATTCCTTTTTCTCTCTCTATTTCTAACGTTGAACGGAAGGTTGCTGTTCGAATCGGAATCTTCTCTTGCTCCATGCCTGTCAACGACAACAGCCAGAAGCAGCGGCGGCTGAAGGTTGCTGTTCTTGTTAGCGGAGGCGTTGATAGCAGCGTCGCTTTTCATCTCCTTCACGCCGCCGGCCATTCCTGCACCGCTTTCTACCTCAAAATTTGCTAGTATATTAACACTAAATTTTGATTTGAATTGATGCAGGATGAAACAGAGTGCTCCTCATCCACATTTTACAGCGAAAATACAAGTCCTCCGGCTGCATCGCAAGGCTACGAAGGCAGTACTTGGTCGAGATCCCTCAGACCGCTGCCGACAAAGTTAAGCCGGCCAGAGAGAGAGTCATAGAAATTAGCAACGACACCAGGGAATTCACTGGAAAGCACAATGGCCATTGATGATTAAGGCAATCCAAGATGATTGTTGGGATATGCAAAATTGAACAGAGGAGGCCACCATTAGCCAACGAATGGATTCTCTACTAACTTTACACGTAGTTGCTTTGACATCAATTTTCAAACTTTGCAAATAACGAATCGATTCTCAACTAACTGTGATTAACTTTACACTGTTAGCCACTTTGTATATTGTTTTTGTTATTTTCTGTTTCTGTTGACATATTATTATCAGTCCAACAAATTATTCATTTGTTTATGGATTAATTAGGTGTATCATTCTCAGTCCAGGAGGAAGTTCCAAATTTTGTAAATGATGAGGGACAGCTTGAAAACTAAAAAAAGATCAATAACCACAGTTGAATAGTTGGACTCCATATTATTTAGTTGTTTCTGTTTGAGTTTATTTTTGCAACAAACATCAACATTAGGCTAGTAGAACACATTCTAAAGTTTTCTCGTCTTTCTTTTTTTTTTTTTTTTTTTTTTCGTGTTACAAATTTTCAGTTCTCGAGTAATTGTGAGCAATTTTAGGGAATAGTATATGGAATGAGAAGTTTTGTGTTACTCTGTAATGAAATAATTTAATGAGTGAATAAAAATTTCTTCTATTTATGATAATTGATTACCGCTCACTTGGTGAAAGTTTACGTACCTATGGAAGAAAAACTTTGGAACAAGATTTAAAAAATGTTATGCGAAGTTTGATTAATTGAATAATCTATGGAGCCTTCCATTAAATATTATGATTAACAACGAATCGATTCTCTACTAACTCCTTTGTTTGTTGTGATACTATAATTTCACCTAATGACATTACCTGTTTTCTTCATTTTTTTCCCTTTTTAGTCATTGATTTTAATGTACTTACCGGTTGTTATTTGATGGCTCTTATCATAAAACTAAAGAGGTATACTACCTACATAAAATAATAATACAATTTTTGTGACAAAATCAGTTATAAACTGAGAATTCTATTTCACATTAATGTTTTATAGGTTTTCACAGTTGTTCATCCTTATGCATTGTTACTTTGTTAGTGATATAACTGTGATGTGTATTTCACAGTTATTCTGCTTAAACAACTGATAAATTTTTGAACTGTGATGTGTATTTCACAGTTATTTTGGTTAGAGTTTGGTGAACAACTAATATTCTCATGAAACTTGGACACAAGTTTTGGTGTAAATAACTGCGAATTCTATTTCAGAGTTATTTAAATAACTGTGAATTAGAATTTGTTTATGTTATAACTGTGTTGGTATATGTTATAAACTGAGAATTCTATTTCACATTTTAATAAAACTGTGAAATAGAGTTCTCAGTTTATAAATGTGAAAACCATTATACAGTTATTTACATCAAAACTGTGAAATATACTTCTAAGTTTATAAATGTGAACCATTATACAGTTATTTACATCAAAACTGTGAAATATACTTTTCAGTTTATAAATGTGAAAACCATTATACAGTTATTTACATCAAAACTGTGAAATTAATGTCTCAATTGTACACTCAAATATGAAAGCTGAGTATCATTTGTGAAAACTGAGAGATGAATTTATCAGTTTTATACTCAAATATGAACAAATGAGAAATTAATGTCTCAGTTTTTAAATGTAAACATCCGAAAAATTGAGTATCAATTGTGAAAATTGAGAGATGAATTTATCAGTTTTTATACTCAATTATGAACAAACGAGAAATGAAAATATGTCAGTTTTTATATTCATGTGTGAACAAATGATAAATGATTTTCTCATTTTTAAAAATGAATAATGAATTTTTTATTTTTAAAATTTGAATCATATGATGAGTGTACTAGTTTGTTTCGTCTTGACGATACGATTAAAATAGTGGTTTCGGATCATTTTTACGATTTTTAGAATTTGAGATATTGCATTTTTAAAATTTCAAGGTAAAAAAAAAGGAAGAGAGAAAAAGAGGAGAGAGAAAGTGAGGAGAGAGAGAGATAGCGCAGGAAGCAATGCTTTAGGCAATGTGCGTGTGTTTACACTTGGGGGCAAGGTTCTAAAAAGCGCTAGGTGGCGGAGTCGGGCCTAGCGCTTAGGGGCCTAAGCGGGGCCGAGAAAGTAGACAAATTTTAAATATATTTCATAAATTTATATATATATCCAAAAAATAGTGCCACTTATTTTTATTATTTGTCAAAAATAAATAATATTTTTTATACAAAATAAAAAATTTAATCCAATTTTGCAATCCTAACATTTTAATAAATAATATTTTTTATATATAATTATATATATCCAAAAAATAGTGTCACTCATGTTTCCTAAACATTAGTTGAGGAATGCCCCAACCCGCCTAGTCCGCCCAACCCGCCTAGCTCCGCCCAGCCCGCCTAGCGCCTAGCCTCCCCGCCTTGACATAAATCGGTCCAGTCAATTTACCTAGAACTTATTGGTAGTTTTGAAAATGTCAGTCCTTAAAGGTAGTTTTTATTTGGATGGGGGACTAATTGGTCAAAGTCTCTTAATTTTTTTATAACTTCTTGGTCACAAAATCAACTTAATATGCGAAAAAATCAAGGTGCAATATATTTTTTGAAGTAGAAGTAATTTTATTTATTTTTGCTTTTTATTATCAGAAGGATTATCGCTCAATTCATTACATTTTTAATGTTAAAATAAAAATTAATGTTAAAATTGAACCTATGGATCATTAATTAATGGATCAATATTTCATGACACATGGATCAATTAATTTTCTCTTTTGTAGCAGTGTTTTCCCTATTTTTTATTCCTGACCATAAAATCTTGAGATTAAATTTTTTTTCCAATATAATTTCTCAGACAGCCCTGTGTAACTTTTAGTACATTACCATAAGGATTATCTGTTAATTCATTATACTCCGTATTTTTTTTCTTTATTGGTGATTATAAAATCTTATTTCTTAATTTGTGTGAATTTACCCAACATGTATTTACCAAACAATTTAGGTTAAAACTCTCATATCTCTTGTTTACCTCTCTTCTGGTCTTTTTTTTTTGTCCAACACCAAAATAACGACCAAAAATCATGCCTATCATCATCACCAGACATTCCCACACACAACCAACACAACATTCTGAAACAGGTATATGAATTAAATATTTATGAATTGCTCCTCTTGTATGGTAAGAATCTTGCATGGAGTCTTTTTAGTTCATGAAACAGGTATAGGAACACTGTAAGCTCTATAGTCCAATACATGGAATGCTAATGTTAGCTTTTGTAGGTAATTTGTATTCATCTTCTACATGTGTTAAGGGCAATTCCTGAAATAAAGGATTACGTTGAAGTAAATTTGAAGTTGGATCTTCCTTCCTATAATGTTTGATCAATTCGATGCTACTAATGGAGATACTCGAATGATGTTTCAGAATATTAAATTTAGCGTTCCAGCATTTTCAATTTCAAAACGTTTTATGCTAGAAAAGTGATGCTTTCTGGTAACGTAGCTCAAGGTCGTTTGAATTTTACGTCATGTCTTATCAAAATAAAATGACTTCATAATATTGAGGAAATGGATATCAATATCTGGGCAGTTTTGCTGCCATTATTCCCCGAACAAACAGGAGCTACTTTGATCCTGCTGAAAGGGACATATTGCCTTTCAGATTGAATCCGTCTTACTACTCTTTTTATTTCTTAATTTGTTAATTGATCTCTTTTACTAAAAAGTTTTAAGGTTAAAATTTTTTATTTGCCTCAATGACTTAAAGATAATTCTCTGTGCCCATGTTAAATTGTTGTATTTTTGGATGTTGATACAAGAAACACCAATGACCTGGTTGAAGGAAATGGTCTGATTTGGGTGATTTTTTTAGACAGATGTCTGATTTCGTGGGTGAATTCCCAAAATCTTGGGTTCCTTGAATTTTCCAGATATCTTTTATATCTAAACTGAGAGAGGCGGAACAAATCAAGGGCATAGGGAGACGGCGGGGGAAGAGTGGGATGGAGGTTGGTGAAACAACAAACTGATGGTATAGAGGATCTTCACCGAAGGAGGTTGAAGGAGATAGTGGAGCCGTGGATGGAAGCGGCAGTGGCTGGAATGGAGTATTTTTGCCGGAGAAAAATAAAAGGGCGGGGCGCGGGAGGCGGCGTAGGTTGGTGTGGAAGAGAGATAGAGGGTCTATTGTTTTTGTCTCTTAAAATATGATATGGGGAAGGAAAAGTTTTTATAGTGGAAGGAGGTGGTTGAGACCACAGTTGTATGGCTCCCATTCAAAGTTGTTGACTGTTTCCAACGTGGTATTTTGAGAAGAGTGTAAATTTTGGGATAGGGAATCTCGAGAAAGAGGGGCACTAATTTAAAGGGGCTCGGGGACTAAAATGGGTAGATGGGAGGGTTTATTTAATGGGGGATTTATAAATATTAATAGGGGTATTTTGAATTATTGGGGATAATGTACCTGATCATTATTTTGTCTAGGTGAAAGTTTGAGCGGGAAAAGGATTGGGCTGAAGTGCTATATGCACTTCAGCTTTTATACAGATACTCCCTCCGTCCCATCCGACTTAGGACTTTCTCTCCCGACACGAGATTAAGAAATACTAATATAATAAGAGGAGAGAGAATGAGTGAAGGAGGTATTGTGAGTATGAAAAGTAAAATAGGAAAGAGAATGAGTGGGAGGAATAGTAAGGGGATTGTTGTTGTCAGGGGTGGAGCCAGGAATTGCCCGAGGGGGGAAAAAAATTTTTCGGGTCGGACAAGTAAAAAATGGGTCGGATCCATGAAATACAATGTATTTTAGTTAAAAATGTAAAGAATTAAGAAATGGGAAAAGCCTAACTAATTAATTAAGATTGAAAAAATGTGAGGAAATTAGGAGAAAGAGAAAAACAAAACTGTTAAGAAAAAGAAATGGATGGAGAGAAAGAGAGAATAGCAAAGATGGAGGACAAATAAAATTAATTGAAAATGTAGGTAGCAGGGCTCGAACATGGATTTGAAAGGAAACACCAAAGGCTTTAACTTCACTCCTTCTACCGCTGAACCACACCACTCACTGGTGTTAATCTTGAAGTTAATTATATATATACATATATAAAAAAAATATGGGGGGGGCGAGTGCCCCCCCATGCCCCGCCCCTGGTTGTTGTAAGTATGACAAGTGGGTCCCATTGAATATAAAAATAATATAAACTTGCCATTTTGGGACGTCCTAAGTCGAGTGGGACGCTCAAAATGGCAAATTGTCCAAAGTCGGGAGGAACGGAGGGAGTATATATTTATCTGAAAGAGAAATCAGAAAAGAAAAAAACCAAAGACCTGACTCTTCGCTACAAAGTGGAAACAAAGTTTGATAATCATATGTTAAACTTGGCTTATATGATATACTCATATACACACAAGTTTTAAATAGGAAATGGACAGCATGCAGAATAAGTTGAGGAATTTCATTATGGTTCTACAAAGGGAAAAAAAAACAAAGGTTCTTCATCCAATTTCAATGCCAAATGGTAAGAAACAACTTGGTTCAGAGATGATGTAAGGCCAAAAGACATGAACTAGTAATAACCTAATGTGGATATTACGCGAACCATATCAGGATACACGATCTAGCAGTAGGAAAGACAACCCACGGCAATGCATAGACCAGAGGATCCCCTAGCATCGGATACCATCAAACTAAATTGGGTTCACTAAGCAAGTTGTCGATCCAAAAAGTGTCCAATACTAAGCATTTATCTATGACAAGTGTGTCTCCAAAATCAACCGACCAATAATATGGGTGTCAAGGCAAGCCTTTTCACTCTGAAAGAGACAATGCTACGAGACTAACAACGAAAAAGGAGAGACAGAAATAACATCATGCTTTACAATGACCCTCCCCCCCCCCCCAAAAAAAAAAGTTCATAATATATACTCCCTCCGTCCCGCCCGACTTAGGACGTTTAGGTTGGGCACGGGGATTAAGGAAAAAGTGTAAGTGGGTGGATTTTGTGAGTATGAAAAGTGATGTAGGTGAGAGAAAGTGGGGTAGGGAGTAATGAGTGAAAATTTGTTGTGAGTGTAAATGTGGGTCCCATTAATAAAGTACTTTCCATTTTGGGGTTGTCCAAAGTCGGATGGGACGCCCAAAATGGAAAAATGTCCTAAGTCGGGCGGGACGGAGGGAGTATATATATATATATATATATATATATATATATATATATATATATATATATATATATACATATACATATATATATATACTCCCTCCGTCCCGGCGAAAGAGCCACAAAATTTGTCCGGCACGCAAAATAAGAAATGTGATGTAGGAAAGAGAAAAAGTTTAAATGTTGTGAGTATGAAAAATTAAATAGGAGAGAGAATGAGTGGGAGGTGATGTAAGAAAGAGAATGTTGTGAGTGTAAAAGTAAAGTAGGAGAGAGAATGAGTGGAGAGAATAGTGATTTAAGGTTTCCTTTTTGGGAAAGTGGCTTTTTAAATGGGACGCCCAAAAAGGAAATAAATGGCTCTTTCGCTGGGACGGAGGGAGTATATATATACACACACACACACACATAGTATATATGTATATATGTATACATTTGTGTATATATATATTATACAGGATGTTTTATCCAGTTATAAATAAAAAGCCGAGAAACTAATTTCGAACCCATGAAATTTTTTCAGAAGTAAAGGATGTACCTGGTAAGCAACATCAAAAAAGGGGATGTGGTTCTTTTCTTGAATAATATCAGCAATTTTTTCCCACTGTTCAAGGGTTGGATCAATACCAGTTGGGTTGTGAGCACAGCCATGAAGAAGCACAAAGGATCCTTCAGGAGCAGCCTGAAATCATAGTCATTCTCTTTTCAGAAATGAATAGCAAAAGCTAATTCCTCGGGAATGCATATCAAAGCATATAAAAATTCTTAGTAGCAACCTTTTTCATTATGCTCTGAGATTCAATTAATAATTTGCTTTCTTTTGTCTAAAATGCAAAAGGACAAAAAGGAAGCACAAGCCTTCTTGAATTATGCACGTTTGGCATACTCAAAACTATTTTTTCAGAAATCAGAAAATGACTTGAGATGAAATATTATATAACGGTAGTTTTAATCCATATACTGCTAACATGGATGACAACAATCAAGAAGGATGATAGTAAATATGTAGTGAAAGACCACAATAAACATGGAATAAAACAATCACGAAGGATACTAGTATGTCTATTGTGTGATGGGCCCTTGCTTAGGACCAAATACGGTAACAAAAAATATAAAAATCATGCTGCCAACCCAAGTGAGACAAGGGACGAGTTGAGCAGTGTCGAGTATTACGCCTCTGTACGATGTGTCAAAGTGATAACAAAGCATGCTTTAGTTTTAATTACTGTAAGGTGAACTTTATGTTTTAAAATTGAAAGCTTGAAAATGAGAACAGTACACAGTTCTGGAAATGATAAAGAAAGAGACTTTCTTCTTTAACTATGTGGTATAGGGTAATCAGGGAAGGGGTCCAGAAAATCATGGATATCTAAAGAAAAAATAAATGAAACTTCCCATATTCCAAAACAATATGATGATACTTGGGGCATACAATGGTTAAATAAGTTCATAATAACAGAATCAGCTACTTCCACCTCCAAAGTGAGTGTCCCTATTTAAAAGTATTATGTTCCAAAATGAGTGCTCACTTTCTATTCGGTTACTAACTCATATTTGTATCTATTCATGGCCAAATTTGCACTCAAAGCATTGTCTTGTGGACACCAAGGGTATTTATGAGTATGGAATATTAAGTAGTAGCATCTGAAGTACTGACCCTGAGTTAAGAGAAATAAAAAGGTAATGTAATACTGGACACTGCTAATCAAGAAAAAGGAGCATCTGACCAACTAGTTGCTATATTGAGTAACTATTTATGTAAATGGTGTAGCTACGCCAGTAATCAAGCATGCAACGGAAGTGTTAACTAAATAATATTCATGTGTCTACTTTATAAAAGAAATAAATGGTGACATTGACATTACTTTTATGTCTGATATCATTCCATCGAAATCCAAACCAACTGTTTTTGGGTCATAATACCGATATTCAGACCAAGGTACTCTGGCGTCATTGAAAATGTTCTTGTGATTACCTGCAGGGATGATTTTTTTACGTTTTAACCATTAGTTTTTCATCTTAAGAAAAACCATCCAAAAATCTCAAAAGAACTACACGCACCCCATGTTGGAGATGATATAATAACTTTTGTCCCAGGAAAATATCGCTCTATAAGTCCGGCAGCCAGTCGAAGAGATCCAGTTCCAGAGAGACCTTGAATGGTTGCAACCTAAATAGTAAGGAAATGAAATATTAGCTAAAGCAAAGGTTCTTTGGGTCAGAGTTAGACAACTGTTAGTATAAAATAAATTCATCAATCATACTCTTTGTTGCTGAATTACTGGATTGTCTGCTCCAAACAGTAACTCTGCTGTAGCTTTATTGAATGCAGCCAAGCCTTCGATAGGAAGATACTGCAATTTGTGAAACAGGGTGAGGGAGCTGTTTAAAATGATACAATCTTAGGTCGACTTTCATGAATATGAAATACCTCTTTATTTTCATCCCTCTCCAGCATGAGATTCTCTACCTGCAGCAAAATAATGCAAGAAATTTGGACGTCAAAAGAGGAGAAGATTACTAAATATTTCATCTTAGATCTATTAACATGAGGAAAAATAAAAAAAAACTAAATCAATAACACATGTAATAATAAAGGATACTTACATTCTTAACAACTTTAAGCACATAAGGACTTAGTTCTTCCGTACGATATGCTCCAACGCCAAGGTTGAGTTTCATATCACTTGTATCTGCTCTGAATGCTTCAGAAACTCCAAGGATAGGATCAGGAGGGGCCATTGTGATTCCCTCAAACCGAGAAGCATTGGTGGCTACAGACATACTTATCCGACCAAAAGACTGCAAATAAGCAAGTTAGAAGTAAGATCTGATGTGCAATATTTCGGAATTTGGTTGTTGAACGGAAGGAACAAGCATGGATAGATAAAATTCAAGAAACTGAAGTGTACACACAACTGACAAATGACACGAATAAACTTGTTGCTTTTCTGCATGCCTCCTCAAAGTTACACCTGAGCCCTACCGGTGTTCTTTGTTCAAAATTCTAATTCTATGCCAAGATGGCTTCTGAAAGAAGACAATTTAATCAACTACTCCTCTGTCCCTAAATGAATGTCCATGTTTTATTTTAAGGGACACTCTGAAAAAGCGTGCTTTTATACATTTTAATGGTAAAGATGCACAAATATTATTGTTATCCACTTTCTAAACATTTAGTTTTACGATAATAAAATGAATAGCAATTTTTTTTTGGTAAAACGCATTTTGGGACAAAGTTTTTACAAAAAAAAGACATTCATTTTGGGACAAAAAATCTTGAATTTGGACATTCAATTAGAGACGGAGGGAGTATCATATTCTGTATTCTTGTCTTGTCTGAATATATAACTTTCATCATGCATCAAAAACGAGAGAGCCAGAAATGTACTTTTTCTTTTAGGGAGGGTGAGAACAAATGCACAAATATAAGACTACTACTCAAAGATACAAATGATTCCTTCCCTCGTTTTTTATGATTTTTAGTTTGTGCTGTTGCAGGAAAGGAGGGAGTGTTCTTAAGTTCATTTAGCATCTTTATGCTTGATTCCCTTCCATCTCCTTGGGAAAGAAACAACTCTACTTTCTCTGTAATAATGTTGTCTAAAATAATTTCGGAAGCATCATGTGAAGTTCACTTTCCGCCTCCTCTACTCATCTTGACTTCCTAATCCGAACTTTGATGTTCACAACTAGCAGTGCACTAAATGATAAACTAAATGAACATCAGAATTAAGTTTATAATTTTGAGGCTAAATGGTGCACGTAGCTTGATTTACTGGATGAGATATTGGCATCGTTATTATTTATGCAAGATGTAAGAGTGGCAATCATTTGTGAATGGAGCTAGTATGAAACATAAAATTAGAACCAAAGTTCCAATTCTGAACTATGCTTTGCTTAATGTTTCAATCCTGAACAATACTTTGATTAGATTTGCGCAGCATTGAATTCTTATGTAGACTGTTAAAAAGTGATTTACACTTGAATTTCCTGAACCACAAGATCATGATGAGGTTTCCTAATCATTTAAGTTTTTTTTTGGTAAAGCAGAAGGGTTCAAGAAACAGCCGAACAATATGAATCGTACTGCCAGTAAAAACTGATGAAAGTTAATACTCTCGAAGTTCATGTCTTGGATACAAGTGGTGAATAATGATGACCATGCTATAAAACTTCTTCGATGGCTGTAAAGGGGATTCCCCCGAGAGGCTCTTTGGAGGAATGTCTTATATGGGCGAAGACTTTCTGATTCATCACTACCCTGGAAAAGACGTGGATCAGACACACAGATGACATACAACAAAAAGATCATCTGCTGTGACAAAAGATAGCCCGTGAAAATCATTTCAACAGTTAGGTACTAGTAGGAAAGTGTTCAAATCCCCACCTATTGTGAATTTGTGATCACTAAGTGGCTGCACCATTAGATCCAATTCATGTATACTAAAAGTAACAGCATTTGTTGGTTGCTGTTCACTGTATTATTGTGTTTACTTATAAACCAAAAAGTTTTCTAAAAGGGACGGCTAACAAAGGTACAGCCATGCAGAAGCAAGTTTCCCAGAAACTCTGTCTTCGTATTAGTTCCACATAAATTTTAAAGGACAAGAAAGTTGAAGTGACTGCCAAAAATATACAACTTAGATAACCAAAATCGTGAAAACAGTCTGAAAATCACAATCAAGCACCCTCGAAGATTTTAAGACCACTTTAGCATAAATCTCGTGCTTAGTGAAAATATATAACTATTTGAACTTCAATCTATTGAATAAGTAAATAAATCAATAGGAAATACTCCCTCCATTCCACTAAATAGTTCAGTTTTGATTTTTTCTTGTCAGCTTCATTAAATTTTGTTTGAAGAGTTACCTAATGTACTTGTCTTTATAAAATCTAAAAGTTACAATCCTCAATATAAGTGAAAATAGCAAAGATTAATAAATACTTACATTGCAATTAAATAGAAGTACACTTCGGAGTATTTCAAATGACAAATATTTTTATAAATGAAACCTCAAAAAGTGACATACCGAACATTACTATACTATATACCTTTGGTTTTGCAGAAGAATGTCCTTTTCCATTCCGAAAGAAAGCACCATGATAAGAGCTGCTAGACTTCAACGAATCCTGCATCAATTAGAACAAGAGATAACCATTCACCCTATTTAAACATTACGCACATATTCATTAACCTAATAAGTTGATTCCCATATATCAATATGTACTACCTCCATCCTCAGATAAACGCCTATTTTCTAGAAAGTTTGTCCCAAAATGAATTTCTATTTCTAAAAAGCTTTGTCCCTACATGAAACTATACAATTTTTTCATATTCCTTTATATACTTTCAAAACTAAAATTTTGAAAGTGGATAACTATGACATTTATGCATTTTTTCTACTGAAAATTTTCAGCCCAAATATCGGGTACCTTGCAATATGGAGAGGCAGAAGCCAGTGAAAAAGGCGTCGTCGAAGTCATCTGGATCACACAGAGAACCAAATTAAAATGATCAATAGTTCTTCGAGTAGTTTAAACTTGAAAAAAAAAACATAAAATTGATAGAAAAATCAATCAACGGTGATTGATATCTCTGGAAATCCAGTATGAATTTTACAACTGTGATGGCATGATAATCATGGGCGGAGGCATGTAGGGGCAAGGAGGGGCCACTGCCCCTCCTTGACAAATTTTTTTTTTTTGGTACTATAATACAATTTTCTTTAAAAAATAATTATATGTATTGTGAATATACTTTCTCCATCTCACTAAAATTACATTTTTATTTTAAACACAGAGATTAAATGTAGGTGTACTTCCTCTGTCTCACTAACAATTTTATTTTTATTTTAAACACAAAGATTAAATGTAATTGGGTTGTGAGTATAAAAAGTGAGGTATGAGAGAGAAAGTTGGTAGAAAAATGTAATTTTTAATGAGACATTTGATAAAAAAAAATTAACTTTTAGTGGGATGGAGCAAGTATATTTTGAAAAAAAAATGTTTTATATTTATAATTTTCTTTTAATAGATGTGATTTATATAAGTTAAATAAATATATATGTCGAACTTTTTGATATGTGCAATAATTATGTTATATGTGTGTCGAATTGTATAAGACACCGATGAATGAATTATTGGCACCATTAAACCTGATAATTTACTATGTCTAAAATTGTATTCGGTATGAAAAAATACACCAAATTTTTTTTTTGGGGGCAGCCTTCAATTGCATAAACAAACAGAACCGTGAATCTTAAACATAAACTGATTCACGATCAAATCAAAAAAAAAAAAACAAAGAAAATCCAGAATCATACTTTCACAGTGTTGGATAGTAAAAATCAGCTGAAATAATCACACTTACATTCGAACAGATAATCAGAGAGAGGATGCCCTTGAGCTTCCAACGGAGAGGGGTTGAATTTAGGGAGCAACACAAAGTTCAGATGAAAGCGATAAATACGAGGGGAAAGCTTAGGTGTGGTGATTTTATATTTGTAGATTGGGGAGTGAATCGACAGTGGCGATATATTCTTTGCTTTCGGAGTTTCAAATCACGGGAGAGAAGAGAATACTTATATTACAATAGACCCCCTTTAGTTTCACTATATTTACGAATCTCCCCCTTACTTATGTTGCTCTTCAAGTGTGCGCTGTTAAGTTTTAAAAACGATAGAAAAAAAAAGGAAATGGAAGGAAATTTAATATATTTTCTTCTTAAAGCTGCTTTCGAGTTTTTTTATGAAGCGAGTGATGTAGAACGAGATATTAATTATTTGCGTATCTTTTATTATTTTAATTGTATTTTCGGAATTAATATTAGTAGGATGATTAGAAGAGGTTTTAGAGTAGATTTAGGTAAGTTTTATTAGTTTTTGACTTATATTTGATTACTATATAGGTTAGACATTATTTTAGGACTCTATTTCTTATTTTTCAAGCTTTATAGGCACTATAAAAATAGGCTTAAGTTGTAATCCGAATTTAGACTTTGATTAATAAAAAAATAGATTGCTTTTGCATCTTGTTAGGGTTTTTCCCTGTTGAAGGTGGATTCCTTCGAGAAGGTGGATTCCTTCCGAAATCAAGATCTTCCTTAATTGGTTGATTTTGTCGGGGTTCTCATCATTGGTGTTTGCCTTGCAAAACCCTAGTTCGTGGATTCGATCTAGGTCAAACAATACGTTGATTCGGTTGTTTGCCTATCCGGTTACTTATTTTATTTTATTATTCCGCTGCGTTCATTCTGTTTACATCAGTTGGTATCAGAGCAAAGGACGATCCAAGGATTATCATGGCTGGAGATCAAGAAAACAACGACATGAAGGCACTCCTCCAAAAATTGATCGCCTCGAATGTCACCTTAATCAAATCTGTTGTTAATGGGATCAATGATAGTTTGATTCATGCTAATCAACAGGCGAAATATTATTTTTCTAAGGAGGAGGAACTTTCAAAGGAGGCCAACTTCCACCATGATTTCTTTCTTCATTATGAATCCCTTCTTGTAAGCGGCCGACTTCCGCCAGAAAAACAATTCATAGTGGATTTGCATAGAGAGTATAGGGATGAAGCTTTAAAAAAATCTGAACCTCTTTGGCACATAGCTTGTTCTTATTTGAAACAAGTTCGACGTTTGAAAGCACAAAAAGCTATTGAATTGAAGCGTCTTGAGGAGGAAGAACGTCGCCTTGTTATTGAAGAATTTCCTACTCAAGAAGAAGTTTTTGATGAAAAGGTTATGGATGAAGCCAACAAGAATCAAGATCCGAAAATTATAACTTTCGAAAGAATAGAGGTTAGTAATAATTTTATTTCTATGGTTGAAGATTCCGTTCCAAATCTTGAGGAAGAAGAAATTATTTGTGATCTAGAGGACGATTTGATTCATATAGAGGACGGGGAGGACGATCAACGAAAAGATGGGATTGATAGTCTTATTTTATATCCGGACAAAATTGGTTTCCCTCAAATCTTGCACAAAGGGCAAATGTATTCAAAGTATTTATTCCGATGGTATGGTTCTTGTCAAAGATCGGACGAGGATTCGGGCGAATCCTTTTTGAAGTGGGGGTATATGATGTAGAACGAGATATTAATTATTTGCGTATCTTTTATTATTTTAATTGTATTTTCGGAATTAATATTAGTAGGATGATTAGAAGAGGTTTTAGAGTAGATTTAGGTAAGTTTTATTAGTTTTTGACTTATATTTGATTACTATATAGGTTAGACATTATTTTAGGACTCTATTTCTTATTTTTCAAGCTTTATAGGCACTATAAAAATAGGCTTAAGTTGTAATCCGAATTTAGACTTTGATTAATAAAAAAATAGATTGCTTTTGCATCTTGTTAGGGTTTTTCCCTGTTGAAGGTGGATTCCTTCGAGAAGGTGGATTCCTTCTGCTGAAATCAAGATCTTCCTTAATTGGTTGATTTTGTCGGGGTTCTCATCATTGGTGTTTGCCTTGCAAAACCCTAGTTCGTGGATTCGATCTAGGTCAAACAATACGTTGATTCGGTTGTTTGCCTATCCGGTTACTTATTTTATTTTATTATTCCGCTGCGTTCATTCTGTTTACATCAGCGAGTGAAAGGAAAAGGAAGGAAATTTTTTAAAATTTTCTCTTCTACACAATCCTCCAAATATAACAAAAAGTATAAATCATCCTATAATTCTATATCTAAAAAAAATGGGACTAATAGGAGAGAATATTACAAACTCAAAGGTTACATACACTTGTAAATTTAAAATTAAGAATCCTGACATTACAATCAGAACAGCTAACATTGAATATAGTCCTTTAGACAAAGAGAAATTTAAAATACAAATTCCAGAAATGATAAAACAAAAATTAATTAGGAACTCAGAAAGTCCACATAGATCAGCAGCTTTTCTAGTTAGAAACCATAGTGAAATAAAAAGAGGAAAAGCTAAAATAGTATATAATTATAAAAGACTTAATGACAATACAGAAGATGATGGATATAACATACCAAATAAAGATTCTTTGATAAACTTAATACAAAAGAAAAAGATATTCTCTAAATTTGATTTAAAATCAGGATATAATCAATTACAATCAGAGGAAAAATTTAAACCATGGACAGCATTCACATGTTCTGAGTGACAATTTGAATGAAACATTTTAAGTTTTGGACTTAAAAACGCGCCCTCAATATTTCAAAGATTTATGGACAGTATATTCCTAAAATATGAATTTTGCATGGTTTATATAGATGACATTTTAGTAGCAAGTGAAACTTTACAGGAACATGAAAATCATTTAAAACAAGTTTTTAATGAGATAAAAATGCATGGTATAGTAATATCAAAAAGAAAGATGGAATTATTCAAAAGAAAAATGTCCTTTTTAGGATTAGAGATAGGAAACGGGAAAATAGAATTACAGCCTCACCTCTCAACAAAAATTATTGATTTTTCGAAGAAATTTGAAAATTTAAAACAGATACAAGCCTTCTTAGGATTAGTTAACTATGCAAGAAAATTTATCCCAAATTTATCAAAATTAGTAGGACCACTCTACAGTAAAACTACAAAAAATGGTCAGAGTAATTTTAATAAAGAAGACATAAAACTTGTGAAAGAAATAAAAGATAGAGTGAAAAAGATAAAACCCTTAGAATTACCCTTAGTAACAGACTACATAATCATAGAAACAGATGGATGTAAAGAAGGATGGGGAGCAGTCCTTCTTAGTAAACCTAATAAATATACCCCTAAAGACACTGAAAAAATATGCTCTTATGCTAGTGGGAATTTTAACAAAACAGGACAGAATTGGACAAGCCTAGATTATGAAATACAGGCACTAATTAATGCATTAGAAAAATTTAAAATCTTTCTAAACAAAGAATTTACAGTAAGAACAGATTGTGAAGCAATAGTAAAATTTATAAAAAACGATCAAAGTAGAAAGGTTAACAGAACAAGGTGGATAAACTTACAAAATATAATACAGAGTAGTGGTTATCTTATTAATTTTGAACATATAAAAGAAAACAATAATATGATTGCTGACATTTTGTCTAGAAATCTTAACAGGTTATTTCGAACAACTGATGGATAGAAACAAAAAGAAAGTGCTATATCCTCAACAGAAAAAGACAGATTCAGACACAGAAAGCAGCATGAAAACAGAGAGTGTGAAAGAGGAACAGAGTTGCTACAGTTTGACAGTTTCAATGGACTATAATCCAACAGTTATGGATCTGAACAGAAGGTTTTCACAGAAAGCAGGGCCTAGTTTTTCAAAATTTCGGGCTGATAAAAACTTTATACCAAAAGCCCAAGCCCAACTAAAAACAATTAATTTCGGCCCAAATACTCTACAGATTTGTACAGAAGAAAGTAAAAAATTCAGAACCATTTTCGGGATGAATTTAACAGAAAAACAACAGTATTTGCTAGATAATCTCTGGCATATTCAAACGGTGCCTAATGCGGCAAAGGTCAAAGTACAGGTCCTAAATGCTTTAGGACATTATTTCATATAACAGACACAAAAAACTCCCGAACAGTCAACACAGAGAAAATTCACACATTATGTGATATACAGAGGAACAAAAGTAGGAATTTTCAATAAATGGGAAACAGTGGCGAAACACATACAATGCTTAAACCCAATCTATAAGGGTTTCTACAGTTTTAATGAAGCCATCCACAGTGCTAGGGATCATTTTGGAACACAACAGTTCTTTATTGAACCAGAAGAAGTTAAATATTTTTCTACCGTGATCCAAGAAAATTCAGAACATATTATAAAAGCACAAGAAGACTTAATTGCAAGTCTTCAAAAATAGTTGATAAATAAAGGAAAGGCTCCACAGATTACCCAACAGTTACAGATTGAAAATAATATGCTAAAACAGCAAGTAACAGTTTTAGAAGGAAACATAAAAAAGTTACATGAGACAGGAAAAACTGAAAAAGAAAGTAATAGAAGTTTTGACAGTTTTAAAGCCAGAGTGTTGGATCTCCCATGGAGACAAACTCTTCAACCGGCTTTAGACAGTTTTAAAGAATTAGATCAAATTATATCTGACAGAATTTGTACAGGATTTCCCAAAATCTTGTATGAATTACAACAGAAAATTGTTCAAATGGTGTTTAAAGAAATAAATTACAAGGGAATAAAAGTTACAGAAAGAATTAATAGTAGGGGAGAAGATACAGGTGTTCTTCTATTACAGATTGATCTATTTAAAACAGATATGCCCTCAGATTTGATATCTCAGTTTTACCATTATGGTATGATTGACTATATCAAATTTCGGTTAACCCCCACTACAGAAAAAATTTTAAACAGCTTTGGTGAAATAATTACAATGGTGGCCGAAAATATTGCATTACAGTCTTATCCACATGAGGTAGGATGCAAAATCTTTGCTTCTTCCCAGAAATGGATGCATACACCTACATACCAGCCAGGAAAAGAATCTTCATCAGCAACAGACTTGATGATCAAGAATTGTTAGAAATGACAGTCAAAATAGAGGACAACATTGACTTCTCAAGCCTTTTCTGGATACATGAAAGAAATGAAGATAAGACAGCGTTTTACAACAATTTCATTAAAGATCAGCAGAAAATCCCAAAACTTCCGAAGTACTTCCCATGGTTCAACTACAATTTAGTGGCGGAAGGACACTATACACAGATTTGGGCAAAAAAGAATTGGGACATGTTTCTTCCCTTCATTGGGAAAGCGGACAAATTAGAGTTACAGCACATCAGAGACAGAGGGGAAGACACATAAATTGTGGACGTGATAACGCCCAATTTTACTAAAGAGTATGAACCTCTAACTATAATTGATTGTATTATTGATTGGCATATTGTTGCGATATACATAAATCTCATTCCGTAGATCATTCTTCCTCGGTAGTCGGTAATATTTTACTTGCTTTGTCTTTTTCTTATTTAAATAGGAATAATGAAAAAAAAAACCCTTCTTTTATTTATTTGTTTATCTGGTGCAAGTCAAATTGTTGATTCACAAATCACTATGAATTTGACCCTTGCCAAGTACATATTACTAATACGCAGGGCCGCCCCTAAGATTTTAAGGCCCCGGTGCAAACAAAGAAAATGGGCCTTTTTTTAGTATGCATTCTGGCTCACAACCAAGCCTCTCGCCCCGTCCCCTCCCCTCCCATCCCACATCCACCCCTTCTCTTCTCCAATAACCCCCCAACCCAGTATACATGGAATCGATTTTCAGTCCGTATTGCCCTCCCACATGCACCCCTTCTCTTTCCGATACGCTCCCGCTTGACATCAATTACAGATAAATATTCATGCCCATTTTTCATTCAAATTAATTGAGTGTAACCTACCCAGTAAATTACTCCATCATAAAAATAGAAAAAAAAAACTCATGATTTTTACAAATTAACTTATTGCTTTCCGATTTCAATTTGACTATAATAAACGCACCTAAAAATATCCAATATAATTTGGAATCGAACAATTATAGAGAACCCAAAATGAGCAACATAGAACAAGATAGAAAGATAACCTGGAGCGAGAGAAACGGCGTGGCTATGAGAGTCCCGGCGAGGCTATGAGAGTTCCGGCGAGGCTACGAATGAGGGGAGATTTAGAATTTGTATGTGGGGAGAGAGAAGAGGGCCGCCTGGAGACGGGAGAGAGAGAAAGAGAGCGAGAGGGAGATGTGCGGCCCTGTCTAATACTAAGGTAAAAAAAAAATTGGTCCCTTCACAATTGGGGCCCTGTGCAATTGATCACCTAGAACTTGTCCAGAGGCGGGCCTGCTAATACGATAACTCGTGCACTTGCGAGGTATTTTTATAACAAATGTGATTTTCCCCATTAGTTCCTGTTATATGCCATTTTAAAAAACACATGCTTTCTATGTTTTGAAAAGTTTGTCTCACTTTAATTTTCATTGTCAACTAAATGAAACTTTAACCACGACCTTTTAAAAATCTATCTATCCTTATGCAATTTTAAAAATTGTTATTGATTTATCATTAAAAATATTATCAATATCAATTTTTAAAATTGAATAAGAATATTAGGCTTTAATAAAATTATAATCAAAATTATTGAGTTGATCATTAAAGCCAAAACAGGACAAACATTTAGGGGGGGGGGGTTGGTTAGAGGGAGTATTATGTTACTTCTCTAATCAGCTTCCTCGTCCTTTAAACAATTGAAGCCAAAAAAGAAAATATAGGAAGAAAGTTTAGCAAAAAGGAGAAATTATTAGAAGTGAGAGAGGAAAGTGAAAGAATTATACTTCGTGAGTTTTGTCATTCATCCTTTTCCAATATATACAAAAGTATTCCCTAATCAGCTGAAGCTAATCCCTAAAGTTATGGGATCTACATCCCTACAATCTTGCCAATAATTTATCTATATAATAATCTAAATATATGGAAACTCTAATCAAATATTAACTACAGAATATATACATATTAACTACAGAATATATACCTATTCTAACACTCCCCCACAGTCGGAACGGGAGGAAGGCGAACGTTGAGACTGGTACGGAATTCATCAAACAGTATAAGTGGTAGGCCTTTAGTAAAGATATCCGCAATCTGAAATCGTGACGGAACATGTAACACTCGAACTTGGCCACGTGCCACTTTTTCGCGAACAAAATGGATATCCATCTCTATATGCTTCGTTCGCTGATGTTGTACGGGATTCCCAGACAAATATATGGCACTCACATTGTCACAATAGACCAAAGTAGCTTTGTGGATTGGACAATGTAGCTCTAGGAGTAAGTTGCGTAACCAGCAGGATTTCGAGACAACATTTGCGACACCTCGATACTCAGCTTCGGCACTAGAGCGAGAAAGTGTGGGTTGCCGTTTGGATGACCACGAAATAAGATTGTCACCCAAAAATACAGTAGCGAAGTAGATCGGCGAGTATCCTGGACAACCGCCCCAATCGGCATCAGTACAAGAAAGGAGAGTAGATGTTGTAGACTGGGAGAGGTGTAACCCAAGAGTGAGTGTACCTTGAAGATATCTGAGGACACGCTTCAGGGCATTCATATGAGTCTCCATAGGATTGTGCATAAACAGACAAATCTGTTGGACTGCATAAGATATATCTGGTCTTGTAAAGGTGAGATACTGTAAAGCACCTGCAAGGCTACGGTAGAGAAACGGATCACTAAACGGGACAGACGAAGATGCACCTAGCTTTGGCTTCGTGTCAACTGGAGTAGAGGCAGGTTTGCAAGATGACATCCCGGCTACATGAATAATGTCTTCCGTGTACTTCCGTTGAGAGAGAAACAATCCCTTAGCCGATCGAACTACAGCTATACCCAGGAAGTAACTCAAGTGCCCCAAGTCTTTCATAGCAAATTCTGCGCTAAGGTGAGACATGATGGACTGATAGAGAGAATCAGATGAGGCAGTGAGAATTATATCATCGACATAAAGAAGCAAGTACGCAGTCTGTCCATTGTGATGATAGATAAAGAGAGAATTATCCGAGCGACTATTGGAAAAACCAATTGAAGAGACAAAGTCGGCAAACCGCTTGTACCATGCTCGTGGGGCCTGTTTAAGGCCATACAGAGACTTCTTAAGTAAACATACATGATCAGGAAGACGAGCATCTCGATACCCAACCGGTTGGTGCATGTATACCGTCTCACGTAGATCACCATGCAAAAATGCATTCTTTACATCTAGCTGATGTAGCTCCCAATTTTTAGACAGGGCCAGGCTAAGAACAAGACGTATTGTAGCTGGTTTAACCACTGGGCTAAACGTTTCACCACAATCTACTCCAACCCGCTGTGTTTTTCCATCACCTACAAGACGGGCTTTGTGCCTCTCAAAAGAACCATCGACCGAGATTTATGAGAGAATATCCACATAGAACGAATAATATTAACATTCGGGGGACGAGGTACCAACACCCAAGTATTATTTTTAATAAGAGCATTAAATTCATCATCCATAGCCAATTTCCAATTAGGGTCACGAAGAGCAAGAATTGGACTCGAAGGAATGGGAGATTTGGAAATACTCGATTGAAAACAGTATTTAGGATTGGGTTTATGGATACCTGACTGACTACGCGTTGTAGGACGATGATGTGTTTGGGATTGAGCTGGAGGAATATTGGTCCCGACTGAGGTATTGGTAGAGTTTGATATGAGGCGCCGCTTGGGGGGTTCAAGGCGCACGCCTGAGAGTCAGTAACACCAGCCGAATCAATGTATGGTTGAGGCGGGCGCATGGGGTTCTGCGGGGCGGGCGCCTGAGATGCCGAAGGTGTGGCCAGGTCGTGGAATGTATGAGGCGGGCGCATGGAGTTTATTGAGGCGGGCGCCTCACCAGTTCCTGATGTAAAGCCATCAGTAGAGACAACAGGCTGAGAAGAAGAAGCTGTTTGAGGCTGAGATGGATTGATTGTGGAAAAATGATGAATAATGCTTGGAGAGAGTCCAGCACTAAGGAAATCATATTGATGAGAAGGAGACTCATGAAGAGAGGAAAATGGGAAGCGCGACTCATCGAATATAACATGCTCGGCATAACAAAATTTTCTTAGAAACTATATCATAGCACATATAACCACGGTGGTGTTTTGGATAACCCAAGAAGACACACGGAGTAGACCGAGGTTGTAACTTGTGTATGGTGGAAGATGGACGAAGAGGATAACAAAGACACCCAAACACCCTAAGATGGTCAAACGATGGAACCCGATTATATAAGATATGAAGAGGGGAGTTGTATGCCAAGTGTTTGACGGGAAGAATGTTGAGCAAATATGTTGACATTTGAAGAGCAAAATGCCAAAAATTTGGAGGCAAAGAAGCATGAACAAGGAGAGTACGAGCCATGTTATTTATGGTAATCAAATATTAACTACAGAATATATACATATTAACTACAGAATATATACCTATTCTAACAGAAAGAGATACGTAAAATATGGAATTTTGTTATTGATAAATACCCCCTCCGTCCAAATTTTGCTCTTGATAAATACTTCCTCCGTCCCTGTCCCTGTATCAAAATAAATGTTCAAAACTTATTCTTGACTAAGAGCAATTTGATATAATTTAAACCCTCATTTTGGGACGGAGAGAATAAGAAAATGAAAGATATAAGGCCAAATCATTGTTCGATCCTTCTTTTAAATAAAATTTCGGTTTACGTTCTAAAATTGAGTAAAGTTAATACAGAGCACAACATTATATATGATCTAAGTACCAACTCCAACACACACAAAAAAAAAAAAAAAAAAAAAAAAAAAGCACCCTTCCACTCTTGAGAGATTATGACATGTTGCAATTTCAAGGTATCGGAGGGCTATATAAAGTTAACATAAACTTATGCGAGGAGGAGGCTTCCAATTTCCAGGAATTTGAGAGCTTTCTCAAAATTCTTCTTAGCGGACAAAAGGAATGAGGAAATACTCTGCATAAAATAGCTGCAACAATATCACGTTCCAGTGAGTATCCACATCAAAATAACAATGAATGGTTAATGATAAATGCTGTGCATCTACCAAATTATATCTCATGAGTTGCAATTTGGTGGCCAATATTATATTTGTCCCATATTGATAGCTAAAATTGACATTTTGTTACAATTTATAGAAAGATTAGACTACGGACTACCTTTTACTTTTTGGACTAAAAATATCACGTCCGTAAGTGTAACACATGTGTATTTAAGAACAAAATTGCTAGTACCTATCGGGAAAGTAGAAAAAATAGCATTTAATGTAAGCATGTGACATACTCCGTATTGAAATGGTGGGGAACGCTCTTAGACGAGGAAGAATCAGGTGGGGTAGAAGTTTTAGGGGCGGATACGATTAATGCAAGTGGTGTAGAGGCGGCGACAGATGTGTTGGAGGAGGAGGTGCTTTTTTAATATCACAAAGTTTACATATGTGTTGATTAAAACTAGTTTCAGTAATTTAAAAAAATTTCATCGCGCATTTTGAAAAACCGTTTATCCTAATCTCTTAAAAATCCCTTTTACACATATTCACTTTCTTATAACTTACTATCCCTCCCAATTCACACAGGTCAATCACAATCAGCTGCCCTTCACTTGATGTGAGAAATGTCCATTTTTTATTTTTTTTTTCACTACTCACACACACATGCACGCACAGAAGCGCCTAGGAGATAAATCTTATGTAGAGAAAGCCTTCCCTCTAACATCCTGACGCAATTCCGCCGGGTTGAAATGATGAAATTTCAATGCAAACAGGCCAAATCCCCATGTGCGAGAAATGTCCATTTTGTTCCTAAATACACATGTTCGACCTACGTGATCTGTTTTCCATCCATAATAAACTTGGTTGTCTAATATTTCATTTAATTAGGTAACCAATGTGGGACAAATACAATATTAACCACCGAATTGCAACTTTTAGTAAAGTTTAAGTGCATGGGTAGTAAGCAATTTGTCTACTTGCTTCGTGAGCTAGTCATTTGGATGTTCATATTTTGGCAATTTAGTTTAGGGTTCCATTTGTGTATTTGTTTAAATAGGACACATATAATACTACTAACATCAACAAAACATCTTTAGATAAGTTGGTAAAGAAGAAGAAGAATAGATTAACTTGCCTTCCATATTAACATGTAGAAACAAGTTACTGAGGCTTTAGAATTCAGATCAACCGATCCAGCTCTATCCCAAACAAAAAAAGCAAGTGATAAATGGCCTATCACCTGCAAAAAATCATATGGATAAAGGCGTTTAATCAATAAGAAATATATATATATATACTCCCTCCGTCCCAAAAAGTTTGACCCACTATAACTTTCATAGTCAACTTAATCAAATTTTGAATCATAATTTTTTAAAAACCTAATTATTTATATGCATTCTAAATTTATTATTGATAGTATTAATAATGGTAAATCAATAACTATTTTTAGAATTGCACATAAATAACAAGAGTGTAAACTACAATTTTTACCAGTGTACTATGCTAGTTATATCAATTTTCCTCTTGTACGTACTGTACTATTTTTTTTTTCCTAATTACATTAAAGGAATGATAAAAATAGATAACACCCCCCAAACTTCAAAATCTCATTCTACTATTTAGACAGAAAACCCATTTGCAATCTCAACTCAAAAAAATGTAATAAAATGCAATGTAATATAAAAAGTAATTCAAATGATAATTTCTTATTTTGAATTATTTAACGCTAATTAATAAATTTTAATTATTTTCTGAATTTTTAATTTAAGAATTTTTAGCATTTATTTTAGTTTCATTTGTGCAATTTTCCAGATCTATTTCAAACTCAATTTTCCATTTTTCATTTTTTTTATTTGCTATTTTTGGAATTGTTGTTCAAATAAAATGAGCAGATTGCACAGTCAGCGACAACTCAACGTGGACTGGGTCAAAGGAATGCTTAGTTGAAAAGTCCCGTTAAGTTATTAACAATCGTTACTATTGTTGGTTAATTTTGCTATTAAAACTATAGTACGCAGGTGACTTTTTTTTTTTTTTTTTCTTTTTTTTTTTTTTTTTTTTTCTTCAAAAAGAAGGGGATCAACACATTTCACCGCTCCCGTGATGCACTTCGGGCGCTGGCTATCTTTAGGGAGAGCAATGTCATTCCTCTAACCACTGGTGGGAATCGAACCCACGACCTCTCCAGGGTTGGGCACGAACTCTAACCAGTAAGGCGTGCACGCAGGTGACTTTTGTTTTCAATACAAGGGGAAAATTGATATAAATAGCATAGTATGTTGGTCAAAATTGCAGTTTACTCGATAACAAGATGTTTATAAAAATCGCCTGACAGGTTGACTATTTTATTAATTTGTGAGGGACCTACAAACTGCCAACTGGAAATTACCAACATTATGTGGCTAAAATTTTGTGATTTTGAGCTAGCATTGCTCATCTATAAATAAACCAAAAGCAATGTGATGCTAAATGTCACAAAATTCTTGTTTATTAGGCTCCATTTGTTTGTCCGTTGATATTCTCGTCACTTGTTTGAAATCATAGATAACACGCGTAGCTAATCAATAAATGTCACCCAAGATTTTATAAACAAAGTTTTGCAAATCAACATTACTCATTAAACTACCGTAATGAGTCGACTCGGGAGAAACGGAGAAGAAGCTCCTATCACCACAGCAGCTCCATAGGCCATTAACATCATGCTGATGCAAAGCCAAAATACCTTACAAAATACCAAGGAAAAAATAGCTTATAAGCACAAAAAACCAAGGTTCTAAAAATCGATAGGCGGTCGATAGGGCATAGCGCCTGGAGGCCTAGTCGGGGAGGAGAACTAGACATAATTAATTTAATAAAACTACCGTAATGGTTTTTTTTTAATATATGTCCTAGGCAGATTTAATGTTAAGCACTGCATTTTATGACCGTTTAGCGCCTAGGCGGGGCCTAGTAGGCGAACGATTTTTAGAACAGAGCAAAAAACCATGCCAATATTTCAATATTACCCACAAAGTACTAACCTTTTTTTTGCCGAGGCTAACGCTGAGCGATTGAATGCCAAAATCTCTATCGCCATCCACATCTGGTATGTCCTACCGAATTAAGGAAATGTGCAGTTAAGCAATTTAATTGGATATTTCATGTTTGTATATATATAGCGTAATAACTCCTCTAGAGAATTGAAACCTTTGTGGGCTGGAAATAAATTTCTCTTGTCGTTTATCAATCCTTATTCTCACAAATTGTCCAAACCAGTTATGTGACAGACATTGTTTGTATTCACAATAATACGATAATACTCATTAAGAAATAAAAAACTTGCTCCTTTTTCTTTTGGAAATTTCTGATTTTAATTTATACTAATTCTTATCTCTTAGATGGTAAAGATGTGGGTGATTGTATAAACTCCCTCTATCCTAAAATGAATGTATAAAATTTATCAAATTTGCTCTGGAACAAGAGTAAATTTTAAACATTTTTGGACATTTATTTTGGGACGGAGGAAGTATAGAAGTTGTGGTTGGTTATTCATCTTAAAAGGCTTTAATTATCAGGCAAATTGTAGATAGTTACCCAATTTTTCCCTAATAAAATTTGTATTGTGAGCCCTTTTATTGGAGAATCCAATCATAATATGGAAGCCGTGAATGGAAAAGTGTTTTATGTTCTAAAACATACCTTAAATAGAGCGATGACAATGGTGAACAAGCACATGAAGGCAACGGCAAACACCAACGACTTTGTAAACATGATTGGTCTATCAAGCACATATTTCTGCATAAACATATATATTTTGGTTGGTGGTAGTTAGAATATTTTTGAGACACAATTTATCACAAACAGGAAAATGTGCTTTTTAAGATTACCTGAATGTGCAAAAAGAAGGCAAACTGAACGACAATGGCACGTACAATCAGTATGCACGACGCAGCAAGAACCGCGTGCCTTTTCCATCTCAGTAAGGGTAGCTACGAAAATGTAAGATGTGAAGTTGAATTTCAAATTAGCTATATGAGAGCTATGGACTATAAATATAACAGATTTTCAGATCAGTGTGGAACGTAAATATTACATAATAATGGGGTCCAATTTATTACTCCCGCTGTCCTAAAATTAAATGTCAATTTGAAATTTCAGAGAAAGTTTGAAATAATATAAAAGCAATACTTACCATGAATTGTTAATGACAAAGAATCATACTCTAGCCAGATAGTCAACGATGATAATGGAAATTACCTCAACTGAATATGCACTTCCAAGTAGAAAGCTTATGAGTAGGGCAGAAAGCAATGGTGGGGACTCAAATATGATTCCCATGGCAAAACTCTGAAAAAATATGCAAAATATCTTTATAAAAAACTGTCAAGATATAGAGTTAGTATTTACGAAGCATACTTACCATTAATAGAAACGTCGAGACAATTATCATTCCTAAATCCATTGAAAATTCCCCAGATGCAAGTGGAAGATTAGGTTTATTAACCTGCAAACAGTTTAACAAAGCTACCATACATAAAACTGTGGCATAAACAACTAAATGGGACAATTTAAGCGACTCTGCAATGCATACCTTGTCGATTTCAACATCAAACAACTGATTTAATCCCACCACGTAAATGTTCATTGATAATGATGGAATCAGAGCCTACGTTCGAAACAAAATATGTCAATTACAATCCATTTATTGCCCATGAAAATTGCAATTTCATCTCCATATATTTCATTTTTTCTCATTCCATTTAAAACGAGTGTCAATTTTAAAATAATTGATGAGGTCTATAAGGTTCATTTTTATGATACTTAAGTATAATTGCTTCTAAATTTGCTGAAGAAATGCACCTTTTACAAAATACCTTTCAAGTCAAAGATGAACACTCATTTCCAACCCGATTAAGTAAATATTATACTGAGCCTAGTACAAGGCAATGAAAATACCTTCAGCAGACCAGCTAAAAATACAGGAGACAGTTCCGTAATTGATTGTAATGGAAGAAGAGAAACTGAAGTTATTCCTATAACCTGCCACGGAAAAACGAGGGAACATACACATCTTAACAAAATATTGTGAAATTATAGATATGTACACATTAATCATTGTTATTATTAGAAACTCTAAAAGAAAATAAGAAAATGGTGAACTTACTGTGCCAATGATAGTATGTGGTCGAGAAAACCGATAGAAGGCATCCAATTGCTTAAGAAGATCGGTCTGGAATGTTGTTGAGCCATTGGCCTTTGATCTTGCTATAGAGCTGCATAGGGGTAGCGATCCAGGGGATGTGCGACATTGTTTGAGGGACGTTCTTGAGGTCCCCGTACTGATGTTTTTCGAAATATTTTGGATATTATTTGCTGAAGATGAGCTTTTTTGGCAAGCCATATCGAAATGCTTATTGTTTTGATGTTTGCATGTGAGTGTCAATGAACTTGGAAGTGGCTTGAGATTATAACCTTGACAAAAATAGAAGAGAAAATCAAACCGGGAATGCTATGCTTCATAATGATATACTAATTTCAAACCGGAAGTGCTCACAGGGTGAGTGTATAGGGGCTTTCAATAATTTATTGGAATCACTTCGAATATGATTGAGGAGCTATCGGTCCGGATTGGCTGTAGCCCGTTCTCATAATATTTCTTTCTTTGATTGTGGGTCCTATTTGATACATTCCAGTATACCTCCGTCCAACCCAGCTTAAGTAAAAATGAAATGGCACGGGTATTAAGGAATATTATTATAGTATTAGGAGAGAGAAGGAGTGAAAGAAGTGTTGTGAGTGTGAAAAATTAAATAGGAGAGAGAATGGGTGGGGTAAATAGTTAGGAGAGAGAATGTTGTGAGTGTAAAAGTAAAGTAGGAGAGAGAATAAGTGGGGTAGAAAGAGTATAAAAATAATAAAAACTTTCCATTTTTGAAATTCTTAAGATCGGCGGAACTCCCAAAATGAAAAGTTTTCTTAAGATCGGTGAGACGAAGGGAGTATATGGTGCTCTTTTGCTTATCGGGAAGAAAATGCAGCGGCGGACACCTTATTAGCTAAAAACAACAGCAGAAGTGGAAAGAAAGCCTTGATCTTTACTTTCTATCCCCTACTGAGTTTTATATCCCGCTTTGAGGAGGGCTCCGTTTGTCCCCCATTCACTCCGACCATCACACCGGCAACCTCCATTTCCGATGAAGATTGGATCTGTGAAAACCCTATCCCTCCTCCGGCGACTCATCCCCTTCCCCAATTTTGTCCAAGTCCGACTACTAACAACGGGAAAACGTCAAATCCACCTCCATCTCAGATCTGGCTGCATCGAAACCCTCATAGCACAGATGCAACCTTAGATCTAGGTCTTCTTATTGCTAACATAAATCTTATTGTGTTTTGGTTAACTCCTACACAAACCCTCACAGCACCGAAACCTTTATATCAGGAAGAAAAATGAAGGCACCAAGGGTGTGAGTTTAAAATAGGCGAGAAAATGAAGGAAATGAAAGGAAGTCAAAAAAAAAACTTCCCTCCTTTCCTTTGATGTACATTTTCTTTTCTTTCATTTCCTCCCAAAAAATGAAAGAAAGTGGAAGGAAAGAAAATTTTATTAACAAATATTTTTAACATTCGCTAATATGTCTAAGTATGCTATAGGAAATGGTTACCGAAATAGATGTCCATATAAGAAAATGACTTGCCAATTTTGTACTTACACTTGCCAAGAGCTTTTAAGTTAAATTTTTCCAAGGTTGCTAAGTTGTTGATTTTTATCAATTGTGTTCGCTTCATTCATGGTCTTTATCGAGCAAATCTCTGTGAAACAATTTGGGTAAAATTTCATTTATAAAGCTAAGATAAAAAGCTCAAAATGTTTTATATGAGTTGATGTTGAGATTTTGTTTCAACTAGTTTATATTTGTTTCGTTTTAATTGTTTGAGTGTACAACTAAGATATCTTAGTTGTTAAATAATACACTGTGAAAATTTGAAAAGTTCTCAGTTGCTAGTTGTTCATTGAAAACTTAGAAGTTCTCAATTGTTGATAGCTAGAGTTATCTCTTATTAGTCGGTGGTCAGAGTTGGTTGCCTTTTTAGTAGACAACTGAGAACAACTGAGAAGTTCTTTGTTGTTCAGTGAGCAACTGAGAAGTTATTGATGAGTTCTCAGTTTTTTGGTCGTCGTAGTTGATCGTGATTTTAGTAGTTTAATTGACAACTGAGAACTTTCTCAGTTGTTTGGTCATCGGAGTTAATCGTGTTCATACTAGTTTAGTTGACAATTGAGAACTTACTGATAAGTTCTCAGTTGTTTGGTCGCCGGAGATGATCATGTTTTTAGTAGTTTAGTTGATAACTGAGAACTTACTGATAAGTTAAGTTCTTAATTGTTTGTCGCCGAAGTTGATCGTGTTTTTAGTAGTTTAGTTGACAACTGAGAACTTATTGATAAGTTAAGTTCTTAGTTGTTTGGTCGCCGGAGTTGATCGTGTTTTTAGTAGTTTAGTTGACAACTGAGAACTTAAGGATAAGTTAAGTTCTCAGTTGTCTGGTCACTGGAGTTGATCGTGTTATTAGTAGTTTAGTTGACAACTGAGAACTCACTTATAAGTTAAGTTCTAAGTTGTTTGGTCGCCGTAGTTGACCATGTTCTTAGTATTTTAGTTGACAACTGAGAACTTACTCATAAGTTAATTTCTCAGTTATTTGATCGTCAGAGTCGATCCTGTTCTTAATAGTTTAGTTTACAACTGAGAACTCACTGATAAGTTAAGTTCTCAGTTGTTTGGTCGTCGGAGTTGGTGGTCGCTGGAGTTGATCATGTTGTTAGTAGTTTAGTTGACAACTGAGAACTTACCGATAAGTTAAGTTCTCAGTTGTTTGGTCGCCGGAGTAAAAAAAAGTCGCTGAAGTTGGTGGTTGACGGAGTTGCTGACCGGAGAAGATGAGGAGGGATGACCTAAGGTGATGATGGTTGGAGAGAAAGTAAAATAATAAAAAGGGTGAAATTAGTAAAATGATAAAGAGGGTGTAATTAGTAAAATGAGAATGAGAGTGTACTCATTAAGATAGGGACTATATAGTTAGATGAAATATTTCTTGTATTATAAGATAAAATTGGTAAATTTAAGGGATTATATGGTAAATCCCCCTTAAAAATATAACTTTGCCACCCCCCCCCTTTTTTTCAAATTAAACAATTTAGTACTAGAAGATTTTAACAATATTGCCTTTCACCCTTAAAAAATATAACTTTGCCCCCTCCCCCTTTGAATTGAGAAAAAATAACACTATATTTAATTTGACCCCTTTTTAAACTAAACCTAGGTATTGCAATAGTTTGACTAAAAAATGTAATAACAGTACGGTGATGAGGGGGAGGAAAAACACGAAGAAAATAAAAGTTATTTGATATTACGCGTTTTTTTTTTCAAATGTGGTCAACCATTTTTTTCTTCAATGTCCTCACTCACCTACAATGTTTTGCAACGTTCTCATCCCGTTGACGAAACCGTCAACCATTTAACAGAAGTTGGTCACACCTAACACCCGTTAATTATAATTAACGGGTCTGTCAATGGAGTTAACTCAAATTTACGAGTTTCTTTCGAATAGCATGACCACTATATCCTCATCTTCTACCTCTATTGTAGAAACCCATTTCATCCACAACCACCGGCCGGCAACCCACCACTTTAATCTCCATATCCTTCAAACACAAATAATTCCTCCACCGGAAAACACACACACACATTTCACTCAAAGAGATCCCAATTCGAAGTTCAACTAAGCCAGAAGGAACCACTAAATCCGACTTGATTTATTCACAACGGGTAAAGCAAGCTAACATTTTCAAAAATCAAATTCTTTAGCATAAAACATCAAATAAACAGGAAACAAGCGTATGAAACAAACAACTAAATGTTATCGAACCAAGCAAGTTAAACAACAAATTAATTCAAAGATGAGAGAAATAAAAAGGAAAATTAACAAACCTTAGTATCCCCTGAGACAATCTTATACCGAGAGGTATTACAGTGAGAGTATTCTTCTTCACTATCCAGTTCACCTTCTTCCTCCATATCTGAGGCCGAGGTGGCGTGGCCTAATTACAACATCATCCTTCTTAGGGTTAGGCTTAGGGTTAGCAGAACCCAGACAACTATTACTATTTCCTCCGTCTCATTTGAAGCTTCACTTTTTACCCAAATGAGTGTCCCATTAGAAGCTTCATCTTTCCTAAAATGGTAAAAAATATGGGTCCCACTTGTCAACTCCACTCACTTCTCCCTCTCACATACTTAAATTGTGGACCCTACTTGTTATACCCACTAACTTTTCCTCCTCACACATTTAAATTAAGGGTCCCACTTGTCATATCCACTCACTTCTTTCCTCTCACAACCCTTCTCCCACTCATCATTTTTCTTAATTTGTGTGTCCTCACAAAAATGATGAAGCATCGGGCGGGACGGAGGAAGTATATTTAAAGGAGTCCAATCATAATTACAGGCAGACAGAGGTTGGGAAAATGATGAAGCGGGTAATTTATCCCCAGATGATCATTTTAATATTTATAAAAATAAAAATTTTATTTTTTAAAACATAAATGTTTACTTTTCAAATTATGTTAAAAATATAACGGATTCTGATATTTTATTAATTGTTTAACTATATATTTACAGTTATTATGCATGTTAGAAAAATAAAAAGTAAAGAAAAAAGAAAAAAGAAAATGAATCATGAAATCGCCTGTTGAAATCAGGGACAGTGGATAATCGGTTCGAATTCGATTACTCCTTCTTCCGAATTGAAACTGTCGGTTTGGAATCGAAAATCAAAACCACAATGCGTCTAACCCCACCCCACCCCAATAAACCCACCTTTTTGTTTAACGACTCTTCCCCTATACTGCACCCTCCTCCTTCCTTGCTGATAATGGCAAAAACGTTCGGATCAACCCAAATCCGGCGGTAGGTTATATCCCAGCGATTGAATAGCCTGAAACAGAGAAACAAACACGTAAACTAAGCCGGGGCTTCTCCGACGAAGGGCCTCCGGCGTGAGAGTAAGTATTTGCTTTGTGAGAGAGAAAAATCAATTGACAAGAGTTTAGAGTCAAAAGATAACGTACCAAAATATGTGAATTATTGCTTGTATTTATAGGCATAGCAATGTATAATCCATCTTGAATTGGATTGCTAAGAGATAAGATATCAATCCTAGGAGGATTCTACTTGATGAGTCCTTATTGGACCTGAATTTGTATGAGAGGTGGTTACAATCCTAGTGGGATTTTAACTGCTCAATGTCCCAATTTGAATATGATAATGTAAACTGTCATTCTGCGTGTGAGCCGAGCTGGCCTCTCCTTGTCATATGTGGACAGGTCGGCCTACGTTGAGCCGAGGAAGAGATATGAAGAAACTGGGAAATCCCAACTACTGGTGATTTGATAGCCGAGGAGGCCTCCTCGTCGTCAAGGGAGCTCAACTCAGCCTTGGAGGGAGGTCTCCCTCGATATTGAGTCTTGGGCCTTGTCATTTCGCCTATTAAGTATAGGTCGACCTAGGGGAATGACGAGAAGGCTTGGTTCAAGGAAGGAGGGAAACCCATTCCCTTCCCCGTACATCGTACTTGAGTGGATTATGTTCAGGGCCCAATCCATTTAGGCCTTGCCCGGACTAGCCCAGTTCATACCTCAGTTTATTCCGTTCATTGTCCCCGACTTCCTAGCTCGGCTACGATGAGGAGGAAGTAGTGCTCTACCTCGGTTTAAACGAATACGAACAGGCGTCGACGTGGCAGGTGTCACTTCAATATTCGCCGGTTAATAGTGCAATGATGGGGCGCGTCAGTCGATGTCTGACATTGTCTTGGAAACCCAATGCTATTAAATGCAAAGGAGACGACGACGTCTGACCCGTATTCGACCCGAATTTGGGGGGGGGGTATAAAAGCTGAAACCCTCTTCAATTCCAATCTTATATCATCTTCAAAGTTTGAGAGCGAAATAGCAAGATTCGAAAAGCCATTTCGTGCTCTTGAGCTTATTGCCCAGATTCACTCATTGCGTTTGATTTGCCCATTCAATCTTCGTCCTTCCTTCGATTTAAGGTATAACCTCTTCACCTTTATCTCTATTTTATGCATTTCGTTTGTACTTTTCTGGGTTTCAGTTGTTCATCGAGAAACCGCCATTGATAAGTGTTTCAAGATTTTCCTGAGTTTCTGTTCTTGATCCCTTTCTTGAATCTTCTTGTCCCTCCTTAGAAATGGCCAGAACTTGGAGTCACACCCCCAATATCATCTACGGTTACCACATCGGAAACCTTAGGGTTTATCGACTATATGATGGCCTGTGGCTGTTGGTGAACTTGATGGAAATTGGGGAGATGTTGACGAGGTACAGATGCCCTAGGGAACCCCAGTAAGTTTAGGATTGACCGGGTAGATGCAGGATCTTCCATTGTTGGGTAAGGTTCCCTCCTCGGCCTTGGTCTATACGACGAGGAGGGATAGTCTTTCTCTCCCTCGTCTTTCCTGCCTTGGACTATTTTGATAATCCTTTGTTTCCTTAGTTTTGTAGATATGGCCGGGCGAGGAAGTGTTGCTAGTACCAGTGGTCCCTTGACGTCGCCTAATATAGTTGATGCATTTGATGAGGGAGTGAGTGCTGGAGGTCGAGGAAGAAGAGGCTGAGGTAGGGTGTATGTTAGGCCCATTAAGGCCGGCGTTCCAATGTTAGAAGAGTTATACTCTAAGTACGGAGTGTCGAGGGAGGAGTATAAGCTGAGTTGAGTTATTTCCCTGGTACTAAAGTAGAGGATGACGACGTAGATGAATTTTATTACAATTTGAACCACGTTAACTTTTATTTCAAACAGTTCCAACTAGGTCTTCGTCTTCCCCTTGATCCCTTCATAAACGAATTTCTAGGAGACATGCAGGCTGTCCCGGCTATGCTAGGGGCCAATGCCGTGAGGTATCTCACCATCTTTATTGTACTTTGCCGAATCTTGGGTTTTGATCCCTGTCAGTCTGCCTTCCACCATTTCTTCATTGTAGGATACAGTAAGGATTCCAAGCTGGTGGTGATAAGGAGTGATCCCAAAAAACCTAAAATTATTCATCCCGTATCTAGCAAGGTTTTTGGTTGGAACCATCATGTGATAAGGGTGGAGAGTCTTCAAGGCTGGGAGTTCCCTGCACCCTCGGTGTTACCAGGAGTGCCCTCAGCAGTGTGGCGACCTGACTGGAGCGAAGCATTGATAAACCGTCTAACACATTTTGCCGAGGTGGGTACCCTGTGCTGGTCGAGCTTGGAAGCTGATCCCAGATATTATGTATATGCCGACATTATGCCTGGGCCTAGAGAGGGATTAATGCCCCTCGTCCTCGCCGCCAGGGGTAATAGGTTTCCTGATTGGAGAATCCACCCCGGTCCGTCTTCCATCAAGATTGCCACCTCTGCCAACAAAATAACGATCAGTGCTTAAAGGAAAATGATGTAGCCGGCTGTAATGCTCTCATCCCGTCCTTCCCTTTATACTTGTAAAAATTTTATTTTGCTTTTTTCTTTCCTCGTCGTGGATGTTAATTTTTTCTCCTTTTTTGCAGTTCTAACCGACGAGCAAGAGCTTGATATGTCTAGCCGAGTTGTTGACCCCCTAGCTCTAGCCAAGCAGAAGAGGAGGGCTTCTAAGAGCTTGGCCATAACTAAGAGGCAGTCTGATGCCACTCAACGGAAGACTGTCTTGTCCACTCAGGAAGCAGCGACTGTCCCGTTGAAGCCTGTGGAGGGAAATGAAGAAGACGCCAAGGTGTCACATGCCGAGGGAGGCAACCAAGCTGAGATTCCCCAAGGATCAACTCCTCAAGGCGAGGTGGCCATAGCTGATGGCCAAGTTCAAGCCGAGGAAGTCAACATCGGGGAAAGGGGCTCTACGCCCAAGCGCCCAAGGGAGGCAGAGGTGGTCGGCCCCTCGAAGAAGGCAGCCTCTACTTCCTCGTCAAGGCTTTCTGCTCGGCATATTAAATCATATGCTAAGGCCGAGCAGTTTGTCTAAGAGGCTAAGGGGGCGCCGATCTTTAAGGGTATGAATCTCCAAGCCCACGAGGGGTGAAATCTACGGGTTGGCCTGGCTGTCCTCGGTAGATCCTTTGACGAGGACTATGCTGAAAAGTTGAAGATGGCCAAGCCTTCCGTCGACCATCTAGCAAATAGGAAGGGCCTTCTGCTATCCGAGGTAGATTATTCATCGCCCTTTCCTCTTCTCATATTCGTAACTTGTGACTACTGAATTTATATTTTCCTTTGTTGTGTAGCTTGCTTCAATTACGGAATACGAAGCCGTCAAATTTAAGGCTATTGAGGCTCATGACAAGAAGCTTGAGGAGCAAGAGCTCAAGGATAAAGATGCTCTCAAGAAGGCCTTCGAGCTCCTCAAGCAGCTCCGAGCTGATGCAGATGCCTTTAAGGCGGCTAGAGATGAAGCCAAGGAGGAAAAACGAGTTGCCAAGGAGGCACTAACTCGTGCTGAAGAGACCGTCGTGCTGAAGGAGGCTGAGGTGGCCAAGCTGAAGGAGGAGAAGGAGGCTATTTTAAAGGAGACCGAGGAGGCGGCGGCTTCTCTTCTAGAGTTAAAGGCAAGCATCCCCTTCAGGGATGAGAGTGCCATCACCCGTTACAAAGCCAGCTCGGCTTTTAACGAGGTAGTTGACGAGAAGACGGCCACCATGTTCATGGATGGTTACTTGCACCTGTCCAGGAGGGCCATGGCTTACACGTCTGTCTCCTTCGACCGGGAGAAGATAGCTAGGTGGATATGCCAAGACTCTTATGAAGAGGAGGTTCGCAAGCTGCACTACCTCGTCCCTTATTCTGATAATGCCTTTCAAGTAATTGCTGACCTAGATGCTCAAGCTGGCAGACCTGCTTGGGTTCCTCCTCCTCCTGTTGATCCTCAGAATCTCAATGTTATCATTGAGAGGATCGAGGACGAGGTGATAAGTGCCGAGGACGAGGAGGGCATCCATGCTGAGGAGCCAACCAACGAGGTAACTCAAGGTGAGGCTCAAACTCAAGATGCAGAAATAGAAGCCTTCTTCGGGGAGCCTTTTGAAGACGAGAGGACATAGGCTTTTTAATTTTCTTGATGTAATAGCATAGGTCTCCTTGTACCTCAACATTGAATTTTAATGAGAATCTCTCTTCAAATTCAATTCGTATTCACTTGTGCTTTAATATCTGACGTGTAGGCTGGATCGAGGGGTTTCCTCGGTCTGACGCTTTTGCAAGATAGGCCATTAGGCCGAGGAAGGTTTCCTCGACATGACACTTGGTTTTCTTCTTTTCATCTACCTTATGCCGAGGTAGTTGACTCGTACACATGTCTTGGATGTTTTTTTGTCGATATAGTCATTAGGCACTCGGCAAGACGTTTGGCTTTCTTTTTTTCATTTACCTTATGCCGAGGAAGATGACTCGTACACAGATCTTAGATGTTTTTTCCGATATAGTCGTTAGGATGAGGTGTTTTCTTGATAAGACGTTTGGCTTTATTCTTTTCATCTACCTTATGCCGAGGAAGATGACTCATACACAGGCCTTAGATGTTTTTGCCGATATAGTCATTAGGCCGAGGTGTTTCCTCGGCAAGACCTTTGGCTTTCTTCTTTTCATCTACCTTATGCCCAGGAAGAAGACTCGTACACAGGTCTTAGATGTTTTTGGTCTCACCTATCCATGTCGAGGAGGAACTCACTCGGTTCTAGGTTTTGGGTGAGTTATGGTGGGAGTTTATCCCTTTGAAGGCCAAGGAGGATGCTCCTCGTCTTCCGGTGTTGTCTTGATAGTTGCTTTGCATGTTTAAGAAGTAAATTTCATTAACTGAACTGATTACATCAAACTGCAATCCTACCTTGCTAGAAAAGTAAAAGACTAACAAAGACTAATCAATTACATAAGACACACTAAAACTACTGATAGCATTCTGCCCTTGCCTGTCCGGGATCTTCCTGGGATCTTCATTCATTTGCTGGGTCTAGGCCTGGTAGTCCGCTGACCTTGTCATAATTTGAATTTGAATTTCATTGTTGTAGGGGTGGCCCACTCAACCGGTTCGTCTATGTCCCACAACTCTCCTTGTCTCAAGTCATGGTTGGCCCCCGAGTTCTGGCCGTTGACGAGATGAGGGGTTGTATCTAGGATGGACATAACTGTGTTATTGTTGTCTTTATGACCATCTAGTATCTCACTCCAACTGGTTCATCTACGTCCCGCAGCTCTCCTTGTCTCAAGTCATGGTTGGCCCCTGAGTT
Source organism: Adenophora triphylla var. japonica (assembly GCA_022495995.1). NCBI lineage: Eukaryota > Viridiplantae > Streptophyta > Magnoliopsida > Asterales > Campanulaceae > Adenophora > Adenophora triphylla. The sequence continues at coordinate 253,506 of JAFEMH010000138.1, read as the reverse complement.
CTGGCCGTTGACGAGATGAGGGGCTGTATCTAGGACAGACAGAACTGTGTTTAGGAGAAAAACTAATGGAGTTTAGCCTTAGGAGGCCTGTCTTCTTCTTTATCATCCTTATCCTCATCATCACTGTCTTCGTTTTTTCTCTTTCCCTTGTTATCCTTCTTCATGACATATCAATCGAGTTTGCCCTCATCTACCCATTTTTGAATTATTCTTTTGAGGGAGATGCAACTTTCAGTATCGTGGCCATGGTCTTTGTGGAAAGCACAATACTTGGAGGTGTCACGAGTGTACTTGGATTTTTCATTGAGGGGATGGGGATTGGGTAGATTCACCAATTTCATGATTTCAGTGATGGGTTTGGTGAGGGGGATGAAAACTTCAGCCTTTTCTGTACCTCGAGTTCTGTTTTTTTCCTTATATCCATTTCCATTGGACTGGTGGGTCTTATCCTTATCCGCCTCTGTCTCTGGTTTATTTGACTTTTTCTTGGTTTTTTCCTCTGCCGTGGCTATGGCGTATGCCACATTGTATAGGTCAGATTTTGACTTAGGCTCTCTGGCGGAGAGCTCATAGATCATTTGGTCGGATCTTAGTCCGGAGTTGAAGCACACTATTACTTCCCTGTCGGTCAGGCTCTCTTCTACTTGGTCTGCCATACCTCTGAATCTATTATAGTAATCAGAGTGGTTTCATTCTTTCCTTGCTCGATGTTGGCAAGGTCAGTTAACCTTTTCTTCCTCTTTCCTGCCGTGGCAAAGTGATCCACGAACTTCCTCCTCATTGTCCTCCAGTTGTGAATGCTTCCCTTTTTTAGCTCACGGAACCAAGTCAAGGCTGTTCCGGAGAACGTACTCGCAAAAGCTTTGCAGAGAATGTCATCTGCTCTGTTGAGTGAGGAGGGCCATAGTGGATTCAAAACTTTGCACATGGTCCCTTGCGTCGGTGGTTCCCATATACTTGCCAAAACTTGGGACTTTAAAGGCAGGACTGGGGGTAGATTATTGATTTCCTGGGAGAAAGAACGGGTGGCACTGGTGTCATCTTCTTCCACCTCCTTCTTGCCCATCTCCATTTCATCTAACCTTTTTTTTAAGAGTAATAATTCTCTGGCGTCGATCCCAGAGCTGAAGTGGGAGCTTCGATGGGACCTGTCTCTTTTGTGATCATTCACCCTATTATATTCTTCGGGGCCCTGGTGATTATCTCCCCATCTAGATGGGGTTCTTTCTCTCCTTGGTCCCCTTTCAGGATGAGGTGTTCGGCGACGGGGAGGGCTCCTTGGCTGAAGAGGGCTCCTCTGACGAGGAGGGTTCATATGCTGAGGAGGAGTTATATGACGAGGAGGGGTTAAACGTCTTGCATGACTGAGCCTAGCTCACAAGTCACCAGAGTCAACCTCCTTCTCCTTGTCACTCAGATGACTTCTCAAGTCTACAACCTCGTTTTCATGGTTATTTGTCCGAGGACGAGGAGGTGCATCTCGAAGGTTTTGCTTAGATCGTATAACAAGTTCATGGTGAGGGGGATTTTGGCCACGAGGAGGGATCCTCTGACTACCACGTCTGTCACCCTGAGTTTCCCCTCCATGAGAGTTTCCTGTTCTCGTAGGCCTGATGAACTTGGCCAATGAGTGTTCTGGGTCTAATTGCAACAATTCATTTTGTTTCTCATAGATAAGTTGCAAGGTCTCCATTTGTTGATGTAAGAGTGTACGACGATCAATTGGCTGCATGGAGTTCTCAGCTCTTCCTTTGTCAGCGTTCCTCGTTGTCTGTCTGCTATTAGTTCTCTTTCCTCATTGACGACGAGGACGGTTGGCAACGATCACCTCGGCAGTTGGCTGAGTCCGAGGACGAAGAGTCATGCTGAGGGGAGGTGGCCCGTCGATTTGAGGTGGAGGAGGAGGCAACACTCCATTGGTGAGAGGGATACCAGTCGTCCCGTTTAGAGGGATGTCTTCGACGTGGGCTCGTTATTCCTCGTTAGTAACATTTATGGTATTTTCGTCTTCCATTGGGATTAGGATTGTGTTTCAAACAGAATTCTTATGAGACCAGAATCCTCAAACATATGGAATTTTTTCAGCCAAACAGAATTCTCAGGCAGCCCAAATTTCCAAGCGAACAGATTTTCAAGCGTAGCAGAAATTTTTCAGGCGGAACAACATAGCTTTTTCCGACAAAAATTGATTTTCCGGTGAAACAACGATTTCAGGTGGAGCGAGTTTTCAATCAGAATAGTTTTTTCGGGCTAAAACAGAATCTTTTCGGTCAAAACAAATTTTCTCAATCAAGGAAATTTCCAGGTGAAAACAGTTTCCAGGCGAAACTGAAGTTTCCGGCCAAACAAATTTTTTTCGATCAATGAAATTTCTTGGTGAACGGCAATTCCAAGCTATTCAATGGGTATTCGAATCGTTTTTCGGCAATGGAACCAAACTGATGATGCCAAAAATGTTTGAATCAGCCCAAATCCGGCGATAGGTTATATCCCAACGATTGAATAGCCTGAAACAGAGAAACAAACACGTAAACTAAGCCGGGGCTTCTCCGGCGAAGGCCCTCCGGCGTGAGAGTAAGTATATGCTTTTTGAGAGAGAGAGAAATAAATTGACAAGAATTTAGAGTCAAAAGATAACGTACCAAAATATGTGAATTATGGCTTGTATTTATAGGCATAGCAATGTATAATTCATGTTGAATTGGATTGCTAAGAGATAAAATATCAATCCTAGGAGGATTATATTTGATGAGTCCTTATTGGACCTGAATTCGTATGTGGTTACAATCCTAGTTGGATTATAACTGCTCAATGTCCCAATTTGAATAGGATAATGTAAACTGCCATTCTGCGTGTGAGCCAGGTCGGCCTACGTTGAGCCAGGGAAGAGATATGAAGAAACTGGGGAATCCCAACTCCTGGTGATTTGATAGCCGAGGAGGCCTCCTCGTCATCAAGGGAGCTTAGCTTGGCCTTGGAGGGAGGTCTCCCTCGGCATTGAGTCTTGGGCCTTGTCATTTCGCCTACTAAGTCTAGGTCGACCTAGGGGAATGACGAGAAGGCTTGGTTCGAGGAAGGTAGGGAAGCCCATTCCCTTCCTCGTATATATCGTACTTGAGTGGATTATGTTTAGGGCCTTGCCCGGACTAGCCAGTTCGTACCTCGGCTTAAACCGTTCACTTGCTATTCCTCTTTAATAGATTTAATGGCGGGAGAAAAGCTCTAAGCTCTACCCAATCCTCAGCATAATCTTAATACTCACTCTATTCTACCCCAATTTCAATAAAATAATCACCCTTCCCATTGTATTCTTCTGAAAGCAGCCTCATATAAGCTTTGTTGGTATGATTTCCACCATGTTTATCCTTGTTCAATTCCCGACCACCACTTGCCACTCCACTTGGACTATCCAAAGTATGGTTCGAGACATATGAGATGATGAATAGAGGGGAGGAAATGGGATTTGACGATTTGTTGGACTTGGGGTTCAACAATTCTGATCTAAATTTGGAAGATGAGATGGAGTGGAAAAGAGGTGGAGGGTAGGAAGAAGAGGGACATGCATGCATGCAATGGTAGAATGGCAAAGGAAAGGAGGGGAGGGGAGGGGTAAAAAGATGGGCGGGTGTATTTAGTAAGGGAAAGATAGGCAGGCAATGGAGTATTTTGAGAAACAATTATTATAGAGGGGTGTTTGGCGTGTGATTATATTTTTATAGGAAGTAATTAAATTGGATAATGATATGGAAAGGGAATTTGTCAGCAAATTACTCTCTCCATTTCAGATTCAGATGATGAGTTTGTTACATGAATAAAAAGCAACAGAAATCCATATATATCTCTTCTTATACACTAAATAATTAGCTAAAATTGTATTCCCATCATAAAAACTTAATTTCAAATCAAATTAAGAAAAACATACATGATAATGCAAAGCCACATTGTGACTCAGTGTTCCTTCATTTCGGATTTCTAATAATTTTATATACCACATTCAAATTCTGAAAAACAATTAAAGAAAGATATAATTATTATTGCAATCAAACATATATAAAGTCGGAGGATAATCACCTTGACGGTTGGAACAAGCGACATCTGGATGGAAAGAGGCAATACCGTTTTGCTTTTTACTAAGAGGATTTGTAATCGAGAAAAACCAACATTCGTAAGCTCTAAACATGATCACGATCTTTCTTTCTACCCTTCCAAGACTCTAACTCCTTCCTTATAACCCCTAAGAATGTATCTCTAAATCTAATGCTGGCTTAAATCTCAAAAACAAGAAATGAGATTAGGTTTTACAAAGGGGAACAATATTAGAAAGTTTGATGCCATTAATATATGGTTTATTTTTTCTAATGGGCCGTTTTAAAGAAACGGGCCTGGAGCCCAGCCCAATTCATATGGCTTAGTGCCACAATTTACGTACCCGTTGGAAATTGGAATTTCCTTCCTAATTTTTTCTTTATATTTTATCACTAGTAAAAACCCGTGTTCGAGGACACGTGGTATTTTTTTAATTAAAAGTGAGGGCAAAATGGGAAAGAGACAACTTAGTGAGGATAAAATGGGAAAAAAACTTTTGGCACTATTCATACAACTATTCATCCCACTTCCCTCATGTATACTATAGATAGATATACTCTCTCCGGTTTTTTAATATTTTTAAACAAATGCCCAAATTTATTTATTAGATATATAAAAATATTTGATTTTTATACAATTTATAACAAAAATGTATAAATTATCCATTACTTAGCATTTAAATTTTGCAAGTATAAAATGGATAGTGAAAAAATAAATTGATAAAATAACATTCAGAGACAAAGTTTAACTCATAAAAGACATTAATTTTGAGATAAATTTTTTAATAATAGACATTAATTTATGAACAGGGGAGTTCTATTTTAACCATATTTTATCATATTTCTCATATATTTTTGATATGATTTTGTGATTTCTATTAAGAAAATATAGTTTTTGACAGAGATTCTTAAAATGTTGACTTTAAAATCATTTTATTACTCTATCTATCGGTCTATTGGTACTCAAATGAATATCCAAATTTACAAAAATATTATCATTATGGCCCCTTATACTTCCTTATAAACTTACAATATACTCCCTCCGTCCCAGCCCACTTAGGATTTTTTGAAATGGCACGGGGATTAAGGAAAAGGTAAATATTGTGAGTGTAATTTAAAAATAGGAGAGAGAATGAGTGGAGGGAATAGTAAATTATAATGGTGTTGTGAATATTAAAATAATGTAGGAGAGAGAATGAGTGGAGAGAATAGTGATTCATTTTGGGCCGTCCTAAGTCAGGTGAGACGCCCAAAATGGCAAAAAGTCCTAAATCGATCGAGACGGAGGGAGTATGAGTATATTAAATACACAATTTTAAAAGATGATTGTAATAAATTTCATTGAAGAAATGATCATCTGGGGATAGATTTTTTTTTATTTTTTTGATGGAGGTACAAGCAATAGTATTATTATTATTTTTAATGTTGTGCATGTGCTATGTGCTGGTGAGTCTATTAGCGTAACTAGCGGCGTGACATGGGCCGAACCGCGTTATGCCTGGAAACCGTGGGAGGTTCTCTCTTACTTTCTTCCCCATGTTTACCCTCATATTTTTGGGTCCACCTTCACGCGTTCCAGTTTTTGGGGTTTAGCTCTTTTGGGTTTTTATATTTCTTATTTTATACTCCCTCTGTTTCATATTATCTTACTCATTTTTACTATTTCCACTTTAAAATTATATTTTTCTAAAAAGGAAACTTTTTAATACTTTTTTATTTATGATATCCACTTGTCATACACACAACACTTTTCAAATTATTATTCTCTTCACTCATTCTCTCTCCTACCCACTCACAACTCCTACTTTAATAACATTATTCCTTATTTTTCGTTCTCAACAGTAAATGAGTAAGCTATTATGGAAATAAGAAAATAGTTTTTAAAAAAAGTCACAAAATTTAATTTAAAAATTGATATATCATAATTGTGTTATGTTTATAATTAGAGTGTAACGAGTTCAAAATAGGTGAAACAAAATTTCATATCACATATAAATGGCTAATCAAGATCAATTTTCCAAATAAACCCTTACCTCCTTGCCTCCTTGTCCCAGCTCTAATGAAATTCATAATGGCGAAAATGCCCCCTATAAAAAGCCTAAACCCCTCCATAGGGTGTTCACGGTTCGAATTGATCTGATTTTTGTCAAAATTTTAAATAATCAGGATCGAATCAAATACTTCGATTCTGTAAAAATTTAGAAGCAGGACCAGACCATTGCATTATAGGACCGGTCCCATCGGTCCTGTTCTAATGGTTCGGTTCCGATCCGGTTCCATCGGTTTTACAAATTACAATATAATATATTTTTTTACAATAACAAAATCTACAAGCAAGCATATTTAAGAATCAAATTGATGAACAATATCGGGATGGAGGGAGCATATGGCTGTCTACAAGCAAATATATTTAAGAACCAAATTACCAGTGTTCTAAAAGACCCCGCCTAAGGGCGCCTAGGCCCCGCCTAGGCGCTAGGCCCCTTTCCAACGCCTAGTTCTAAGCCCCGCCTAGGTCTCAACTAATCCCGACTAATCCTGACTAGTCCCCGACTAATCCCCGCCTAGGCGCTAGGCCCGGCTCCGCCGCCTAGCATCCGCCTAGCGCTTTTTAGAACCTTGCAAATTACAATAACAAAATCAACAGTTAGGAAAGAAGAATTTCATGTTCAACCACTTGAGCCCAACTAAAAACCTTAACTAGCTAAAAGAAGCATAACGTTAAGAAAGTTAATATATACATAACATTAAGAAAGTTAATATATATATATATATATTGAACAGTATAAACCGAGATACGAACATGGGCTTGTCCGGATCAGGCCCAAGTGGATTGGGCTGTAAACATAATTCATCTATGAGTTACGAGGGACAACCATGGGCTTCCTCGGTCTCGTTCATCGTCAGTAACAAGGCTAATCTAGGCCCAACAAGCAAGCAGAATGTGCCCCAAACTATGAATGCCGAGGAGACCTCCCTCGTATGTCGAGATCATCTCTATAGAGGACGAGGTGCCTTCCTCGGCCTTAACGTTGTCAACGGGCTCCTTATATTCTTATTTCCTCCCCGGCTCATCATGGACCGAGATGTCATGTATGACGAGGAGAGAAAAGTTCTCACCTCGGCGTATCTCCATATGACGAGGAGAGAAAATCATTCACCTCGACATTTCTCTATGCCGGCAGATGTCTGCATGACGAGGAGACAAATTCGTTCATCTCGGCCTACACGCAAATGACGAGATAAGGAATTCAGTCACCTCGGCTTACCGGCGAGCAGTTATAACAATCCTATTCAAACAAGGATTCAGCAGTTATAATCTTATCAGAATTGTAACCACCTCCTATAATACAGATCAAATAAGGATTCCTTAACATATATATTCCCCTTGGGATTATAACTTATCTCTTTACAGTCCAAGTTCAATATGAATTCTATCAATCCATCCCTATAAATATAAGCCATATATCACATTATTGGGTACGTTACTTTTTACATACAGAAACTCTGTCAATTTAGTTTCTCATATCAAAACCGTGAACTTATTCTCACGCCGGAGGGCCTTCGCCGGTAAAGCCCCGACTTAGTTTACGTGTTTTCTTTTATTTTTAGGCCTAGCAATCTGTGAATGTGGTGCCCAAGATCGCGTCATTTTTTGTGTTGAACCGCTTTCTCGTGTAAGGGGTCACCGCCTCACATCGGTTTGAAGACATCCGATTTAAATTGAAAAATCGAGTCGCCACGCCATTTTGATTTCCTCAAAACTTTGAAAAAAAGGATTAGGGTCCGGAGGTTAAGTTACTCCTTGGGAAGAATGTTTGGCGTTCACCCAAGGAGCCTTGCCGAAGCAAGTCTTTCAAGATCCAATTTTTGTGCTTGCTTTTGTGCTTTCATGTGTGAGATGTGAATTTTAAAAGGGAGGAAATGTGTCAAGTTGTCTTCCGGACGTATAAATCATGAGTTGGTTATCGCTCGGGATTCCTTGGATTTTTGATATGTTCGGGACTTTGATCCCGTGCTCATCTTGGACTTACGACCATCATTAAGTGACCTTTGGTCATATGTGATCGAAATATGAACACCTCTTTTTATAGTCCAAGAATGAGACTCTTTAGAAAGGAAGGACCTTTGCCCATCAATCCTACATCTTGAGATGATTCGAGCTTGATAGGGACATTTATGCTCGTCTCAAGTGATGATCGGAGATATAGGGGCTTAAGTTCGTCCGTTTCTAAAGGGACTTCGACTATGGCATCTTTATGTGGAGGAAACGATGTAAAGATGAGACCTTTACACCGCTACGCCCCAAGAGATGCTTCAAGTATCAAAGGGACAAAGGGGAGGGGTATAAAGATTGGATCTTTATACTCATCATATGCCTTTTTGTGCCTTAAGAAGGTGACTAGGCAATCCTTGGAGAGTGATCCAACCATGAGGGACATGGGGAAATGCATTTTGAAAGTAAAGATGGCATTTTTATGCAAACAAGTGTAAGGAACACTATGAAAGCTAAGACTAGAAATGTAAAGGGAGGACCTTTAATGCTTTCCTATATCCTTTATTAAGAACCTTTTAGGTGGACAATCCTTGAAAGCAAGGTCAATGGGAAGGGATGACATTTATGGAAGTAAAGATGGCATTTTTAATGTAAAGATGACATTTTTATGCAAACAAGTGTAAGGAACAATATGAAAGCTAAGACTAGAAATGTAAAGGGAGGAACTTTAAGGCTTTCCTATATCCTTTAAGAACCTTTTAGGTGGACATTCCTTGGAAACAAGGTCAATGGAAAGGGGAAATGACATAATGATAATAAAGATGACATTTTTAATGTAAAGATGATATTTTTATATAGTAAAGATGACATTTTTCACATCATCTTGTGAGGAATCCACCCTAGAACAAGCCATTTGTGGTCTTATTGTTCATCCTTGGGATGGATTCTCCATGAATCCTATGTGATAGGGGAAATGGGGATATGATGATCTACATGGTAAAGATATAATCTTTATGACAATAAATCACATATAATAGCAATAAATAGCAATATGGAAAACAAATAATCAAGATGACAAGATAACAAGTAGATTTCAAAGAGAAGAGGAGGAGAGGTTACCAATGGTGGTGTTCCTCTATCTCCCTTGAAGCTTTTATAAGGAAAGAGTGACTTTGGATGGGATTTTGGAGAGGAGGGAGGTGATTTTGAATGAGTTTTGGTCTCTGAAATTTTGTGGTTTCAGTTAGACAGAGTAACAGTGCTCAAAATTCTCTTTTAAAATGAATAGAGGAGGCCTCTATTTATAGGCAGTTTTGTGTTTTCTAATGAAGTCGTGCGGCATTAACCATTGGCAAAAGAAGCCGTGCGGTCTTATCCTTTAATGACTCAGCCTATTTCTAGAATCATGCAAGGTGGCGTTCTAGAAGGTCTTTCCAGTGAGGGAATACGTGGAATTTTAATTCCTAACAAGTCCTTCGCCCCTCGGAAGGTTTGGGAAAGTTCCGGAATTGCCCCTGAACTTTAGGAAAGTCCGAGAAATTGCCGTAAAACTTAACCGGAAGGCATGATCCAGATTTGGGTACTTACAGAAGCCCCTCGGCAACGTCAATTGCAGGGCTAGTGGGGTTTTCGATAAAAAAGGATCCAATCTGGCGAACTGTCGAGACGAATTGGGTGATCAAGGTGGTTGAGTGGCTGAACCTTTGGAAGGCTACCTACGTATCCCGGAGGAATCAAGCCAGATCGTAGTTCGGAAAAGATCCGCTGGGGAATGGGGTATCATATGTGACGAATTAGATGAACCTAAAGTAGGCTACCTACGTATCCCGGAGGAATCAAGCCAGATCGTAGTTCGGGATCTACTAGGGTATGGCGAAGCGAGACTGATCTCTTGCTAGGAAGATGGAAGGAAAGTGACCTAGGAGGTCAAATGGCTGATCCTACTGGGGATATGCCAGATGAAGGAAGTGACCAATGTGGTCGGATAGCTGGACCTTTATGAGGGGGCTACTTCACCACTGAGGAGTGATGAAGGGAAAAGGGCGACCAATGTGATCGGATGGCTGGACCTTTTATGAAGTGCTACCTCACCACTGAGGAGTGATGAAGGAAGAGGGTGACCATTGTGGTCGGATGGCTGAACCTTTATGAAAGGCTACCTACGTATCCCGGAGGAATCAAGCCTTGGTCGTAGTTCAAGTCTCACTAGATAGTTAGGTACATGTCTAGGATCCTTGAGGTTTTGACGATTAATGGAGGAGTCACCTTACTTGACAATTAACGGAGGTTGTCACCTGGTTGACAATTAGTAGAGGTTGTCACCTGATTTGACAATTAATGGAGGTTGTCACCTGATTGACAATTAATGGAGGTTGTTACCTGATTTGACAATTAATGGAGGTTGTCATATGATTAAGCTAAAACTTATGTCGCTATCTCTTTTGAATAGAGATAGAGATAGCTAAAGTTGGAAAACTAAAGCGTACTTCACTATCGAGGAGATAGAGGTAACTAAAGTTGAAAAACTAAAGTGTACTTCACTATCGAGGAGATAGAGGTAGTTTAAGTTGGAAAACTAAAGCGTACTTCACTATCGAGGACATAGAGGTAGCTAAAGTTTAAAGAAACTAAAGCGTACTTCGCTATCTATGAGATAGATGTAGCTAAGTTTAAAGAAACTAAAGCGTCCTTCGCTATCTATGAGATAGAGGTAGCTAAAGTTTAGAGGAACTGAAGCGTACTTCGCTATCTATGAGATAGAGGTAGCTAAAATTGGAAAAACTAAAGCGTACTTTGCTATCTCTTTCGAATTAGAGATAGAGGTAGCAAAAGTTGGAAAAACTTAAGTGTACTTCACTATCTCTTTCGAATTAGAGATAGAGGTAGCTGAAGTTTGGAAAAACTTAAGCGTACTTCACTATCTCTTTTGAATTAGAGATAGAGGTAGCTGAAGTTCGGAAAAAACTTAAGCATACTTCACTATCTCTTTCGAATTAGAGATAGAGGTAGCTGAAGTTGGAAAAATTTAAGCGTACTTCACTATCTCTTTTGAATTAGAGATAGAGGTAGCTGAAGTCGGAAAAATTTAAGCGTACTTCACTATCTCTTTCGAATTAGAGATAGAGGTAGCTGAAGTCGGAAAAACTTAAGCGTACTTCACTATCTATTTTGAATCAGAGATAGAGGTAGCTGAAGTTGAAAAAACTTAAGCGTACTTCACTATCTCTTTCGAATATAGAGGTAGCTAAAATTCAGAAAAACTAAAGCGTACTTCACTACCTCTTTCGAATTAGAGATAGAGGTAGCTGAAGTTCAGAAACACTTAAGCGTATTTCACTATCTCTTTCGAATCAGAGATAGAGGTAGCTAAAATTCGGAAAAACTAAAGCGTACTTCACTACTTCTTTCGAATTAGAGATAGAGGTAGCTGAAGTTCAGAAAAACTTAAGCGTACTTTACTATCTCTTTCGAATCAGAGATAGAGGTAGCTAAAATTCGGAAAAACTAAAGCGTACTTCACTACCTCTTTCGAATTAGAGATAGAGGTAGCTGAAGTTCAGAAAAACTTAAGCGTACTTCACTATCTCTTTCGAATCAGAGATAGAGGTAGCTAAAATTCGGAAAAACTAAAGCGTATTTCATTTCCTCTTTCGAATTAGAGATAGAGGTAGCCGAAGTTCGGAAAAACTTAAGCGTACTTCACTATCTCTTTCGAATTAGAGATAGAGGTAGCTGAAGATCGGGAAAACTAAAGCGTACTTCACTATCTCTTTCGAATTAGAGATAAAGGTAGCTAAAGTTGGAAAAACTTAAGCGTACTTCTCTATCTCTTTCGAATTAGAGATAGAGGTAGCTGAAGTTTGGAAAAACTTAAGCGTATTTCACTATCTCTTTCGAATTAGAGATAGAGGTAGCTGAAGTTCGGAAAAAACTTAAGCGTACTTCACTATCTCTTTCTAATTAGAGATAGAGGTAGCTGAAGTTGGAAAAACTTAAGCGTACTTCACTATCTTTTAGAATTAGAGATAGAGGTAGCTGAAGTTGGAAAAACTTAAGCGTACTTCACTATCTCTTTCGAATTAGAGATAGAGGTAGATGAAGTTGGAAAAACTTAAGCGTACTCCACTATCTCTTTCGAATTAGAGATAGGGGTCTCAGAACATAGCCGCATGGCTCAAACTGATTATGTGAAGCAGGAGCATGAACTGGCAGGTATTGCTGAAACTGAGGAACAGGTGTGATGAAACCCAATCCGTTCTGAGGAGCTGAGGGCGATGGAGCCCTGATAGCCTGGGATGTTGGAAAGGACTGAAGAGGAGTAGTCCTTGGTAAGGGATCATATGCGGATGGAGGAAGGTATTGGCTGTAGGATGGAGGGTATTAGTTATAGGATGGAGGGACTGAGATCACTATTTCTGGAGTTTCATCTTCAATCATGACCAAAGAACCATTTGCCTCAACTGTTACATGGACTCCATGACGGCGGAGAGCACCGATGAGCATGGCCAGCTGCTCTTCATGAACCCTATGAGCATTTTCCAAAGCTAGGACTAACTCTTCCTTCCTAATCATCGGATTTCCTTCACCATTACTGTTTTCTGTCAAATCTGCCATTCTGACTTTCCGGACTGACGACCCTGACAATTCTGACGAACTATCTGAGATTTCTGCACTGACAAGCCGCTGACCCGGTATTCTCACCCACTTCTTTCTCGCTGCGGGAAAGGCATAGGCAAGGTTTAGACTCGTGGGTAGGTAAGGTTTAGACTCGAAGGTAAGTGTTTAGGCTAAAGGCTCAAGTAACATACACTTATTGCTTTAATTTTGCTCAAGACACATTTTCTCCTAATCCTAATTGATTGGAAAAGATGAGACCTTGAAAGGTCGAGATCGAAAATTGGATCCTAAAAGGTCAGGATTGAAAATCGGAGATCGGACCGTGAAGGTCGCGATTGGAAATTTGACCGTGAAAGGTCAGGATTGCCTATTTGACCATGAAAGATTGATATTGGAGGTTGGACCGTGAAAGGTCTCGATTGGAGATTGAAGATCAGACCGGGAGGGTCTCAATTAGGGATTTGACCGTGAGAGGTCAGAATCGGAGAGCGGACCGTGGAGGTCGCGTTTGGAAACTTGACCGTGAAAGGTCAAGATTGAAAATTGGAGATCGGACCGTGGGTCTCGATTGGAGATTTGGCCGTGAGAGGTCGGGATCGAAGATCAGAGATCTGACCGTAGAGGTCGCGACTGGAAATTTGACCGTGAAAGGTCGAGATTGGAAATTTGACCGTGAAAGGTCAGGACAGAGAATCGGAGATCGAACCGTGGGTCTCGATTGGAGATTTGACCGTGAGAGGTCAGGATCGAAGATCGGACCGTAGAGGTCGCGATTGGAAATTTGACCGTGAAAGGTTGAGATCGGAGATCGGACAAAGTTCGCGATTAAAGATTTGGAGATTGGACCGTGAAGGTCACAATTAGAGATTACAGAAATGGGACCATGCAATTGTGATTCTAATAATTGTTTAAGTTTACTTAAAACTATGTCTTTTATTTATTTTTATTTGGTTGGAAAAGGGGGGTTGCCCTTATTTTTCACAACTACTCTAGATCCTGGATCAGTGGGTTCCGTCACTACGTCTATAAGCCCTTCGTTTTCCACCTGTATTTTGACCTCCCAGGGTGGACAGCCCCGGGCGAGGGTCCTATAGGGCACGCGGATCCCACTGACCGAGAGGGAAGAATGCTCCTAGGGTCTAGTGGGTCATAAGAACTTTTAACGCACGAGCGATGCAGATTATAGTCAAGGCAATGCCAGGAAAGTCTCGTCTTTTAGCCTTAACGGAATTTCGACAGAGTTTCGCTTGCGCGATTGACGTTTTGACTTTTGGCATTGGTCCAAGAAAATAATAGGCATGGTTCGGATGGTAAAAGCCGAATGACACGGTGTCACATTGAACTTTGTTGCATACGTTGCGCGAGTCAAAGTCAAAGTCAACGCCGGGTCAAGATCTTGCCAATTTTTCCTTGACAGAATTTCGGCAGAGCTTCTCTTGCGCGAAAGATCCTGATTTTTGGCGCAGACTCGGGATTGACTCTTACGCATCCCGTGTGGGTCAAAGTCAAAATCAATGCCGAAGTCAAGTTTCTGTCTCTTTTCCTTGGCGGAATTTCGGCAGAGTTTCACTTGCGCGAAGGACCTTGACTTTCAACATGGGCTAAGGTTTGACCTTTACGGGGGTATGCAATTAGGCTATATGACACGGTCTAGACCAAAAACCAACCAAAAGTCATGGTTTTAAAATGTGTGACACAGACTGTGCATTGGTCGACACTGGCTGCCATAGGGCGTTTGGGATGATTCCGTGTGCGCCCGGGAGCATCGTAAGGCTGTCCGTGACTGCAACTGAACAACCATCTCGGGTTGAAGGACGTGCGTGCAAAGTGTACAGGATATAATGGTGCGCGTAGTGTCCGACCTCCTAAAAATGTTCCTTTTTGAGTTAAAACAGAGATTTTCAGAAATGTGTTTTAAAAGGAATGATTTTTCGGGACGGAAGAAAATGCAGCAAGTAAAGCACGTAAATTTTCTGGAGCCCGGTCAGTCTTGGAACTGAATAGCCCCAAGCTGCCAGATTAACCTCAGATTGTGTCCTGGTGGAATAGCCCAAAGAAGCCGCCCGACCAGGATCTGGGAAGATCAAGCCGTATGGCTGGATCAAGCAATTTTCCAGGTTCCAATTTTTTTTTTCATTTGCAGTTCATTTGCAGGTTGTTTCCCGAACACTTTGGCACCATTTCAGCTCCAGAAGGCTTCCTGTTCAATATTCAGAATGTGCACAATCCCAAAAACCAAAATGCATGCAAAACAAGGAAAGAAAAGCAAGCACAAAATTTGGATCCGCGGCGGAAGGCTAACCCACAAAAGTTTTTCTTTTTGAAATGATACCGGTACGTGGCATTGTTCTACCATAACTTATCCCCAACTCCCCAAGGAGGCGTTGAAGAGGAAATTTAATGGTTTCCACCTATATATCGAGTATCATTTTTAAAAAAAAAAAAACTTATTTGATCCCCAGCGGAGTCGCCAAACTGTGAATGTGGTGCCCAAGACCACGGTGTTTTTTGTGTTGAACCGCTTTCTCGTGTAGGGGGTCACCGCCTCACATCGGCTTGGAGACATTTAGTTTAAATTGAAAAACGGAGTCGCCACGCCATTTTGATTTCCTCAAAACTTTGAAAAAAAGGATTAGGGTCCGGAGGTTAAGTTACTCCTTGGGAAGAACGTTTGGTGTTCACCTAAGGAGCCTTGCCGAAGCAAGTATTCCAAGATCCAATTTTCGTGCTTGCTTTTGTGCTTTCGTGTGTGAGATGTGATTTTTAAAAGGGAGGGAATGTGCCAAGCTATCTTTCGGACGTATAAACCATGAGTTGGTTATCACTCGGGATTCCTTGGATTTTTGATATGTTCGGGGCTTTGATCCCGTACTCATCTTGGACTTACGACCATCATTAAGTGACCTTTGGTCATATGTGATCGGAATAGGGACACCTCTTTTTATAGTCCAAGAATGAGACTCTTTAGAAAGGAAGGACCTTTGCCCATCAATCCTACATCTTGAGACGATTCGAGCTTGATAGGGACATTTATGCTCGTCTCAAGTGATGATCGGAGATGTAGGGGCTTAAGTTCGTCCGTTTCTAAAGGGACTTCGACTATGGCATCTTTATGTGGAGGAAACGATGTAAAGATGAGACATTTACACCGCTACGCCCCAAGAGATGCTTCAAGTACCAAAGGGACAAAGGGGAGGGGTATAAAGATTAGATCTTTATACTCATCCTATGCCTTTTTGTGCCTTAAGAAGGTCACTAGGCAATCCTTGGAGAGTGATCCAACCATGAGGGACATGGGGAAATGCATTTTGAAAGTAAAGATGTCATTTTTATGCAAACAAGTGTAAGGAACACTATGAAAGCTAAGACTAGGAATGTAAAGGGAGGACCTTTAAGGCTTTCCTATGTCCTTTAAGAACCTTTTAGGTGGACAATCCTTGGAAGCAAGGTCAATGGGAAGGGATGACATTTATGGAAGTAAAGATGGCATTTTTAATGTAAAGATGACATTTTTATGCAAACAAGTGTAAGGAACACTATGAAAGCTAAGACTAGGAATGTAAAGGGAGGACCTTTAAGGCTTTCCTATGTCCTTTAAGAACCTTTTAGGTGGACAATCCTTGGAAGCAAGGTCAATGGAAAGGGGAAATGACATAATGATCATAAAGATGACATTTTTATATAGTAAAGATGACATTTTTCACATCATCATGTGAGGGATCCACCCTAGAACAAGCCATTTGTGGTCTTATTGTTCATCCTTGGGATGGATTCTCCATGAATCCTATGTGATAGGGAAAAGGGGGATATGATGATCTACATAGTAAAGATATGATCTTTATGACAATAAATCACATATAATAGCAATAAATAGCAATATGGAAAACAAATAATCAAGATGACAAGATAACAAGTAGATTTCAAAGAGAAGAGGAGGAGAGGTTACCAATGGTGGTGTTCCTCTATCTCCCTTGAAGCTTTCCTAAGGAAGGAGTGACTTTGGATGGGATTTTGGAGAGGAGGGAGGTGATTTTGAGTGAGTTTTGGTCTCTTAAATTTTTTGGTTTCAGTTGGGCAGAGTAACAGTGCTCAAAATTCTCTTTTAAAATGAATAGAGGAGGCCTCTATTTATAGGCAATTTTGTGTTTCCTAATGAAGCCGTGCGGCATTAACCATTGGCAAAAGAAGCCGTGCGGTCTTATCCTTTAATGACTCAGCCTATTTCTAGAATCATGCAAGGTGCGTACTAGAAAGTATTTCCAGTGAGGGACTACGTGAAATTTTAATTCCTAACAAGTCTTTCGCCCCTATGAAGGTTTGGGAAAGTTTCGGAATTGCCCCTGAACTTTAGGAAAGTCCGAGAAATTGCCGGGAAATTTAACCGGAAGGTATGAGCCAGATTTGGGTACTTACACAATCGCCGGAGCAAACGATCGCTTGGATTTGGGCTGATTTGACGATTTTGGCTTCATCAATTGGTTCCATTGCCGGGAATCGACTCAAACACCCATTTGTTTGGCCTGGAAAAAGCTCGCTTGAAGCCAGATTTCTTGCCGGATCTATTTTCGATTTGATCGGAAATTTGGTTCGGCCGAATTCTACAAATTTTGATCGGAATTTGTCAATTTTCGCCTGGAACAATTTTTTGGCCGAAAATTTAGCTGTTATTAAATTATAATTGCAATTTGGTGTTAACGTCTGGAATTCTGCTCCGATTTTCGGATGGAAATCTTGATTATTGGAAAAATACATACGTTTGGTAATTTGCTGTTTACAATTGTTATTTTTCAATGGAAGACGGTCAATTCGCAAGTGTTACCAATGAGAAACAAACCCAAGTGAACGGGACCCCCCCAAATGCCGAGGTGCTTCCTCCTCCTCCACCTCAGCCCAAAGGACCACCTCCCCTCGCCATGACTTTCCGCTCCATGGGGCAGCCGACTGCCAAGGGGGCAGGTGCCAACCTTCCTCGTGCCACCCGTCCTCAAGGGAAGAGAATTGGGAGGAAGATGAAGAAGAACACCGATGTCGGCCGAGCTGAAAGCTCCCAGCCCGTCGACCAATGTACTTTGTTGCATAGACAAATGGAGACGTTGCAAAGGATGTACGAGACGCAGGCTGCTCTCTTGCAATTGGATCCAGACAATTCCATGGTTGAATTCATGCTGCCGTCGATGGGCAACTCTCATGGAAGGGAATAGGGTGAGCGACGAGGTCCTCCCCTCGATCCTGCTGTACAACCTAAGCAGGCCCTCCGAGATCCTCCCCGTCCTCGGCCTCACAATCAAAAGAACGACAAGGGGGTAATAGACCTGAGAAGCCAATTGATTTCCAAGGAACAGGAAGTGGACTCAAGAGATTTAAGGACGAGGCTCAGTCTAACCAAACGTTTATCCCCTCCTCGTCTCGTCATGGCACCTCGTCGTCCCAGCTCACCTCGACCACATCGACCTCAGCATGATTCTCCTCGTCCTCGAGAGACTCTCCTTGTCCTCGTCCTCGTGAATTTGTTTGGCCGAGAACTCCCGAGCCATACAGAATGTTACTTGGTGGCCACGAGTTAGAGCCAAGACATGATAAAGCACCATCTAAACGACGTGACAGCCACCGAAACG
Organism: Adenophora triphylla var. japonica; assembly: GCA_022495995.1. Lineage (NCBI taxonomy): Eukaryota > Viridiplantae > Streptophyta > Magnoliopsida > Asterales > Campanulaceae > Adenophora > Adenophora triphylla. Next base: position 235,192 of record JAFEMH010000138.1, on the reverse strand, counting down.
ACGAGGGGCACAGTAGGGTGAATGACCGCCCTAGAGATAAATCGACCCGTAGCTCCCAACGCAGCACTGACTCTAGCACTGATAAGGGAGTGGAAGCCAGACAGTGGGAACTATTGAAACAAATGCTTGATGACATGGGAATGGGAAAGAAGGTTGATAGTGACGACTATGACTGGTCCACCTGTCCGTTCTCCCAGAGGATAACTGAAGCACCACCAAATCCTCACTTTAAGGTCCTGAGTTTTGAAAAATACAACGGAACTCAAGACGCAAAGGACCACGTATAAAGTTTTGAACAAACCATGAACCTCCTCACTAAAGCTGATGACATGCTCTGTAAAGCTTTCGCGAGCACCTTCTCCGGAACAGCCTTGACTTGGTTCTGTGAGCTGAAAAAAGGTTGCATCGATAGCTGGAGAGGCATGAGGAGAATGTTCTTGGATCACTTCGCCACTGCTGGAAGGAGAAAGATGAGGTTGACCGACCTTGCCAACATCGAGCAATCGAAGAATGAAACCACCCTCAGTTACTACAATCGATTCCGTAAAATGGCGGAACAAGTGGAAGAAAGCCTCACTGACAGGGAGGTTATTGTTTGTTTCAATTCCGGATTGAGATCCGGTCCCCTCATCTATGAACTCTCTGCCCGAGAACCTAAGTCCAAGGCCGACTTGTACAACGTGGCTTACGCCATTGCTATGGCTGAGGATAAGAGCAAGAAAAGGGGATCTGACAAGGCGGAACCAGAAGCGGCTGGCACTCGCCACACTTCCAATGACAATGGGAATGGTAAGGGATCCAAGGGGAAGAATAGAACAAGAAGCACTGAGAAGCCTGAAGTATTTACCCCTCTTACCAAACCCATCACGGAGATCATGTAGCTAGTGAATCTTCCTCCACCCCGTCCGCTGAGCAACAAACCAAAATTCCCTCGTGACACTTCCAAATTCTGTGATTTCCACAAGGACCATAGTCACAATACTGAAGGCTGTTACGCCATCAAGAAAATGATCCAAAGGTGGGTTGACGAGGGAAAGCGACGATAAAAGTGAGGATGGGGAACAGAGGCCTCCTAGGGCCAAGTTGCATGTAATCCGAGAAGAGACAGTCTCTACTAGACAGCTAAGGAACCAAATCCATGAACTAAGCAAGGTATACCATGTTCCTACTTGGGTTCATAAAGCAAAAGAGGTTATTAGTTTTTCTCCTAACAAATTGGCAGGGACCCGTGCTGCCCGTGAACAACCCTTGGTGATAAAGGGTCGAATTGATAATGTGGAATCTGAAAGATTGCTTGTTGACACGGGGGCCTCCCGGGACATTCTGTACTACTCTGCCTTCCAACAGATGGGCTTGAAAGATACCATGATGGAGCCTTATCACGGAAGGTTGGAAGGTTTCACCAACCATAAAGTTGGTGCCAAAGGAACTGTTGAGCTGGAACTCGAAATTGGCGAACATCCCTTCCGATACACGGCTACCGTCAATTTTGTAGTCATGGATTTAACCAGTGATTACCATGCTATCATGGGCATTCCAAGTCAAGCCAAACTTCGGCTGGTCGCCTCCCTTCCTCACCAACGGGTTAAATTTCCTACTCGTTCTGGGATTGGATGCGTGAGGGCGATCGCCAAAGACTTCTTGGAACATGTGGTGCAGAGCCGGAAGAAATCTAAAAGTGTAGAGATAGATACCCCTGAGGACAATATCAAGATCTCTAAATCTCTAAAAACTACCCATACCAGATCTAAGGTGAGCTACATCCGTGAGGTACTTGATGACGAGCCTATGGTCCTAGAAATTGTAGCTGACCAGGGCATAGTTCCATCCGTCTCTGAGGAAGATCCCATTCTCGTCAACGGCCAGAACTCGGGGGGCAACCATGACTTGAGGAGGGTCGATCTGCCCGACGTTGATGAACTAATGGAGGAAGAGGGCCTCAACGTGAATGACAATGAAGGTAGGAGAATTAGAGAAATCATTATCGAGTCCCTGGAATTTCGAGACGGTCCTGAAATGGAGCCTGTGGACGAACTGGAAGAGGTAGTCATCAACCCTGACTTTTCTTAACAAAAAATCAAACTCGGGGGCCATCTATATCCGGAAGAGAAGGAAGAAATCATCTCCCTCTTAAAAAACAGTCTCGACGTCTTTGCTTGGTGAGTCGAAGACATGAGGGGGATCAATGAGGAAGTAGCCCTCCACCACTTGGAAGTTGATCCATTGGCAAAAACTATCTCACAAACAAGGAGAAATTTTGCAAGAGACAAGGAGGAAGCTATAAAGGAAGAGGTGCAGAAATTACTTAGCGCCGGGATTATTCGTGAAGTAAAGTACCCCGTTTGGTTGGCTAATGTGGTAATGGTAAAGAAGCAAAATGGGAAGTGGCGAATGTGCATCGATTTCACCGATCTTAACAAGGCCTGCCCTAAAGACAGTTATCCTCTCCCCAGAATCGACAAGTTGGTTGACTCCATCGCTGGACACCAAACACTCAGTTTCCTAGATGCCTATTCAGGCTATCATCAGATCAAAATGGCGGAAGAGGACATCGAGAAGACAGCCTTCCAAACACCTGGGGGAAATTATTGCTATGTTATGATGCTTTTTGGGCTCAAGAATGCGGGTGCCACGTACCAATGAATGGTGAATGAGGTATTTGGCGCGCAAATAGGCCGGAACATGGAGGCCTACATCAATGACATGGTCATTAGGACTATGGAGGGTAGTCACACCCCTCACTTGGAAGAGACAATAAACAACCTCCGAGCCAATAACATGAAGCTAAACCCAAGTAAGTGTGTATTTGGGGTGACAGCTGGAAAGTTCTTGGGCTTCATGGTATCGCAAAGGAGAATTGAGGCAAAACCCAAAAAAATCAAGGCATTAATTGATATGAAGGATCCTACCACCCTCAAGGAGGTTCAAAGATTAAACGGAAGAATAGCGGCACTGGGAAGATTCATCGCCAAATCCGCCGAAAAGTCATTACCATTCTTCAAGGTACTGAAGGGTACCAAGAGCTTCTCCTAGACTCCTGAATGCTCCGAAGCATTCCTCCGGTTGAAGGAGTACTTGGGTTCCCCTCCCTTGCTTAGCAGTCCGATTACCGGTGAGATGCTGTATGTATTCCTAGCCGCCACTGATCATGCAGTCGTAGCTGTTCTGGTTCGAAATGAAGAAGGAACGCAGAAGCCCGTCTACTATGTCTCTAAGGCATTATCTGACGTGGAAGCAGATATTTCAATGTGGAAAAGATAGCGTACGCACTGGTTATTGCCTCAAGGAAACTACGTGCCTACTTTTCCGCACATCCTATCACTATAGACACCAATGAACCATTGAAGAAGATCCTGCATAAGTTGGATGGCTCCGGACGTCTCTTGAATTGGTCAATCGCTCTTACTGAGTTTGATATCACTTACTATAAGTGCTCCAATTTGAGCTTGTTAGAATTTTCGTTAGAAAATTAACGAAAGTTATAACATTTCTAACAATTCCTAACTATCCTAACATTTCTAACAAAGTGAGGGTAAAATGGGCATTGTTATTTAAGGTTAAACCTTAAAAAGAATCTCAAAAAGCAAAACAAAAGAAGAAAACCAAAAATGGCAATGGCTGGAAACAAAAAACTGGCTGTCTAATTTGAATTTCAAAAAGAAATATTCTTCTTGTCCAAAGCTGGAGCTGCATTTAATGAACAGTGCACGCTGCCTGGACCTGTCCGCGCGGATGAGTTTGCATTTTCAGGAGGGCTATAAATTGAGCCCTCCAGTCACAAAAATAAGAAGGAAGAACACAATTGCACCGAACCTCTGGCGAAATATAGAGAGAAAACAGTGAGAATTCTTCAAGAATTGTCACCTTTTTCTCTCCAATCTTTCCCAACTCATACTCATCCACTCACTCTCATATTAAAGCCCTAAACACTCATACACTCAAGCCAAACACTCAAGAACACAAGGAAGATTGGTAAACCCTCCTCTTCCTAACCCTAAATCTCATCCATGCATGCATCTTCAAACTACAAAATGTAGTTCTTTCATCTTCTTTCTCTAGATCTAAGAAGATCACCATGGAAGACCATCTCCATGGATGATCTTCTACAAAGATCAACATTATTTTCAAAGCTTTTCTTGCTTACTTGCAAAAATGCACTTTCAAAACCCTAAAAAACCATTTTCAAGCACTAAATCTTGATTTCAAAGGGTAAAATCCCCTCCCCAAGCAAATGAAATGCTTAGTCCTAATGTACCCCAAGGATGGTTTGGTATAGTTGATTCACCACTAAAATGTCTAGTGATCACTAACCAAAACCTAGGGAAATGGGGACAAGCATGGATGCAAAACCCCCCTTAAAATCATATTTTCTTTCTTGAGAAGTTGCTGTCCAGTAGCAATTTTCTCAGACCTCAGTCCATGGTCTTAATTTTTGGACACAGATGAACTTGGAATTTGGTGTTGACTACAAAATACTTTTTGTAGCCAACATCCAGAGCTTTCCAGACATATTTTTACTTTATTTTTTGGGTGAGTAAAACTCCTCTTTTCAAATTTTCTTTCAGAGGCTAGTTCATCAGCTTCTGGGAATCCAGATCTCATATCTGAGGTTTCCAGAAGGTTTTGACCCCTCAAATCTTCTCCAAAATGGAAAATTCCTTCGCACAAACTTTATTTAAGGTGTCTAGAACAACTTTCATTCTCTGAGTTTATCCAGATTATGAAGTTTTAAGACCCTTGAATCCCTTTCAAAATCAAAGGTCCACTGCCTTTTTCATTCTGGCAGAAATGGCTCTCAACTTCAAAAGGTCTTTTGAGTACCAAATCTCAATCCAAAAATCTTCCAAAAAATCATGGGATCAGTTTAAAGTCTTAAAAAGATATCCCAATTTTTACTTTTCTGAGTTTCAACTTATTTTGGCCAAAACACACACACACCCATACACCCAAATGATTTTCAGCTTGGAAGACTCGTTTTACGAGGCGCGTCGGGTGCACACTAACGTCCTTCCCGACACGTAACATGACCTCCGAACCTAAATCTCTGATCTCGGGCTTTTTTCAAAGTTTTGGCCCTCAAAATTAAAATGGCGTGGCGACTCCGTTTTTTCCGGTTTTATTTGGTTTTTCAAAGAAACGCAAAAATCGAATTTTTCCACGAAAATGGCAACATCATCGCAAGTGGCAACTCCAACAAACTAAGCTTTTTAAAAAAAAAATGGTATTTGGTATATTGGTGGAAACCACTAAATTTCCCGTTATCGCCTCCTAACACGAGTCGGGATAAATTGTGGTCTAACAATCCCACGTACCAGTATCACCGTTTTCAAAAAAAAAAAGCTTTTGAGGGTCAAGCTTCCGTCAGGCTTTGAAAATCATTTTTGTGTGTGTGTTGATTTTTGCACAGTTTTCATGTTGTTTTGGCCGCCTCGGAGAAAGTCAAAATTTTGGCTGTCGAATAATGTCCCTGGCTGTGGAATTTTCGTGCTTATGTGCTCATTAAAAATTTCAAAAAAAAAAAATTCAAAAAAAAAAGGATTTTCAAAAAAAAAAGAAAATTTCCAAAAAAAAATCATGCATCATATTTTTAAGACACATAAAAAATTTCTATTTTACTCAGAAAAAGAATATAGACTGCTTGCACACTACGCGCACGTGACCGTACACTGCACACTACGTCCTTAACCCGGGGAAATCCTTGTCGCGGTCCGTTTGGTCTTATTACGCCTCTCGGATGAGCACAGGACTACCCAAACATCCCATGGAGCCTCGTGTCGACCATGCACTTGTCCGTGACACACTTTGTCCGAGACCCGGTTGGTTTTTAGTCTGGTCTGTGTCATGCCCTGTCGTGGTATAGACCTTTCCTTTCAAGCCTTTGTGGCATACCGACTCAATATCTTTCGGGTCCCTAATCAGTCATCGAAGTTCTGGGTTTTCCGCACAGACTTTGACCAAGATATTGGCCGGCGCCTTGACTTCGGCTGGCTGGCACAAATTATACACTGACTCCCAAGCATGACACTGAGTCATCAAGGATTAATGATTATTCCATGCCTAATTACGGCTTAGCTGGCGACAAGTCAAGATCAATCGTGGACGCTTATCAGTCCAAATCATGCGGCTTTTTGTCGAGCCCGGACATGATCTTGACTTTCGACGTCAACTTGTCCGTAATTTACATCGAATGCTCGTAAGACTGGATTCCACAGACTTTTAGGATCGTTTTCTTTCGGTCGGTGGGACCCGCTTGCCCTGTAGGACCCATCGCCGGGCTGCCACCCTGGGAGGTCGAAATGCAGGTGGAATGCGAGGGGCTTATGGGCGTAGTGACGGGCCCGCTGATCCAGGAATCAAGTAGTTTGCGAAAAAGAAGAGCAATCTTTTCCAACCGATTAGGTTAATAAAACATGTTTTAAGTGAACGTGAACAAATGGCTGCATGTTGCATGAGCCTAAAGCCCAAACACCTACCCTCCTTCCATTCCCAGACATCTGAACCTTCATGTCCTTTCCCCGCAGCTCCGCACAAAGCTTGGTTTCGGCACCGGGGTCACCGTTTGATCAGTTGGGAAGAGTCAAGCGCATCGTCAGCTCGCCATTTGTTCCGACTCCGGGTTTCAGAATGTCTGCATCGCCGGTAATGATGGGGATAACGTCACTCCGCCTCCCGGGACCCCTCGGGCAGAGCAGCGGTGGAATCAGTTGGCAGACGGATGAGGTTGCGCAGGAAGCACGGCTGAGCGGCCTTATGGAGGCTATTAAGAGTCGCGGTCTGGCCGCCGGCCTGGATCCAGATGGCACCTTCACCGTGGAAGAAGGCGAGGATGCCAACCCCACTCTCAGTCGCCCTGATTCACCAGGATGCCGCCACCCACCTCCTATGGTGCCACTCCAGAACCCATGCTCCTCGATTTTCGGGTGGCCAGCTCCCGACCACAGACCAGGATCCATGCAGCAGACGGCACAAATCAGTGGGGGCAAAATGACGGAATGTCTTCTCATGGTTGGGGCTATCTCGGAATGCCACGGCTAATCGGGATCCCTCCTCAGTTCGGAACCGATCAATCCGGACCCTCGCAGCAGCGGCCGCGGTTCGGAATGCCGCCACAACTTGGTTCTGGGCCGCGGTCAGGAGCCCCTCCTCAGAGCAGTGCTAGTTCAGCTGCTCCTCACACAAATCCATTCCTCACTCAGACTTCTATGGGTTACCAAGCCTCCATCCCGGTGTCATCCGAATCACCAGGACCAGGTCCCCAGGTTACACACCTTCACCACGGCAGCCATGCAATTCAACAATCGGGACGGCGGACGCGCTCAAGCCTACTTGCGGGCCCCGCTCTCTGGAAATCCAAGTTATCCGGCCACATCGGGCTGCCCCCACCTGCTTTGCGGTTGAAAATCAACGGCAAGCCGCAAGGTTCTATCCTTTTGCTCAGGCTCCTACTCATGCTCCCAGGGTAACTCGGCCCGGGCAGGTTTTCACCTACGTCCAGGACCGCCGTCCTCCACCAGTCTGCCTCCAGTGGTAGCTCCTCTCTCTAGCTCAGCCACTAGCTTGAATGCCATGGTTCCGCCACAAGACCCTCATCTGGCCTGGTTCATGGAACAACACAAGGAAATGAAAGCGGCGGATCGCCGAGCTGGCCCCAAGAAGTCTGCCTTCCGGCCTACAGACCCGGACTCCATTGTTCCTCTCCCCCACAAATTCGTGATGCCAAATCTGGATCTCTTTGATGGGACTGCATGTCCCAAAACCCATTTGGACACATATACCTTGGCGATGAAAGCCAAAGGATGTACCAATCAGCAGCTGGCTGACTATTTCAGTCTATCCTTGAAGTCCAGTGCCTTAAAGTGGTTCTTCCGTTTGAAACCTGAAGCCAGGGCCACATGGGACCAGATTACCAATGCCTTCACAGAAAAATATAAGGCCAACTTGGAATGGGAAACAAATAGGGTTGACCTACAAACAACAGTGCAGCGTCCTGATGAGAATGTTGGGGACTTCTACAAGCGGTGGAATCTGAAACTCAGTGAAATGGCCATCCCTCCTTCCGAAGAGGAACAACTGGACATCTTCCAGTCATGCTTGAAACCACATCTGAGAGCCTCCCTCAGTCACTTCCCATACTCAGACTTGCGGGCCATGGTTAACTCTGCAGCTAAGTTTGAAAAGGCCTACAATCAGCAACCGGCTGCTGCACCTGCCTACAGATATCGGGCTCCTCCTGCAAACACCGCCCCTGCCAAAGGCAAAGATGATTAACTATGCGGGCAGGAATGTAATAACACGACTCCTTTTGCTCCCAGGAAACCGGCGAGCCCGACCGCGGGTCATAAATCTCGAAAACTTTGGAATGCCCTGAATGACATCTTTAGGGACTCGTGAAAGAAGGCTTGCTGCGGCCTTTGGAGAATTTCCAACCCAGAAATCCGAATGCTCCGTGGATACTACAAAGTATTGTGCCTTTCATCAAGCTCACGGACATGTCGCTGGCGGCTGCTTACTCTGGAAAAAGGCAATCCAGGGGCTAATAGAGCAAGGAAAGTTGGAAGGCCCCGAAGGGGCCTAACACAGTCAAAAATCCGCCACGGAACCATAATCAGGTGAATATGATTGAATGCGGAGAATCTTCACACGCCCATGAAGATCCTGATGAAGGTCCCCAAATACCGTGGCCAACCTTGTCGAGGATCCTGAATTCGGATTCCCCCTCAGCCTCGAGGATATCGAGCGAATCAACCCATCTTGGCCTCATGTCAGAGACTCCTTGCAAGGAATGCGAGGCCCGCTATTTCTCGAATGAAGGGAAGGCCGATACCGAAGAACTGGGGCTGTTCCGCTCAGAACATGAAAGAACTATTTATACAAGATGGTTAGAACAGCCAAGAAAGATTGAGCAAGAAAGCTTCAGACGGGCGCCTGTACTGGGGCTTCTCAGCAAAGAGGCCGAAGAGCATCTGGAGCTAGTACACTTCTGCAAATTGGCTCTAGGAGAGCCCGAATATGATCCCGAGAACAGTGAAGAATCGGAAGAGGAGGATTCCTTCTATATCCTACCTGGTGTCAAATACGTGCCACCCCCTCTCACTCTTCCCCCGCAATTTCTGGGAGGAGAAGCTGAGTCACAATTGCCACTTCCAGGAATGGGAACATATGACAACTTTTGCGGTTGCACGCACCCATATTCCCCCAACGGGTTTGATCGACGTTCCCTCTCAGCCGAAATCCCGGTAGTATGGGAAGAAGATTCCGACGACAGCGATGACGATGATGATGACGAGAGTGAAGAGTCAACTGAGGCCCCAGACCCAGAATCAATATGGAACAATCATGCCAGAAATGAGCCCATGGGAACAAGGCACAATGGTTGGTTGTCGGCAAGCGACGATGAAGGACCGCCAGAAAATGCGGATCAGATACCAATGGAGACAGACCCCTAGGTGTCACTTGTAAGATGCATTTGTGGCCAATGCCCGGATACTCCAGAGGATGAGGGACAGCAAAGCCCATCAGATCCGTACATATCCGAAATCCTAGAACACAACGTTCCTTATAAGAACCTGAATGGTGAATGGAGAGGGTTTATTGAAGCACTGGTCGAAAATGGAGGGTTTCAGCCACCAGAAGATGAAGAATTCGTAAACGTTATTGGATCTTTTTCTTCTTTCCCAAGAACGGATGGCATAACAACCGTAAGGGTCACGCCGGGGCCGCTCGAGCGCAGCGAGTGCCTGCAATCACTGAAAAGGGTTATCGATCTGAACGTCTCCCCAGTGGCCTTCATACCTATGAGTCCACATGACGCCTTTCTAATTGCTACAGGGCCCGACAATGGACCCCGGGTGCTCCTTATTTGGACACAGATCTATCGAGCCGCTACCTCAAGCTCCGAAGGGGAAGGTTGCCTATCCTTCGCCTGTGGCTGCCCTCCTGCAAGGCTGAAAGAAAAAGGATATGCGATGAGATGGAGGCTGATAGCCACAACTCTGTGGGCCATCCAAGGGATGAAAATCGAAAAGCCGCGAGTCCCGACAATGGCGACTCTTGTTGCATGATAACAATGAGCAAGGCCAGCCATGAGAGTGAATCAGAGGACGCCCTAGCTCTGTGGGCCATCCAAGGGCAACAACACAACCCCAAACCCAAAAGCCTGTGACTTGGGAAGCGGTTATGAGGGCCGCCCAGGAAGAAGCCAGTGCAGCTCGGCCCGCTGTCACTAGACTCCGTCAGAACCAATGGCCAATAGCCAAAAGGGCTCCCCCATTGACCTTGGCAGCACTGAAGAAATCCAGTCAAGAGACGACTGATGAGGAAGTTAATCTGTTGACCCGATCTGGGCAGATCTTCCAAGGAAATCCCAAGGCAGATCAAGAAGGCCGCGGATCAAGCACCGAAAGAAGATCGCCGCCCCTATGCTGGGGCAGCTGAAACTCAGATCCTGAAAAAGAGGATCCCGTGCTCACCCAGTTGAAGCAAACAGCGGCCAACATTTCCCTCTGGTCTCTACTCACTTCGTCTTATCCCCGTACTGAAGCTGGAAGAAAGCCTGGCTCGCACTCTCGTGCCTGTGATGCTACTCCGATGATGTGGTACAGCTGATTGGAAACATCCACTACGGGAACATAATCACTTTCACAGATCTCGACCTCCCTCAATTTGGGGCTGATCATAATGAGCCTCTCTTCATGGCAGTGCAGCTGGATAAACGACGCCTCCCTCGGGTCCTGGTTGATAATGGGTCAGGAATGAACATTCTTCCAGCAAAGATCATGAGCTTGCTTGATATCAAGACTGCAAGACTTGAAGCCTTCTTCTCTCACGGTCAAAGCTTACGACTCAACATCCGGGCAGTCCTCGGAGTTGCTACTTTAGACCTCTGGTTAACTGGGCAGAAATTGATACCTGTGGAATTCCAGGTTATCGACATCCCGATTACTTTCAATGCCCTGCTGGGAAGACCTTGGCTGCACCAAGTCAAAGGGGTCGCCTCAAGCCTCCACCAGTGTGTGAAATTCGTCTCGAATGGGGATCTGACGACCATTTACGGGATTTAGTCACTTTAGAAGGCACGGATACGGGCGGAATACCTATTCTGGAAATCAAACATGACGAGGAAGGTCACATGCTGGCGGGCTTCACGGTCGAGCCTCCAAGGCCCAAGTGTGCAACATGAGTCTGACGGTCACTCGGGATGAAATCCCACCGGTCTTGAAAATGATGAGAAAAATGAGCTGTCTACCTGGCCTCGGTCTGGGAAGCGCCGACGAGGAACTTTCAAACTCATCGAAGTGAAAGGACAGAATACTCGCCACGGCCTGGGATATGAGGCCTCCCCAGTGGACACTGCAAAGGGAAAAAGATTTGAAGCTCCACAGGAAAGGTCCGGCCGACAATCCCAAATCTCTCCCCTTCAAGTCCTAATTTGGCTGACTACTTTGTAAAGGGTCCCACACAACCAGGAAACATCGCAGAGCCCGCTCCTCGGCAGGATGGCTAAAGCTCCAGGATAGCCTCAACAAGTTCAGAGGAACCAAGGCTAACCCGGTCCGTAGAATGTTCCTGGACCTACCCAAGATCACGGGGCTGCCACTGCCATGAAGAGTGAGTGTACCTTCAAAGGCGTGCCTGACCTGGTGGAGCAGCGAGAAGCTCACAACCACTATTCCTACTACCCAGGAAGATCCGAAACCTGAATTCGAACTGACAGTGCCAAAAGCTAAGGCCACGGAATTTCCCTCAGATGATTGGGATGGTCTGATTATGCAGCAATTGTTCGAAGAAAAAGTCCAGGTGCCAGACCTGATTGATCTCGGCTCAGTCCAAGAGATGATAGCAGCAATTGAGAAAGGAAAACAAAAACAGCACAGTTCCCGAGTCATGAGGCCACCAATAGCGATGCCGCTAAAGAATTGGGAAACTCTCTCAGGCCCGTCCGCGACCAAGGAGGAAATGATCACCAAGCTTGGATTGGTCCCCCGTCCCTTTGTGTCAATCTAGGACAAGTCCTCCCAGTCTCTCTCTGTTAAGATCGAGTCTCTAGGGTCGTCCGACGGCCTTACGCCTGAAGACTACGAGTCTGTAGCAAGCGCTGTACCCCCTTTCGTTTTCAATGAAATGACGAACCTTTCTGAGTATCCCTTGATTGCCACTTTAACTAATGATGAATTAATTAATAAATTTTTTTTTAATAATAATTCATTAGATAAAGAAGCAGACACATTAAACAAAAAAAAAATCAAACAACAAAAAAAAATCTTTAAGCAGGTTGTCCGGGAAGAGGAAAATCGAGCCCAAGCTGCCGAAGAGATTTTGACGAGTGTGAATTTCAAAGCGGAAGAGCCTAAAGAGACGCAGATTGGTCATTTCTTCGAAGGAAGTGGAAAGGATGCTCTGCAAAGTCCTACAAAATCCTCAATTCAAAGAAAGTTGCCCTCTTCATCAAAGAAAACATCATGTGCAGATACGGGTTGCCAGCCGAAATCATCTCAGATAATGGATCCCACTTCGAAGGGGAATGTGAAAAACTGCTGGCGGAATTCCGAATAACCCGTCACAAGTCATCTCCCTACAGGCCCCAAACCAACGGAGCCGTCGAGGCGCAAACAAGACTCTGGAAAATATCATCAGAAAATGGCTGTGCAGCGCAGATTGGCCCGAGAAGTTACACCTGGCACTCTGGGCTGCAGAACATCAAGTCAGACGGCGGCTGGGGAAACACCTTTTGCCCTCACATGCGGAATGGAAGCCGTACTCCCAATGAGCTGGAAATCCCTCGCTCCGTATACTGCTGGAAAGCCAGATCAACGAGGTCGAATGGCTCCAGAGTCGCCATGATGAATTGGCCCTACTAGACGAGCGCCGCTGAAGGCCATGGAACACATCCGGCCTGCCAAGGAAGAATGGCCAGAGCCTTCGACAAGAAAGTAAAGCATCGGGAGATCCGAGAAGGTGATCTCGTTCTAAAAGAAAAGCCCCCAGTCCGTATCAACCCTCTCGGCAAATGGGAGCCTGTATGGGTCGGGCCATATGTCGTCCAGAAGATCTTCTGGAGGAGCCATGCAACTTGCAGACCTGACGGGAATCCCTTTGTACACCCGGTGAATGGTGACAAGGCTGCGCAGATACTACGCGTAAAAAAAAAACAAAATAAAAAACAACAAAAAAAAGAGTGCTAAAAGAGTAATACCCAACTAGGTTAGAAACCCGAAAAGGGCGGCCTAGGTAAAAAAACAGGGTTGCACCAAAAAAAAAAACAAACAAAAAAAAAAAAACAACAAAAACAAAAAAAAAGAGTGCTAAAAGAGAAATACCCAACTAGGTTAGAAACCCGAAAAGGGCGGCCTAGGTAAAAGCAGGGTTGCACCAAAAAAAAAACAAAAAAAAAAAAAACAAAAAAGAGTCACAGGTTGAACTACCGAAGACCTGAGCTCCTCAAAATGAGGGAACGTAGGCAGCAGGAAACGGTTCGGTCTAAAACACAAATAAAAGCCATACTTTGGCATCAATACAATTGATCAGACCATGAAAGCGTCTCGAAAAACTCTAAAGCAATTCAAATATTCATTACAAGTTAAAAGCTCTTTGATGAGTCTAAGCCCGATTCATTCCTACAACTGGCAACCTGCTAAAGGAAAACTAAGATACATAATCAAACTAATGTGTCTGTCATGGCAAGAAAGGGATACTTGGAAACCTCAGAGTCACTCCAAGCCACTCGTACTGGCCTCTCCCTTCTTCTTCCCCCTCCGAGTCTTTCTCTTCTGAACCGGAAAAATGTCGGTATTCCTCCTACCAAGCTCTGGTATAGGAACAGGGTCTATCAAACCGGCCTCTGTCAGGGCCTTAGTAGCCCTAGCGTCATCCCTCATCTCCTGTAACCTAGCTGGTAACATAGGAGCCCTCCTCTCCTGTCTCTTGACGTAAGCCTCATAATCAGTCACAGCGTCTCCGCTCCTGTCATGAGGGTTGGCCCTCGCCTCGGCCCTCCTCCTCTCAGAAACAGTCTGGTCCTCCGCACCCATAATGGCCTCACGCCGCCTCAAAATAGCCATCTGAGTCTCTCCCAGATGCCCCTCGTACCAATCCAGGTACCAAGTGGTCAGGAACACCGGTCTCGGACGCCTGAGAATGACCCGAGGAGGAAAGGCATCATACCTCCATGCTCGGGAAAGAAATGGAAACACCGAGGGATCATCCATGGAAACAGGAGCCACCACCTGGTGGCTGCATCATCAAAGCCCTCCAAAGGAACCTGCTCCAAGCCGCTGCCTAAGGACAGAGCCGGAATGTAGAAGCTGGAACTGAGAAAGCCCCGGAAGCATAACCACATGGGACCCGTCCTGAAGCACTCTGCGAGTCTCCACCCGCCAATGAGGCACCGACCATCTGATATCTTCAGTCTGGCGACCCGCCATCCAACGCTCCCACGAGCCCTGATCATCAAAATCTACATCAACACCTCTCCTGGCAAAAGTCCAAGGCCTGATCATATCAGAGGTTTCCCGAAGAACCCCCAAACGCTCCATCAGCCACAGGGTCAAGAGAAACGGGCTGCCCCCGTGCATGTACCGCCGTCCGGTAGCTAATCTGTCGAGAGCATGAAAAGTCTCCCCAAGAATCAAAGGAACGACATCTCTGCCAGGCGACAGTGAACGACAACATCCAGCAGAGACCGATGGCAGATCCCAAAGGAATAGACCATGAACAAGGTGCCAAACATACAAAGTGCAAAGGCATCCCAATAGGCATCATCCACCAAGCCTAGGCCCCTAAATCTGTCGGGAAGACCGGAAATATCGAGATGATCGGGACCGCGGATCATACCTTGCGCTTCCTCCGGGGAAAGATGAAGGAGGACGCACAATCTGTCAGCAAAAGAAGCCCTCCGGGCAAAGGACCGCTATCTCTTCCACCTCCGGACCTCCAAGCAAGGCCCGAAATTCTTGGCAAGTCGGAACAATCTCGTTGAAGGAAAGGCAAAAGACATGCCTTCTAGTATCCGAAGCAAAGAAGAAGCTCTTAAGAGGTCATAATCCGGAACCAATTCTTTGAGAGACCACAAGCACCTCACCTTGTACCGTTCTTCAAAGAAAGACCTTCTCTCATGCATAATTTCCCGGGACCAATCCTTGAACTTGTTGAAAAATGACATTTGGGATTCTTGGGATAACTTTGAGGGAGCTTTTCTAAGGTTTTCCATGGTTTTTTCTCTCTTCCTCCCCGAAAATGGCTGTTTGGACTGGAGGTTGAAGAAGATATTTGAATTTGAAATAAAGCAAAGCCAGATTTAAAGCAAAATCAAAGGACATTGTCAGATGCAGGTCCCCTCCGCGCGGACATGTCTGTTTTCATCAGAAAAAATTCTGCAACAGTCCAAGCTGCTACACCAAAAGAGGAATATTCTGTCCCGGTTGCTCGAAACCAGTGCAAAAAAAAAACCTCCCCAAACCAGTCCAAACACTAACACCCTTGCAAAAAAAAAAAAACAAGGCTCATGCAACATTGCATTCACACTGCATTACATAATAATCCTAAATAATTACATTCCAAAAAAAAAAAGCATTAATAATCCTAAATTATTACAAAAAAAATGTGCATCTGTCTAAACAAGTACAATCTCAAAAAAAAAAATCCCAAAAGATAATCAATCAGAATCCCCAGCGCCTGACGTCTGTCCCCGGTCCCTCTTGCGGCTCGGGCCCGCCTCGTCAGGAGCCCTGAAAGTCTCGGGCTCAGAATCGTCCTCATCTCCAGAAAGAGGCTCGTCGGGACCAACCGGCACACTCTGATAGGGTAAACCCAGATCCCTGAAGAAATCGAATCCGAAGGTGAAGGCGTCCGACTCCTGAACATACGGAGACGACCCACCATGCCGCCAGACGTGTCCCTGCCCGTACGGATCCCCAAGAATGACGTGATCCGAAGGCAGTGCCGCGCGGTGATCAATGAGAGGAGAAAGAGGGGTCTCGGAAGAAGTCTCCGAGGGAATAGGAGAAGCCTCCCGTCGGACAGGTGCCGGCCGTGGTCTCCTCGCCCTAGCCTGAGGTGCCCCGCAAGCAACCATCCTCCGTATGAATCTCTTAGCCCCGATCACTTGCTTCGTCAGCTTCTCGACGACCACCTCCGTAAACTGCACAAAAGCAAAAGTGTCAAGGAAAGAAATAATGCTAAAGATGATGAAGCGAAAGAAAGAAAGGAAGAGGCAGAAACGTAAAAAGCCATACCTTCATACCCGGACGAGGCCGGAAAGCTCGTGGAAGTCGCTCGGGCTGAGGGATCTGCACCCTCAATCGGACCCCGTCCTGGATATAGGAAAAATCCGTCCGAGGGTACCGCGGGATCCCAAGCCCCTCCCTATCCAAAACCTGAGGCATCCTCAGCCTCCTCAAGACGAACGTCGCATACGGCTCAATCGCCACGAAGTCCGAGAAGTGCTGACCTGCTCGGTAATCATCCCAGGTCACGGACCGATCGCTCGGGTGCATCATATCGGCGGGAGGCTCCACCGGTGTCCTCAAAGGCGAGTTCACGCCATGCTGGCGCGTCACCCTCTCTCCCAGATAATATGCATCGCAGGTCAGACCCCTCAAAATCCTCCGCTGCACTGTCCAGATCTCAGCGCCCTTCAGCTGCGCTACCTCAAAGCGATCCCAGGGGAAGAATATCATCCCCTCATCTGTCTCGGCCTCCGTCAAAGGAAGGCAATCCGCGTACCTGAGAGTCGTACGCCCCCTGGAGCTTATCTTTTCCCGGGCATGCTTGGACCAAGACTGCATGGCCGGATACGCCCCGACGTACGCCTCAGGCTGCCTCCACACCGTGACGTGGAAGAACTCCAGCGCCCATACCTGCCAAAGGCAAAGATCGAATCAATCCAAGTGCAAAAAAAAAAGAAGTGCGTGCTCAAAGGAAAGAGGGAAAGCAAAAAGAGAGCTTATACCTCCAGAGCAAACTCGAAGCAGTACAAGGAACTCGGCCTTGGCTGTATCTGTGAGAGCGAAGTGCAGCCAGCCCGGCCTCCCCCCAGGAAATATCTCCAACCGTCTCCATGTCCTCCAAGGACCTCAGCAAGGCAAAGACTGCCGTCCCCTCAGCATGTCCAAAGAGCGTGCTCGAGAAAGCAAACCACAGGAAGGACCTAGCAATCTGCTCGGCGCTAAACCTATCCTCCCCAGCCTCGTAACTCGCGATGGTCTCCACAATCTTACCGTAGACCACGGCATACTCCATCCCCATCCCCTTTTTGGGAATAGGGGAAAATCCAAGAAGGTCCTGCAGGTCCGCGTCACTGTAGCCATCTCTCCACTCAATGCTGCGTCCATTAAAGGACAGACCCGTGATCGCAGCATAGTCAGAAGGCGTAACAGTCGCCTCGCCCCAGAAGAAGTGGAATGTGTGGGTCGCATCCCACCAATGCTGCGCTAGAGCGAACATCAAGCCCTTGCTCTTAGGGAACTTGACCAGTCCCCTCAAGCACTCGACGAACTCCCAGAGCCCCGTCTCGACAACGATCTGTCTCGGACTCGGCAAAGCTCCTCGGCCCGCATTCGGAAGCCGGTCCCACAAGTCAATCACAGACTCCACCGATCCTCGAGTCTTCATTTTGTTCAGCTGCTCCGTCACAAAACGGTGTCCGCCCTGTAAAAAAAAAAAAAGGAGAGAGAAAATGTCAAAAAAAAATTGCATTTGCATTTACAAAAAAAAAAGAGAAAGCATACACATTAAAAAAAAAAAATTCGACAGCATAACAGCATACAATGAGCATAGCCCCATTTTTCTCGCATGAAAGAAAACAATTTTCAGCAAGTCCCAATGCATTCATCAAAAAAAAAAAAGGAGATGCATTCCTACGCGAGTAAAAACTCCGTCCCATTTTCAAAAAAAAAATGCATACATGCATATCATCCATCTTACATGCAACGGGAGGAAAAATCCGTCCCACTTTTCAAAAAAAAAATCCTAAACATGCATACATCTCATATTGGCAAAATGCCCATTCTTTCCAAACAAAATGCATGCATTGCATCATCATTCATCAATATCAAAATTCAATTTCAAAAAAAAAAAAATCATCATCATCAAGAACATGCAATATTCAATTTCAAAAAAAAATCACAATTCTTCGAATTTTCACAGGTAATTTTCGAATAAAAAAAATGTGGCAAAAATGCCAATTCTTTTTCCCAAGCAAAATGCACATTTTGGGTTACTCATATACTCATTACAACATGCAAAGCATCAAAATCAAGATTCAAAGCCAAGAACATCAATCATTCGAATTTTCAAAAAAAAAAAAAAATCACCCAAAATTTTCAAACAAGAAATCAACAAAGGGATCAAAGGGTTTCAAAGTATACCGTTCGGAGATGCAGATCCGAAGCCCAATGTTGCCAAGCATCGGGATAATGCTCCTCCGTAACCGATTGCGAGAGGTTGTAATGCCTCCTCATCCGGACAAGCTCCAATCGCCTCTCCGCTATGGGACCACGTCCTTGGCCTTGAAAAGCGCCTTCCCCGTGTTCCATTGCTTGAAAAATTGAAGAAAACGGACGAATTTTGAAGCTTCTAGGGCCGAAAATGGCTGTTCTCCTCGTTTCTGTCTCCCTCTCTCTCGGCAATTCAAAAATTGGACTGAGGAAGAAGAAGGGCGTTGGCCCTAATTAATACCCCTGGTTTTCAGTTCCTATCCGCGTGCCCCGAGAAAGATAACGGATCCCGTATCTTTCATCAAAATCTTCCCCGGCAGTAAAACGTAAGACCGAGTGCCCCGAGAAAGATAACGGATCCCGTATCTTTCATCAAAATCTTCCCGGCAGTCAAACGTAAGACCGAGTGCCCCGAGAAAGATAACGGATCCCGTATCTTTCATCAAAGTCTTCCCGGCAGTAAAACGTAAGACCGAGTGCCCCGAGAAAGATAACGGATCCCGTATCTTTCATCAAAATCTCCCCGGCAGTAAAACGTAAGACCGAGTGCCCCGAGAAAGATAACGAGATCCCGTATCTTTCGTCAAAATCATTCCCCGACAGTCAAACGTAAGACCGATTTCCCCGAGAAAGATAACGAGATCCCGTATCTTTCATCAAAATCATCCAACGGCAGTCAAACGTAAGACCGATTTCCCAGACGAATACGTCTGATTTTCCCAGCAAAGGCTAACGAAATCCCCAACAAAGTTAACGGAATCCCGAGTAGTACTCGAACTACGAAAGGGCTTGATTCCCACTAGGGATACGTAGGTAGCCTGTCATTAGGTCCAGCCCCTCGACCAAAACGGTCACCCTCTCCTTCGGCAGCAGACAAGGTCCACCGAAAGGCCATTTCCAATTAAGGTCCGAGGCACCTAAAACGCCATCTCCAAGGTCCGAGGCACCTAAAACGCCATCTCCAAGGTTCGAGGCACCTAAAACGCCATCTCCGAGGTTCGAGGCACCTAAAACGCCATCTCCAAGGTCCGAGGCACCTAAAACGCCATCTCCAAGGTTCGAGGCACCTAAAACGCCATCTCCGAGGTTCGAGGCACCTAAAACGCCATCTCCAAGGTTTGAGGCACCTAAGACGCTATCACTAGAAAAACGATAAATCACAAAAATCCCCAGCAGAGCGGATACCCGTCAGACCGAAAATGGTCATTCCTATCCCCAGCAGAGCGGATAGCCATCAGACCGAAAATGGTCATCTCCTATCCCCAGCAGAGTTTCTTTCCAGCAAACGACTGTAGAACCCGCTCATCAGGTTCGAGGCACCTAAAACGCCATCATCGCCAGGGTCAAAGACCCGAACTACGACTGGCTTGATTCCCATTCGGGATACGTAGGTAGCCTATCGCTAGGTTCAGCCACCCGATCACTCGATCATCCTGCCAAATATGGAGCCTTACTCTTATCGACGACCCCGCTTCCTTCGAAAGCGCCGTCGCCGAGGGGCTACTGTAAGTGCTCCAATTTGAGCTTGTTAGAATTTTCGTTAGAAAATTAACGAAAGTTATAACATTTCTAACAATTCCTAACTATCCTAACATTTCTAACAAAGTGAGGGTAAAATGGGCATTGTTATTTAAGGTTAAACCTTAAAAAGAATCTCAAAAAGCAAAACAAAAGAAGAAAACCAAAAATGGCAATGGCTGGAAACAAAAAACTGGCTGTCTAATTTGAATTTCAAAAAGAAATATTCTTCTTGTCCAAAGCTGGAGCTGCATTTAATGAACAGTGCACGCTGCCTGGACCTGTCCGCGCGGATGAGTTTGCATTTTCAGGAGGGCTATAAATTGAGCCCTCCAGTCACAAAAATAAGAAGGAAGAACACAATTGCACCGAACCTCTGGCGAAATATAGAGAGAAAACAGTGAGAATTCTTCAAGAATTGTCACCTTTTTCTCTCCAATCTTTCCCAACTCATACTCATCCACTCACTCTCATATTCAAGCCCTAAACACTCATACACTCAAGCCAAACACTCAAGAACACAAGGAAGATTGGTAAACCCTCCTCTTCCTAACCCTAAATCTCATCCATGCATGCATCTTCAAACTACAAAATGTAGTTCTTTCATCTTCTTTCTCTAGATCTAAGAAGATCACCATGGAAGACCATCTCCATGGATGATCTTCTACAAAGATCAACATTATTTTCAAAGCTTTTCTTGCTTACTTGCAAAAATGCACTTTCAAAAACCTAAAAAACCATTTTCAAGCACTAAATCTTGATTTCAAAGGGTAAAATCCCCCTCCCCAAGCAAATGAAATGCTTAGTCCTAATGTACCCCAAGGATGGTTTGGTATAGTTGATTCACCACTAAAATGTCTAGTGATCACTAACCAAAACCTAGGGAAATGGGGACAAGCATGGATGCAAAACCCCCCTTAAAATCATATTTTCTTTCTTGAGAAGTTGCTGTCCAGTAGCAATTTTCTCAGACCTCAGTCCATGGTCTTAATTTTTGGACACAGATGAACTTGGAATTTGGTGTTGACTACAAAATACTTTTTGTAGCCAACATCCAGAGCTTTCCAGACATATTTTCACTTTATTTTTTGGGTGAGTAAAACTCCTCTTTTCAAATTTTCTTTCAGAGGCTAGTTCATCAGCTTCTGGGAATCCAGATCTCATATCTGAGGTTTCCAGAAGGTTTTGACCCCTCAAATCTTCTCCAAAATGGAAAATTCCTTCGCACAAACTTTATTTAAGGTGTCTAGAACAACTTTCATTCTCTGAGTTTATCCAGATTATGAAGTTTTAAGACCCTTGAATCCCTTTCAAAATCAAAGGTCCACTGCCTTTTTCATTCTGGCAGAAATGGCTCTCAACTTCAAAAGGTCTTTTGAGTACCAAATCTCAACCCAAAAATCTTCCAAAAAATCATGGGATCAGTTTAAAGTCTTAAAAAGATATCCCAATTTTTACTTTTCTGAGTTTCAACTTATTTTGGCCAAAACACACACACACACACACACACACAAATGATTTTCAGCTTGGAAGACTCGTTTTACGAGGCGCGTCGGGTGCACACTAACGTCCTTCCCGACGCGTAACATGACCTCCGAACCTAAATCTCTGATCTCGGGCTTTTTTCAAAGTTTTGGCCCTCAAAATTAAAATGGCGTGGCGACTCCGTTTTTTTTCCGGTTTTATTTGGTTTTTCAAAGAAACGCAAAAATCGAATTTTTCCCGCGAAATGGCAACATCATCACACTTACCAACCAAGGAAGACCCTCCTGGCACAGCCTTTGGTTGACTTCATGGTTGAGACCGCCTTTATGGGTGAGCACCTCCCCACTTCCCGTAAACAAAACACTGCGAAAGAGGAAGAGTCTCCCATCGAACTCCCATCCAACTGCTGGATCTTGTACACAGACAGATCGACTACAAGGAAAAGAAGCGGAGCTGGAGTTGTACTAGCAAGCCTGAAAGGAGAGTACACCATGCAAGACATCATCCGATTCAAGTTCCCTGCCTCCAACATTCAAGCTGAATACGAATCTCTAATATTTGGTATCGAGTTGGCTTCCTTCTACGGAGCAACCAAGGTGGCGGTATTCTGTGACTCCCAACTAGTTGTCAAACAAGTAAAGGGAGAGTATAACACCCAAGACCCCACCCTTACAAAATATAGAGATCTGGTCCTAGACATGACAAAGAAGATGGAATTCTTTGAACTCAAACAAATAGGAAGGGAAGACAACCAGAACGCAGATGCTCTATCCAAACTAGCAACTATGGATGTGTCTAAGTCTAAGACCAATCCATACGTAGTCTTTGCCGAAGAACCTGCGTATGAAAGGCTACAAATCATGCTCCTAGATGAAGAGGAGAGATGTTGGATCGATGACTACATTGACTACATCGAGAAGGGCCAACTCCCGGAAGATGAAGCAAAAGCTAAACTTATCAAGAAGAGATCCCCAAGGTTCGTTGTGATGAACGGAGTCCTCTACCGAAGATCCTTCACTAAGCCCCTGCTAAGGTGTGTCTATCCCAAGGAAATTGAGAACCTCTTGGCAGAAGTACATGAAGGTGTTTACGGCGGACACCCGGGGGCCAGAACCTTAGCTGAAAAGATCATCTCGCTAGGTTACTATTGGCCAAACCTGAGGGAGGACGCGCACGCATATGTTAAAAAATGTGACAAATGCCAAAGATTCTCCGACATTCCTAGACTATCGGCAGTTGAACAGACACTTGTAATACCTATATGGCCATTTGATATGTGGGGGATCGACATCATCGGACCCTTCCCTCCCGCCCGTGGTAATTGCAAGTACGTGATAGTAGCTGTTGATTACTTCTCCAAGTGGATAGAAGCAAAGGCATTAGCCAAGATAACAAAAGAGAACGCAATCAACTTTGTCCATGACTACATCTGGTGTCGATTTGGCCTCCCCCATACAATTGTTTCCGATCATGGACTCCAATTCTCTACAGCATTTACAACAGAGTTGCGAAGAGTCAAAGTCCGCCATGCAAAGTCATCAGTTAGCAGACCCCAAGGCAACAGTCAAGCAGAGGCTGGCAATAAACTGGTCCTAACAGCCCTTACTAAGAACCTTGAAGGACGCGAGGGTAGATGGTTGGACGAACTTCCCCTAGCCTTATGGGCTGTTCGCACAACCACCCGGGGGCCAACAGGGGAAACCCCATTCGCATTAACCTTCGATTCTGAGGCTATGGCACCAGCTGAGATGGCCATCCCTACTGTGAGAAACTCCCATTACGATGAGCAAGTCAACAAAGTTAATAGGCTCCTAGACCTAGACTTGATAGATGAAAAACGACTAGCTGCGCAGATGAGGATGGTGAACTACAAACAAAGGACCAAGTCATATCATGACAAGAGAGTCATCAGAAGAGTATTCCAAGTAGGCGATTAGGCACTTAGAAAAATTGAAGCAACTGGTCGAAAGGCAGAACAAAACAAGCTCTCCCCAAATTGGGAAGGTCCCTATATCATCACTCAAGTCTTCGAGAGGGGACCTACAAATTGAAGACCAAGGAGGGGAAGGAGCTCTAGCATCCATGGCATTTCGACAATCTTCGAAAATAATATCATTAGTCTATTTTATTTTGTAATAGATTAGTTTCCAGTTTTCAGTCTTTTACTTCTTAGTATGATAGGATTTCAGTTCGATGTAATCAAGTTCCAGTTTATGAAAGTAACTTCTCCCAACATGCAAGGCAACTATCAGCTACTGACACAAACACTGGAAGATGAGGATCTTATCCATGACTCTTCAATGACACATGCCTTACGTCTTGACGAGGGTCTGCCTCGACTCAACGACTAGACTCTTAAACAACCAAGACCGAGGGTCCTTCCTCGGTCTACTGGTTCACCTTATGTCATGACGAGGGTCTGCCTCGACTCAATGACTATAGGATCCTAATAGCCAAGATTGAGGACCCTTCCTCGACCTACTGGCTTACCATACATCCTGACGAGGGTCCGCCTCGATTCAAGGATTACAAGGTTCAAGCAGTCAAGACCGAGGACTTCTCCTCAGCCTATTGACTTGCCTCACGTCAAGGCAAGGAAACACCTTGTCACTACTACTAACAGGCACCACACGTCTGAAACCTGTGCACGAGTCATCTTCCTCGGCATAAGGAGATGAAAAAGAAGAGAACACCCCAACAGTCAAGACCGAGGAGCCTTCAGTCAAGACCGAGGAGCCTTCCTCGGCCTAATGACTTGAGGTACAACCGAGATCGAGGAACCCTCCTCGACCTAACAATTCGAAGCACAGTCAAGGCCAAGGAACCTCACCTCGGCCTAATGACTTGCCTCCCTCAAAACAGTCTTGCATGTGTACATAGTCGACAAACAAGCATCCAAACAATTCATTAAAACAACACGACATGAATTGAAACAAAAAGACTTTTTCATTGATATTCAAAGGGAATTACAAGTCCTAACGACTATTACAACAAATAGAAAAGGAAAATCCTAAGTCTGAGCATCATCAAAAGGCTTTTCCAAAAACTCCTCCGTGGCGGCATCAATGGCAGGAGGGGTGGTCTGCTCAGCTTGGTCCTTTGTATGAGCTTCCCCGGTAGCACCACCCTCGGCCTCGGCTTCCATCTCCTCGTCTTTAATAGCCTCCACCAAGGCTTGGAGATTGCCGGGATCAACGGTTTGTGGAATCCAAGCCTCCCGACAAGCCCGAACATCCCCCTGGCAATAATGCCCAAGTTATACTCGGAGAAGGGGACAAGATGGTGGAAGGCCCTAGCCTCCTCGTCAAATTGGCCTTGGCTGATTTGCTGAGCAATGGCTTTCACGTCCAGACCGGTAGAGGGATCGGCCAAAATACGACGGGCCAGGTGAAGATAGCCATCCTCAAACATCGTGGCCGTCTTTTCATCCACCGCATCTTGGAAGGCCTGGCTCGCCTTGAAACGGAGAACGGCCTCCTCTTCCCTCGAAGAAAGGGTGGCTTCCAGACCTCAGCATTTAGCCTCGGCCTCCTCGGCCCTCGCCTGGACCTCGGCCTTGAGCTTTTCCAGCTCAGCCAACTCGGAGTTCTTTTGCCGAACGGCCTCCTCGGCTTGTTCGCGGGCCTCCCAGGCTTGCACGTGGGCCTCCTCGACTCTCTTCACCTCGGCCTCCACCTTGGCCTGGGAAGCCTCCAGCTCGGCGTCCTTGACCTTCAGCAGCCCGACCAAAGCAGCCTTCTCGGTCTCACCCTTCTTCTGGGCGGTCTTGACCTCGTGCAGCTGCCTATCCGCGGCCTTGGCCAGGACATTCTCGTAAGCCGAGATGGTTGCAAACTGCAATATGGGAGAAAGTCAGAAATAACACAAGTACCGAAAACGAGGTTAAAATTACGAGATTCGAGATACGAGACAAGTTACCTCGGAAACCAGAAGTCCCTTGCGACAGAGCAGGTGCTCCTTGCTTGGCTTGTCTCAAACAAGCTTCTCAAAGGCCTCTTGATCCAAGGACCTTTGAATGGGAGCTCGACCCAATCTCACAAGAGCACCCTCCCTTGCCTGTAAAGGGATGCCCCTCAGAGCGGGAACGTTGGCCACCATTCGTCGAGCCAGCTCCCCAGCATCATCATAATCTTTGATGGTTTAGATAGTGAGGGTTGGAGGAGCTTGGGGATTTGAAGGCTCAACAGCATCCCGTTTGGCCTGGGCTCCTCGGCAGAAGCATCTTGGGGCCTCTTCAAACTTGAACGCCGTTGGACGAGGTCAGTCGTCTCGGCAGAAGGGATGTCAGAATCCACCTCAGTAGCATCAACATGGGGGCTATGCCCCTCTGTAGTTGACGGATTATCTCGTCCTTCGGAGGCCCCTTCCTCGGCATTAACATCCCCATGTAACTTGACGGGGAGAGGTTGATCTCCCTTGGCACTCAGGAGGAGATTGAGATGGTTGGTCTCTTCTTTTCTATCGGTTAAAGCCGAGAGCTTGGCCTAGCGTCTTTTCCTCTTAATCAGTTCCACAGCACTCAACTGTTCCATTTCTAACTCGGCCTCTTGCTCGGGGGATAAATCTGCAAAGACGAGGAAGATATGGTTACATTACGAAAAGAATTAGAGCTAATAGCAAAAAACATAAAGTATCAAAGACGAGAGAAAAATAATTACATCCTATGACATCAGCCTCTCTAAGGCACTGATCTACGGGAGGGAGATTGCATCTCGCACACTCGTCACGAAAGGCGAGGCCAGGATGGATCCTCCAGTCATTAAACCGTCTCCCCCTCTTAATAGTAACGAGGGGAACCACCCCGTCCTTCGGCCTCGACATCAATCCGGCCTGGACATAGTATCGCTCGTCGGCTTCTAAGGCTGACCAATCGAGGAACACAACTTCAGAAAATTCCTCAAGGCGCTTGATCAGGTCCTTGGTCCACCCATACTTCTGCACCGGACCAGACGAGGTCGGCACGTTATAAGGAGAGGGGAACTCCCAACCCTGTCGGCTCTCTACCCTTATCACATGGTTCTCCCAGCCTCCTACCTTGCTGGACATTGGGAGAATAATTTTCGGTTTGGTAGAGTCACTCCTTAGGACTAGGAGCCTCGAACTCTTGATGTAGCTAATGTTGAAGAAGTGACAAAAGGCCGCTTGAGTAGGCTCGTAACCTAAGCTACGTCATAACACTATGAAACTGACGAGGACCCTCATCTCATTAGCTCCCAGCATGGCCGGGACAGCCCTCACGTCACCCAAGAATTCGTTGATGAAGGGGTCCAAAGGGAGACGAAGTCCCTGCTGAAATTGTTTGAAGTAGAAGTGGACGTGGTTATCGTTATAGTAGAAGCTCTTCTCCTCGACATCAGTGGCGAAAACGGGTTTGCCAATATAAGTTAGCCGAAACTCATTCTTGTCTACCCCGTACTTTGTATATAGCTGTTCCAGCATGGGATCCTGTGAGTACCCCAATCCAACTCGCGACCCAATAAAAGTGCCTTTTACTCAATAAAAGTGCGCTTGGGAGCGTTTTGGTAAATTTTCGGTTCATTCCGAGACTTCCGGGAGCTTTTTATAAGTTTCTCGCTAAGGAAGGACCTAGAAAGAATTATTCAGTTTGGACCTTTAAGGAATTACTCAGGAATGGTCCAGATTTCGCCACCTGGCACACTTCTAGAAGGAAGGCGGTTATCCTTGTTTGGTCATGCGACCAAATAAAACATTCCAAATCAATGTTAAATAAAGGATTTCAGTCATTGGTGAAGAGAGGCCTCTCTCTCTAGCTCAGACTCTCTCTCAATAAACGTAAACACGATTGCTCGCTCAATCAATCGTCTTCCTCACTTGGTCTCTCCCTCGCCGGCGACCCATTTCCCTAATCCTATTCCCCACCATTAATCCTCTCTCACAAAACCCATACACCGGCGACCTTAATCCCCTTCATCACCGTTCCCTGTTCTTCCCCAAAACCTGTTCGCCGGCAACCCAAACACCAATCCTCTCTCTCTAAACCAATCACCGGCGGCCTTACTCACCAGAAAACTAACCCAATCCCTCTCCCTCCAATTACAACTTCTTCCTCATCCGTCCTCACCTCTCTCTTTACCCAAACACCAGTCCGTCTTCTCTCTAAACCGATTACCGGTGACCCACGTTCCTCTCAATCTTCTTCACCGTTCTCCACCTCTCTACCTCTAATTTTCTATACCAAAATCACCCATAACCACCCTCTGTTTCTCAACGCCAATCACAGCCCTTACTCACGCATACTCACGCACAGACACTTGAAGCTTCACAGCCACTTCCAACTGAGAGTTCGAATTTGTTCCTTGAAGCTGAATTGAAGCTCCTTATACCTAACTTGGTATAAGGATCGTGGACTACAAAGGTAATCCCTAAATCTCATCATCTCTCTGTTGCTTGTTCATTCCATGCCATTCCCATGTTCGCTATGTATAATCTGTTAATCTGTATCTAGATTTGTCCTGCCTTGGTTTATGCTTGGGATAATCCTGTTCAGATTCTGGTGTTGCATTTACACAATGGTTGGATTTTTGATTTACACACAAAGATGAGTGTGAATCATCTATATTAATATTCACACTCATCCGAGTGTTGATTTTTCTTCCTGTAATCTCCGTAGCATTCAGTCTCTTGGTAGTTATGCTTGGTCTGCAATTCAGGCTCGAACCTGATTGAATATGTCATGCCTTGTTGCCTAAATGTTCTGATTCTGCGTCGTAATGTTACATGCCTTTGGTTGTTAGTAACATGTCTGTAGTTTAACTCTATGTTAGGCAATCTCGTTGTTGCTATTAATTCCGTTAATTAACCTCGTTGTTTCCATTAATCAATCTCGTTGTTGCCATTAATTCCATCTCTGTAAACCTTGTTGTTACTATTCTTGGTTTCTGTAATTAGCCTAGTTGTAAGGCTTCTGCATATGGAATAGTATATCCCACGACACAACTGGCCATTCATGGTCCTGTGTCGGGCGACATACTTAGCCAACTGCAGCAGGTCCCTTTTCAGTTGTAAGTTGTTTACCTCGTTGTAATCGGGACGTGGCCCCCCAAAATAAGTGGCTCACAAGTTGTATCCCTCGCAGTTTATCAATAAAGCATTAAAATGCATTTTATACATATTTTGTCTAACACTTCGCACACACATTTGGATGTTTTGAATGTTGAACATAGAAAGACTCGTCTACGGACAAGGCATGTTGGGTGAACTCTCGGTTCTTCCCAACACGTAAGCTGACCCCCGAACCCATTTTCTCAATAAAAGGTTTTCAATGTTTCCTTAAAAACGGCGTGGCGACTCTTATTTTTTTCGGCGAGCGTTCATTCAGTGGTAACTCCGCTGGGGATTTGAAACTTGTTTTTCAAAAAGTGGGTCAAACTTTCGGTCTTGTTCAACGTCCATTTCACTCATTTGTGTGTGCATTGTGTATGACATTATGTGATATGTGTATGTTATGTGCTTTATTGCCTTTCCCCCATGTATCCCTTTTTTGTTGGTGTGCTGCTGATTGGTGTTGAGCTATTGCTTTAAGTTTGGAGGCTGGGGCTGGTTATGCTTACTATTCAGGATTCTGGGAATGGCTCCTTCTGTCACGCGACAGAGCTTGCCCTCCATGTCCCGTGTAGTACGACAAAAGTGGCCGTTCTGCAGGTTTTGGTTTCCAATCCAGTTGTGATTGTGGGGCAGTCCCCCATGATCAAATTATGATCATCTTGCTTATTATGCTCTGTGGGGTTTAGTGTGTGTGTGTTTATTTCTTCCCCTTTTCAAAATAATAATAATAATAATAATAATAATAATAATAATAATAATAATAATAATAATAGTAAAAAAAAAAAATCCTTTTTTGCAAATAAAGGAACATAGTCATCCGCACACTACATCACGTAGATCTAGAACCCTCGAGTGCGATTGACGGCATCGCGGACGGTGATGATATTCGCCTACGCTTGAGTGACTAATGTCAAACCCATACCCCTAGCGCGTTATAGGTGGCTCCACACTTAAAGCTTACCCTACGATCGGTTTTGACACGCCATTTTCAAAACACACTAAAATGAATTGTTTCAAAATTTATAATAGGCCTTCGTACCTATCCCAAAACCTAGCACGTGTGGGCATGTTGCCATTGCAACATAGTTTCGCGTAAGGACATGTCGTTCCCACGACATGTTCCAACGAGAGATCATGTCATTTTGTCAATGTACACCGACGAGAGGTCATGCCAGATTTTTCCTTGAAATTCTTCAGGAATACTCGTTATGCTGCCCAAATTTCTCCAGAAATTGGGATTGCTCGTCCGTCCCATAAATGCTTCAGTTTTATTTAGGTATTATTGCCTATTATTAATTTTAATCAATACATTTGGTGTACTTTTGGATGATGTGTCCCTAGGTTCCCCCGAGGTCTAGATCGTGTGAATAAAGGATTAGCCTTTTCCAAATGTCTCTAGGACTTAAAAGACATTGTTTTCTACTTGAACACTAATAAGATGTTGCATGAGTGCGTCTCCTTTCCCGCTATTCCCTCTCCCATACCATCTCAAGGTTCTCTATCCTCCACCTTATACACGCTCTCACCTCTCCACCTATGCAGTCAAGGCAAGTAGGGTGCGTGCTCCTGTTCCCGACGCTCGTTTGGTTCATATTCCCGAGGCGGAAGCAGTTCAAGTGCCCGAGTGGTCGTCCATCTGATTCAGAACCCGAGGTGTCTGGTGCAGAAAGTGTGGTGGCTAGCCAGTCCGGAGTTTCTCGGCCATCCGATGGTGAAGAAGTCAATCAGTCCTCGTAGGATCTAGAATGTCCGCTGTCGGACATGATTCTGTCGAGTTCACTTCGGACCAATTTTTTGCTTTGCAGTAATAAAAGTTTTGTTTCTTTTCTTGCTAGACTCGAGGCATCACTTGCACACCCACGTCACATTTAATTGAAATTGTCTTATTCTAAATGGTCGCTTGTGCTGCTCAAACAATAAGTCATTGAAATGATTAATATTTAAATTAATCGGAGTGAGAAAATCAATTGATATCCTTCTCAAATTGGGGCTTATCAACTCCCCATCTTGCATCTCATATGCTCACACTCCTTTCATCATCCTCGTCGTCGCTCAAAGAATTTGCATTAATCTGTCTCAGTTAAGCTTAAGCAAGCAATGAAGACTTAATCTCGGTTAGATCATCCGGTAGGGATTGCGGTTGAAGCCTTTCACCCTAGGGAAGCCACTATCTCACCCTCACTAAACAATACCCTTTCATTTCAAGATCGGCATATTTTGAAACCCCGTTTAGCCATCACCTTTGCTCCTTGCCGAGAGAAGTCCAAGCAATGCCAAGAAGTTAGCTTCGAGAATCGGCAGTGCACAAAATACTCAAGTCATGAAGGAAGGACAAAGATAATCCTCAATTCCTCAAGAGGCCTTCCAAGTTATCAAAAGAAGGATTTTAAATCCTCGCAATTCAACAAGAATCCTCAACTTCTCAAGAGGCGTTTCAAAAGAAGGACTTTAGATCCTCACAATTCAGCAGAAATCCCCGACTTCTCAAGAAGCTCTCCAATGTTCAAAAGGAGCCCGAATTCTCGAAAGTTCGCAAAAGTTCTCGATAGCTTGGATCTTCTCTCGTCATCAATCCACCAAATAATCCCAAACCATCCTCTCGCTTTTAGAGGATATTCCCATTACCATTACCCTTTCCTTTGGCCAAAGTCAAAATTTGACCTCTCATTCTTAGAGGCAATCAATCTTCCTCGCCGTAGATTTCCCAAACACACCGCTGCGAGCCAACCTCTCATCTTTAGAGGTTCAGTCAGCAAAAAGCTCGGCCGACCTCTCATCTTAAGAGGTCATGAAATACCAAATCACCTGATGGCCGATCGAAGCCCGGAAACCCAGCTACAGTCCCTACCGGATAGCAGTTTCATTCCAATATCTTCGAGATCTAAATCAAATTAATGCTTCGTTGCTTGCTTAAATTGGAATCTAATCCATCTTGGTTCAAAATCATCGATCTAAGATTGTGCAAATTTAATCCATTCATTTGGCACTTCATGTGAGCATATTTCAGTTCTCTTCCGGAAACACCTTTGGTGAATGCCTCACTGGGGCTTCGCATCCGTGTCTCTCATCGACACTCCAAAGGGACATGTTCTTCAATTATCCAATTCTCAGAAAAATCCTCAAAGGTCCTCAAAATCTCGAAATTTCTCCTCTTTTCAATCGGGATAAGCCCGAACTACGGCGACCTGAGCTCCTCCCATGGAGGGGAACGTAGATAACCATAACTGGTCCGGTCGAAATCTCAAACAGATCTCAGAAAATCCGGTCTCCTCAAGGACCATTCCCGTACACTTTCCATCCTTCCAAGTTTGATTCTCGATATCAGTGGTTTTCTTCTCAGGATTGATAAAAATATTTGTTTATATCGGCTTTGGTGGTTGAATAACCCGAACATCAATAAAGGGTTTTAAGCAGCTTTGTGATCATCACGAATATGACAGGTTTTCAAATGTCTCGACATGTCTTCTCTTTCTACATTCTAGGAATAATAGAGCCAAACACTGTCTTTCTGTCAGCAGGGGCTTCCATACACTTTTCTACACCTTGTCGTGCTTATACTCTCTCAAAAGAGTAAAACCCAAAAGCGAGTATGTTACACAAATTTGGGATCCATTCCCACTTTTCGAAAGATGTGCCCCTGCACGTATATATTTCCGAGTCTATGACTGATTGACTAGGGTCTGAAAAGATGGGTGCCTCCTTGGCCGTATGATGATTCTGCCTGTAATGGGACTGCATTGGATCTCTTCAAGCTGGGGCTTTGCTATGCTGTCCTCTCAAGCTCTCCTTACCAGATTCCCTCTGGGTTTGCTTCGCATTATCAACTGGGGCTTCGCCTAGTCATCTCTTCAAAGCCGGGATCATTCTCTGCACTTTCCCTGCTGCTTGCTGCCTCAGGCGCGCGATACACCTTATCCTTATAAGCAACAATCAACCTGCTGCCATCTGTACTCTCAGGGTACACCCCGACTTGCCTAGCTGCACCATATCACCCATCATTCATGGGAGAGGGTTCAACCCATACATCATCGTATACACAGTCATTCCATCATAAATCCATCATAGCATAATTGCTACATACGTATCCGCTTGTCAAGCCTTGCAAAAATCCTCACTCCATTTTCATCCCCAGCCGAGATGGACTCGTGCAATGAATTTAATAATGCATTAGAAAAATTTCAAATCAAGTGAATAAAATGCAAAGTGCCTAGTAGTGTTGTGTTTTCCCCCCACAGGGTACAATAATCAAGTGATCATAATCTGATCATGGGGATTGCTCCTCAAATCACAACCTGGACAAAGATTTCAAATCCTGCAGGTGGCATATTCTGCCTTTATCATCTTCATAGGTCTCGTCATCTTCGGACTCATCAACATCGTTTGAAAGAGCCCTAGCTGCCTCAGTCTCCAAGCAATGCTCGTCAAGCTCATCAGCCTCGTTGACAAATCATCATCAAAGGTCTGTCTTGCAATGGCAAATTTTCATCGAAGGTCCGTCTTGCAATGTCAAACCATCAGCAATATCCGTCTTGCAATGGAAAAGCATCAGCAATACCCGTCTTGCAACGACAAATCCTCAGCAAGGTCCGTCTTGCAATGGAAAATCATCAACAATGTCAGTCTCGCAACCTCAAATCATCAGCAGGGTCAGGTTTGCAACGACATATTATCAATAATACCCGTCTTGCAATGACAAATCATCAGCAGGGTCCAGCTTGCAACGGTAAATCGTCAGCAAATTCCGTCTTGCAACGATAATATCAACATCAAAGTTCATGTTCTACCCGACAAATGCTTCCAAAGTAAGCCAATCACTTCAAGTGATCTTCGTGTGCAAGACCCTTGCAGGTAAGCACAACACAGGTATGAAAGTATATCTCATTTCAACTGCAAATTATCTTGCCTTATGTTTGCTTTCTCGTAAAAGTCATTTCAAGTCTTGGAGTTCATCTCGCGATACTTTTGAGTTAATCTCGATCCTCTTTAGGCTTGTTCCTATACCTATTTAGGCTTGTTCCTATACCTTTTTAAGGCTTGTTCCTATGTCTCTTAAGGCTTGTTCCTATGTCTCTTAAGGCTTGTTCCTATGTCTCTTTAGGCTTGCTCCTATACCACTTTAGGCTTGTTCCTATATTGCTTTAGGCTTGTTCCTATACCTTTTTAGGCTTATTCCTATATTGCTTTAGGCTTGTTCCTATACCTTTTTAGGCTCGTTCCTATATTTTCGAACTACGATTTGGCTTGATTCCCTTTTAGGGATACGTAGGAATCCTTTCTCCAAAGGTCCAGTCATCCGATCTCGTCAATCATTTTTCCTCCATCTGCCATATCGTCAGCCGCTCATTAGGCTTGGGATTCTTCTTATCGATAACCTCACTTCTTCCATAAGTGACGTTGCCAAGGGGCTCTGTGAGTACCCCAATCCAACTCGCAACCCAATAAAAGTGTCTTTTACTCAATAAAAGTGCACTTGGGAGCGTTTTGGTAAATTTCCAGTTCATTCCGAGACTTTCGGGAGCTTTTTATAAGTTTCTCGCTAAGGAAGGACCCAGAAAGAATTATTCAGTTTAGACCTTTAAGGAATTACTCAGGAATGGTCCAGATTTCGCCACCTGGCACGCTTCTAGAAGGAAGGCGGTTATCATTGTTTGGTCGTGCAACCTAATAAAACATTCCAAATCAATGTTAAATAAAGGATTTCAGTCATTTGTGAAGGGAGGCCTCTCTCTCTAGCTCAGACTCTCTCTCACTAAACGCAAACACGATTGCTCGCTCAATCAATCGTCTTCCTCACCAGGTCTCTCCCTCGCCGGCGACCCAGTTCCATAATCCTATTCCCCACCATTAATCCTCTCTCACAAAACCCATACACCGGCGACCTCAATCCCCTTCATCACCGTTCCCTGTTCTTCCCCAAAACCAGTTCGTCGGCAACCCAAACACCAATCCTCTCTCTCTAAACCAATCGCCGGCGGCCTTACTCACCAGAAAATAGACGTGTCCATTTTATAAACCGAACCGGTCAACCGGGAGGTTGAAAACCGGTCAAAACCGGTCAACGGCGGTTAACCGGAACCGGCTAACCGTAACCGGTTATTGGCCGGTTCGGTTAAGGTTGAAATTTTTGAAAAACCGGTCAACCGCCGGTTAACCGCCGGTTTTTGACTTGCTCGGCCGAGTCATATGAGTTGCTCGGCCGAGCAGAACCTTCCAGTTTGTTATTAACAAACTGAAGGTTCTGCTCGGCCGAGTCATATGAGGTGCTCGGCCGAGCACCTCAAAAACTAGCCGTTATTTTCAAAAACTAGCCGTTATTTTTAAAAACTAGCCGTTAATTTTGTTATTGGGCAGTCAAAAATTAAAAAAAAAAGTTTTTTTTGCCTAATTTACTAACTATAAATATCACCCTCCTCCTCCCATTTTATTTCCACCTTATTTCTCTCTACTCTTTCTCTTCTACACTCAAATATTCACATATACTCTCACCCTCATCCAATTTTCAGTTAAATATTGTTCCATTTTCAGTTAGTTTTCTAACGAAATTAGTGCTTTTCTCCATTTTCATCCATTTTAAGCTCAGTTTTGTTTTCAAACTTCATTTTCTCTTATACAAATGGCTGCAAATCAAAGAAGAAGCAATTTAAGCAAGTCCGTTGTTGATTCTTCCTCCCCCAACGATGATTTTGATCATCAAAATCCAAATATTCAACAAAATGAGGAAGAAGAACAAGTTGAAATTGAAAGTGGTAATGCTAGGAGTGGTAGGGGCAGCCGAGCTAGGGGAGGTGGTCGGGGTCGGGGTCCTCGGGGACAACGACAAGAAAGAGAGCCACAATCCGATACCTTCGCCATCCATTTCAAAGAAAAGAAAAATTACCGCCGAGGATGATTATAATTTTCGAGCATGTTGCAACTATTGTAATGCGACTTACGCATGGAAAAGAGGTGGAGGGCATGGGACGCTCAACGGGCATTTGGCGGCAAAACATCCCGAGAAACTTGGCATTTCCGCTTCGCAAACTCAATTACAATTTCAACGTAGTTCGGGTTCGGGTGCACAAGGTTCGTCTTCCCCTTCTTCCGTCCTTTTTAAATTTGACAAGTGGGTTTATAGGGATGAACTAGCCAAATTTATTTGCGTTAAAGGCCTTCCTTTTAATTTTGCGGATTGTGATTTTTATGAAAATTTTGCTCGCCTTTCTTTGAACCCCGCCGCCACGAGAGTACCACGTACGAATCTCGTACGTGATATTACTAGAGTGGTTGAAGGATATAAAAAAGATTTAATTGGTGTTTTATCAAAATTAGAAAATAAAGTTTCAATTTGTGCCGATGGTTGGAGTGATCATTGGCAAAGAAATACTTATTTGGGCGTTACTTGCCATTGGATAGATAATTCATGGAAAATTCAAAAAAGATTAATTGCTTACAAAGATTTTGAGCCACCGCATTCCGCGGAAAATATTTGTGCGAAATTGCTTGAGATTTTTCTTGAATATGGTATTTTAAATAAAATATTTACTATTTCATTTGACAACGCAAGTGCTAATACGGCTAGTTTGCCCGATTTAATTACCGTTTGTCAACCCTCACTTGGGGGTATGTTTTTTCATATTAGATGTTTATGTCATATAATTAATTTATGTGTTAGAGATGGTTTAGATGCATTAGAAACTAATGTTAAGCCAATTAGACGAGCTCTTCAATTTATTTCAAAAAAAAAATTCTAATACAAAAAAATGGATAAAGTTTTTAAGAAGTAAAAATGTGCCGGACAAATATTTTACTTACGATGTTCCAACTAGGTGGAATTCCACCTATAAAATGTTAAGCGATGGTTTTGCTTATAAAGATCTCCTAACGCAATTTTTTATGTCAATTGGCTATCATGAACCTCTATTTACTTATCATTGGAAAGCATGCATTAATTTATGTGAATTGTTAAAGATTTTTAATACCGCTACTTTGGCTTTTTCGGGAGTTTATTATCCAACTTCCGTTTTGGTGCTAGAGCATTGTATTGCAATTGTTACTATTTTTGACAATTTAAAAGAATGTCCTATTTTAAAACAATGCATTTTTAACATGAGACAAAAGTAGCTTAAATATTTTGACACTATTCCGTCTCTTTTCTTGGTTGCAAAGTTATTAGATCCTCGAGTTAAATTAGATGATTTAGAGTCCATTATAACTTATTATTATATGAAATTATATCCCGATGGTGACGGTATTTATGAACTTCCGTCAATTATTGTTAATGACACAAAAAATGATTTGATTAACCTTTTTAATGAGTATAATGCCTTATATGGAAACACTTCTCAAAGCCAACAACATGAATATGATTTCTCTACTTCTCAACCAAGTTTTACTAGTGGGGATCCATATAGTTTTATTGCAAATTTGTATAGTAAAAAATATGGTCCTTCTCGAGGTTCATCTTCATCATCATCAAACCTTCCCGCGGAGTTAGAAACCTATTTCACTACAAACTTTGAATTAAATCAAGATCCAAATTCAAATGAATTTGATGTTTTACAATGGTGGTCAAGAAGGAAAGACATTTATCCTATACTTTCCATAGTTGCTAAAGAAGTATTAGCCTCTCCCGCTTCAACGGTGGCGGTTGAATCGGCATTTAGCATTGGTGGAAATGTTTTGGATGAAAGACGTTCTCAACTAACAAGTGAAAACTTGGAACATCAACTTTTACTTGGCGATTGGGTTAGAGCGGAAAAAAGGCAACAAGACATGCCTTATGATGAGGATCTATTGGATCCAAGATATCAATACGATGTCGAGGACTCCACGGAAAGTAGTGATGAATGAATGATGTTTTAGATTAATTTTTATTTTAATTAGATTAGTTTAGACTTTAGATTAGATTTAATTTTAATTAATTGTAATAGTTAGGTTGAGGTAAAGGCTCCTAAATGTCCCCCCTTATTTATAAAAGGGTAAGGTTGGTTGTCCCCCTCTTTGTAATTTTATTTTGATTAATAAAATTTAAGGGTACCGTCCCTTTTTTCTTTTATATACTTGTTTCTTTTAAAAAAAGTTAACTTTTCTTTCTTTCAAAATTCATAACTTTTTTTATAAACCTTTTTTTCAAAAAATGTATGTAGATAACTTAAGTTTAAAATAGTCTTATTTATCCAAAAAAAAATTGAAAAAAATTAAAAGTTAACTTTTTCAAAAACCGTTAACTTTCATTTCTTTAAAAATTCATAACTTTTTTATAAACCTTTTTGTAAAAAATGTATGTAGTAAACTTAAGTTTAAAATAGTCTTATCTATCCAAAAAAAAATTGAAAAAAAATAAAAGTTAACTTTTTTCAAAAAACCGTTAAAAAAATTAACTGAAAAATGATATGCTCGGCCGAGCAACACCAAAGACTCGGCCGAGCAACCCTCAACCCCTAAACCCTAAAAGGGTTGCTCGGCCGAGCAGCACCAAAGACTCGGCCGAGCAACCCTCAAAACCCTAAACCCTAAAAGGGTTGCTCGGCCGAGCAACACCAAAGACTCGGCCGAGCATATCCAAACCGTCAAACCGGAGGTTAACCGGATAACCGTTAAAACCGTGAACCGCCTAAACCGTAACCGGTTGAGACGGTTAGGCGGTTCGGTTCCGGTTGGGCATTTGAAGGTTTGAAACCGCCGGTTTTCAACCGGCTAACCGCCGGTTTGTTCAACCGGCCACGTCTACCAGAAAACTAACCCGATCCCTCTCCCTCCAATTACAACCGCTTCCTCATTCGTCCTCACCTCTTTCTTTACCCAAACACCAGTCCGTCTTCTCTCTAAACCGATTATCGGCGACCCACGTTCCTCTCATTCTCCTTCACCGTTCTCCACCTCTCTACCTCCAATTTTCTATACCACAATCATCCATCACCACCCTCTATTTCTCAACGCCAATCACAGCCCTTACCCATGCATACTCACGCACAGACACTTGAAGCTTCACAGCCACTTCCAACTGAGAGTTCGAATTTGTTCCTTGAAGCTGAATCGAAGCTCCTTATACCTAACTTGGTATAAGGATCGTGGACTACAAAGGTAATCCCTAAATCTCGTCATCTCTCTGTTGCTTGTTCATTCCATGCCATTCCCACGTTCGCTATGTATAATCTGTTAATTTGTATCTAGATTTGTTCTGCCTTGGTTTATGCTTGGGATAATCCTGTTCAGATTCTGGTGTTGCATTTACACAATGGTTGGATTTGTGATTTAGACACGAAGATGAGTGTGAATCATCTATATTCACATTCATCTGAGTGTTGATTTTTCTTCCTGTAATCTCCGTAGCATTCAGTCTCTTGGTAGTTATGCTTGGTCTGCAATTCGGCCTCGAACCTGATTGAATATGTCATGCCTTGTTGCCTAAACGTTCTGATTCTGCGTCGTAATGTTACATGCCTTTGGTTGTTAGTAACATGTCTGTAGTTTAACTCTATGTTAGGCAATCTCGTTGTTGCTATTAATTCCTTTAATTAACCTCGTTGTTGCCATTAATTAATCTCGTTGTTTCCATTAATTCCATCACTGTAAACCTTGTTGTTGCTATTCTTGGTTTCTGTAATTAGCCTAGTTGTAAGGCTTCTGCATATGGCATAGTATGTCCCGCAACACAACTGGCCATTCATGGTCCTGTGTCGGGCGACATACTTAGCCAACTGCAGCAGGTCCCTTTTCAGTTGTAAGTTGTTTACCTCATTGTAATCGGGACGTGGCCCCTCAAAATAAGTGGCTCACAAGTTGTATCCCTCCCAGTTTATCAATAAAGCATTAAAATGCATTTTATACATATTTTGTCTCACACTTCGCACACACATTTGGATGTTTTAAATGTTGAACATAGAAAGACTCGTCTACGAACGAGGCGTATTGGGTGAACTCTCGGTTCTTCCCAACACGTAACCTGACCCCCGAACCCATTTTCTCAATAAAAGGTTTTCAATGTTTCCTTAAAAACGGCGTGGCGACTCCTATTTTTTTTCGGCGAGCGTTCATTCAGATCCCCGGCCTTAGGAGGCCTATCTCGGCCCCGTCCTCCTCCTCGGCCTCCCCTTCCTCGGCCTCTCTTCCCTTCAACCTGTTCACCCTCAGTGAAGGGATCAACAATTTTGGTAGACGAGGAGGCTTCACCCCCTCTTTGTTGGGTTTTATGGGTCCATGCGCAGCGGAATTAAGCATCTAATAACACAAAACCCAAGAGCCCTAAGATCCGTTCTATACAATTAAATTGAATTCCTATGAGATAGAATTAACCAACCTTAATTGCTTTCCGTTCTTGAGCTATCGAAAAATTAATCAATGTGATTTTTAATCACAAACTTCGAACTACAAGCCTTGATCGTCGTACAAGCGTAGACCCTCTAGATCCACACCTTTGAATGAACCAAGAACAATTCTTGATGATTGCTAGATCCTTAAACCTTTGAAGAATATTGAGAAATCCTTTTGTGATTTTTCTTTAGAAAATTCGGCTAGCAGCTAGGGTTTACAGACTTCATATTTATAATACTTTAGTATTGGTATTTGTTTCCTAATCGTATTAGGAAACTAGTCTGTAAACCGCCTCAGTGGCTTGATCTGTCGCACGACCAGACGAGTCCCATGGACAAGATTTGTCGCGCGATGACTTATGCCTGATGAGGAAATCTCAATTTTCTTTCTTTGGTTTAACCAATTCATTCTAATTGTGTATGACCCAATAGGATTATATTATGTTGGGAATGAGCTCGATCATATCGACCCTCATAAAACATAAGCGGACTCTAGTAATCCATTATGTCTACCCAATTAATATAACGTAAGAGTTCACGTTTCCAATGGTATACTTCTATTTCTCCCTTTGTCTCACGATATTATATTGAACACAAGTCATGGTCCACGTCAACTTGTATTTGTTCAATGCTTTCTCGATCTTGAGTATAATGATAATCCAATCGCATTGGGGTATGGCCATACACTTTCATCATTATCACTCATCAAGAGGCCCAAGCAAAACATCTCTCTTTCGAGAGACAAATTCCATCTTGACTTATCATCCTTCCCATCATGAATCTGATCATGTCAAAGATAGCCTTTATAGATATCGTGTTAAGATATCGTTTGACTAAAATCAAACATAATTTTCATCATATGTAAGGTCATGATAATCTCAGGTCTAGGGACTAAATGAAGTGACCATATGAGATTTAATTATGACATTTGACCATGACATAAATCTCAAACGGGTCAAGTCCAGTCACTTGTTCTCTAACAAGTACCCATAAATTTAATATGCATCTCTATGCATATAATCATCATATGATTATTCATTAACATTTATACTAATTATTCACTTAATAATTAGGGACGGAGATTATTACAAATAAATATGCAAAACATATAGTAATCAAATAATAAACTTTTCATATAATAATAAATAATGTCAACCTATAATTCTATCAACTATAGGCCTAGGGCATAAGACTAACAGTCTCTGTTAGTGTAATGCCCTAGGCTTTAGTTATGTTTAACTTAAAACCGTTATGTATTATCTTTATCGTTTAAATTTATTATTTGATTATTATATATTTTGCATATTTATTGTAATAATCTCCGTCCCTAATTATTATGTGAATAATTAGTATAATTACCAATGGATAATCATATGATGATTATATGCATAGAGATGCACATTGAAATTATGGGTACTTGTTAGAGAACAAGTGACTGGACTTGACCCGTATGAGATTTATGTCATGGTCAAATGTCATAATCAAATCTCATATGGTTACTTCATTTAGTCCCTAGACCTGAGATTATCATGACCTTACATATGATGAAAGTCATGTTTGATTATAGTCAAACGATATCTTAACACGATATTTATAAAGGCTATCTTTGGCATGATCAGATTCATGATGGGAAGGATGATTAGTCAAGATGGAATTTGTCTCTCGAAAGAGAGATGTTTTGCTTGGGCCCCTCGATGAGTGATAATGATGAAAGTTTGTGGCCACACCCCAATATGATTGGACTATCATTATACTCAAGATCGAGAAAGCATTGAACAAATATAAGTTGACGTGGACCATGACTTGTGTTCAATATAACATCGTGAGACAAAGGGAGAAATGGAAGTGTACCATTGGAAACATGAACTTTTACGTTATATTAATTGGGTAGATATAATGGCTTGCTAGAGTCCGCTTATGTCTTATGAGGGTCGAGTTGATCGGACTCATTGCCAACATAATATAATTCTATTGGGTCACAGACAACTAGAATGAATTGATTAAACCAAAGAAAGAATATTGAGAGTTCCTCATCAGGCATAAGTTGTAGCGCGACAACATAAGTCGTAGCGCGACATAACTTGTCTAGAGGACTTGTATGGTCGTGCGACACTTCTTGTCCAGAAGACTCGTCTGGTCGTGTGACACTTCATGCCTGAGGCGGTTTGACAGACAGTTTCCTAATTTGATTAGGAAACAAATACCTATACTAATGTAGTATAAATATTAAGTCTGTAAACCCTAATGAGCTAGCCAAATTTTCCAAGGGAAAAATCACACCAAAAAGGTTTCTCAATATTCTTCCATAGGTTTAAGAATCTAGCAATTCTCAAGAACTGTTCTTGGTTCATTCTAACGTGTGGATACTACTAGAGAGTCTTCGCTCGCACGACGATCAAGGCCTAGAGTTCAAATAGTTCAAAGCAATCTGAAGGTTCAAAGGTTTTGAAGATCGAAGATTGTGATTCAAAATCACACCGATAAATTGTTCGATAGCTCAAGACCGGAAAGCAATAAAGGTTGGTAAATGCTATCTCATAGGAATTCAATTTAATCGTATAGAACGGATCTTAGGGCTTGGGTTTTGTGTTATTTAGATGCTTATTCCGCTGCGCATGGACCCATAAAACCCAACAGTGGTATCAGAGCCCCGTTCTTATGGTTAAGTTTGAATTAACATGCTAGAAAAAATGATATAAATTGTTTATATGGTTTTTGCATGTTTTGTATGCGATAGTTTGATTGTTTTTGAAGCAATATGCCTAAATCATGTTCTATTGATATTGAATTAAATCTGTTAAAAGTTGTTTATGTGATTTAATTGCTCTGTGATTTAGAATTGATTTAAACTGGAAATCTGCATCTGGCATCTCGTGTCACGCGACAGAGTTGGACTCTGTCACGCGACAGAGTTGGGCTGATGGCTTCAATGGGTCGTGCGACAGATCTGGACTTTGAAAGTTTATGTCACGCGACAAAACTAGCCCAATCTGGGCCGAATCAGTTTGTTACATAATCCTACTAATCTATGAATATGTTCTGCAACCTGATATATTTATGTATTAATCTGGATGCTATAACTTTTTGGAAATTAAATTCATAGGGCTATGCTAGATTAATTCATTGTTTATGTATGCTTAATTAATTTAAATATGATTTCATTAATTGTTGCGATGCATGAATTATATGTTCTTATGTTGTAAGAGCTTTATTAGATGTTTAGTTGAAACATTGAATAATAATTTATTAGATGTTTAGTTGAAACATTGATTCATAATTTCCTAAATGTTTAGTTGAAACATTAAATTTTGGTTTTCTGATTGTTTATGAGAAACAAGTCAGTTTACGCAAAATTTGAAGGAATCTGATTGTTTATGAGAAACAAGTCAATTTACTAGTCTGATTGTTTATGAGAAATAAATCAGTATACAATGTATTGATTATGTTGCATTCAAATTGATATTATAATTGTGCATGACTAGGAGAGTTCCGACGAAGGAAGATTTGGTACTTAAGCAGTCCTTGTGGCTCATCTATTTTCTTGAGAACTTACCTGGTGTACATTATGATGATCTTTGTTGATATGCTTATAATCTGCTTTAAAGAACCTTCATTTAACTTTTATGTTATTTATGTCAATCCATGATTAAAACACTTGAGACCACTCGAATAGTTTTGGGTGGGCTTGCCATAGCAAGGTGCTTTGATTCTATTCCGTTTGCGAGCAAGATGAGGAAATGGTGGTTCCTATACGTTTAAAGTGGATGAACTTAATTGGGTTATCAAAATGGTTTTGGACTCAAGGCATAAGATGAGATTAAAATATGCTTAGACATATGATGTCTTAAATAAATCTCATAAAATATCTAAGAGTCATATACGATATGATTGATGTTTTCTACCTAATTAATTTTAATCTTGAGCGGTGCGCCATAGCGTACTTGAGATTAATTTAAAGTTGGATCTTAGCCCATTAAATGCATATTATGCTTATTTGCATTGGAAGGTGTATGATTTAGTGGGAGTATTTGTAAAATATATTATTTGTTATTAGATGATAAATGTGTTGGTATTAATATGTGTTCATATAATTTGTATATTTTGTTGTAGAGGTAGCATTACATAATGATAATTGCGATTCGTCCTTATGAAGGACAAAGTTCGAAAGGAACGATACAAATAATTCTGATTGGATCAGAAGCCTAAAGAATGGTTCATAGGTAAATGTGTACGTTCTTGACGAATCCATTCCTGCTGAACCCACTGCAAATGTTGCAAAGGGCAAATAAGGAGCAATATTAGAAACATGTTGATGATTCTAATAGTATTGCTTGCCTTATACTTGCCAACATGATTAAAGGCTCTTATGAAGAACCTTGAACACATGGAAACTGCTTTTGTTCTAGCACACCGCACAAAGAAAATGTTCCAAGTGCAAGCTAGGTAAAAGATGTATGTTGTGGTGAAGGCTTTTAATGCATAAGATGAAAAAGGAGCAATTCGCAAGTGTGTTAATGGTTAACACAAGAAAGGGGTTCAAAAGGGAAGGAAAAGTAGGTAAAGTAAAGGTTGTTGAACCTAGGGCAAAAGTTGCAAAGCCGAA
This sequence comes from Adenophora triphylla var. japonica, assembly GCA_022495995.1. Taxonomy (NCBI): domain Eukaryota; kingdom Viridiplantae; phylum Streptophyta; class Magnoliopsida; order Asterales; family Campanulaceae; genus Adenophora; species Adenophora triphylla. Next base: position 190,799 of record JAFEMH010000138.1, on the reverse strand, counting down.
GAGGCTAAATCCAAAGTGTCTCAAAAGGATGCAGTTTGCTATCATTGCAATAAGATTGTCATTGGAAGCAAAGTTGCAAGGCTTATTAGGAAGGCCTAAAAGGTGAAGAAGGGCAATATGATTGCTACTACTTCAAGTATCTATATGATAGATATTTTCTTTTCGACTTCTTGTTCTTGGATATATGATACCGGATTGGATCCCACATTTGTTTAAATGTGCAAGGAACAAAGAATAGAAAGCTACTCAAAGAAGGTAAATTAAACCTATGCGTAAGAATGGAGCAAGGGTTGCTACATTAGCCATAGGGACTTATGAAGTCACTTTACCTTGTGGAGTAGTACTTGTTTTGAACAAGTATGACTACGTTCCAGATTTGAGTAGGAGTATTATTTCCGTTTCTGAATGGATGATGAAGGATATAATTTTCTTATTGAGGATAAGAAGTTTTATATTTATTTAATGATGTGCCTTATTGTATTGCATATGTCATTGAATTGTCTTCATATCCTTGATGTTAAGAAACAAAATAATATTGAAAATATCTAAAATATAAATGGGAATTTTGAACCGAACAATATGAACAACGCGTTCATATGGCATTGCCGGCTTGGTCAAATAAATAAGAAACATATATCTAAACTCCATTAACATGAACTTTTAGACTCATATGACCATGAATCATTTGAGGAATGTGGATCTTATGTATTGAGATTATTGACCAAACCACCCTACACTAAGAATAGTGGGAGGGCTAGTGACTTTTTGGTCATTATACATGAGATGTATATGGATCATCAAGTAGCATTGCTAGGGGAAGACTTCGGTATTTCATCACATTTCACTAAAGACTTATCTAGATATGACTATGTCTATCTGATGAAGTCCAAATGTGAATCGTTTGAGATGTTTCGAACATTTCAAGATAAAGTGCAAAACAACTTGGCAAAACTATTAAGTACTTCGATTAGATCGAGGTGGTGAATAATTGAGCCAAGAGTTTTACAATCATCTCAAAACTATGAAATCGTTTCAGAGTTGACTCCACCCGGAACACCACATTGTATGGTGTGTCTGAAAGGAGGAATTGAACCTTGTTAGACATGATTCGTTCGATGATGTGTCAAGTTGACTTTCCTAATTTCATTTGAGGATATGCATTAGAAATGATGCGGTTACACTGAATCGAGTCCCTACTAAATCGGTTCTAAAGGCCCCACATGAGATGTGGCATGGAAGAAATTTTAGTTTGTCTTTCATGAAGATTTGGGGTTGCAAAACTTATAAGAAGAGACTTGTCTCTGATAAGTTAGCACCAAATCTGACAAAGTTATTTTTGGAAATTAATCTTACAACCGCAAATAGAACAAAATGTTTGTTGCTCTATACGATTTGTTTCTTGAGAAATAGTTTCTCAATAAAGAATCTAGTGGGAGTAAAATTAATCTTGAAGAAAGTTCAAGAACCTGAAAATGACATGGATCCAAGAGTAGAGATGAAACCAAATTCACAAAGGAGTTGTGGGACCGGTTCAAGATGCACAAGTCCATCGTAGATCGGATAGGTTATGATCCGAAATCAAGAGATATTGATTTCTCGTTTTGGAAATTAATAAGGTGAAAGTCATTGAGAATGACGATCCTACTTCCCATCTTGAGGCGATGTCCACTCCTAATTTGGATAAATGGTTAGGAACCATGAAATTCGAATTACAATCCATGTTTGACAATCAAGTTTGGAACTTGATTGGGCTACTTGAAGGTGTAAAAACTAAAGGGTGCAAGTAGGTCTTCAAAGATTGGCATGAATGTGAAGGTGTATACTTTCATGACTAAGGATTGTAACAAAGGGATTTAGGCAAATTCATAGTATTGACTATATTGAAACCTTTTTCGCCAGTTGCAATGTCGAAGTCTATTAGAGTTTCAATTGCCATTATCACACATTGTGACTATGTGATATGACAAATGGATGTCAAATGACTTTTTTTTAAATGGAAAGAGTATTAAGGATGTGTATAGCACACAACCCGAAGTTTTGTCGATCCGAGAAATTCTAATAAAGTATGCATGTTGCAAAGATCCATGAGATGGGTTGAAGCAAGCTTCAAGGAATTGGAATCTTCGTTTTGATGAATTGGTCAAAGAGTTTGACTTCATCAAAGAACAAAGATGAATCTTGTGTATGCATGAAATTCAGTGGGAGCATAGTATTATTTCTATTGTCTTATTACAATAATATCTTACTCATTGGAAAACCGAAGTTCCGACACTTAAGACTGTCGAGTCTTGGTCAAGGAAAGGTTTCTCAATGAAAGATATGGGTGAAGACGCTTACATCCTTGGCATCAAGATCTATAGAGATAGATCTAGAAGGATAAATTGATTTGAGTCAAAGTATCCACATTGACAAGGTTTTTAGAAAAGTAACTTGTCAATGGGTCATGGTATTTCTCTTAGCAATATTCATTGTCTTATGACAACTGATGAGCAAAAGGGAAATGAATGAAGTTTCATATGCTTCGGCATTTGGATCTGTCATGTATGCCATGATTTATACTAGACACGACGTCTCATATGCTTTGAGCATGATGAGTCGATACCAATCTGATCCTGATGTGAACCATTGGATGTCAGTCAAGATGATCCTTAAGTGCTTAAGAAGAACTAAGGATACGTTCTTGGTATTTGAAAGATTGGAAGTTAATCTTGTTGTAAGGGTTACATAGATGCTAGCTTCCATACTGACAAAGTTAATTTAAAATCGCAATTAGTATTTGTGTTTATGCTTATTAGAGGTGCGGTTTTATTGGAAGAGTTCCAAGCCGAAAATCGTAGCCGATTCTACGACTAAGGCAAAATTTTAGCAACATATGTGTGGCTAAAAGAGGCAGTTTGGATCAAAAGTTCATTAGTGTTTTGGAAACATTCCAAGTATCACTAATCGGTGAACTTCTGTTATGACAATAGTTGTGCCATTTGTGCAAACAATGGAACCAAAGTCGCAACAGCGATTCAAACACTCACTTAGACGTTTTTCGAGGAATTCATAAAGAATGAGAAGACGTTAAGATATGCAAAGTATCAACCGATGATGACATTAGGGATTCACTTACAAAGACCATCGCGCAGGCAGAAGCATGATGGTCATGTTAGATTCATGGGTATTCGATACATAAATGGAGCCTAGTGTAAGTGGGAGACTGTTGGTGTAATGCCCTAGGCTTTAATTATGTTTAACTTAAAACCGTTATGTATCATCTTTATCGTTTAAGTTTATTATTTGATTATTATATATTTTGCATATTTATTGTAATAATCTCCGTCCCTAATTATTATGTGAATAATTAGTATAATTGTCAATGGATAATCATATGATGATTATATGCATAGAGATGCACATTTAAATTATGGGTACTTGTTAGAGAACAAGTGACTGGACTTGACCCGTATGAGATTTATGTCATGGTCAAATGTCATAATTAAATCTCATATGGTTACTTCATTTAGTCCCTAGACCTGAGATTATCATGACCTTACATATGATGAAAGTCATGTTTGATTATAGTCAAACGATATCTTAACACGATATTTATAAAGGCTATCTTTGGCATGATTGAATTCATGATGGGAAGGATGATTAGTCAAGATGGAATTTGTCCCTCGAAAGAGAGATGTATTGCTTGGGCCCCTCGATGAGTGATAATGATGAAAGCGTGTGGCCACACCCCAATATGATTGGACTATCATTATATTCAAGATTGAGAAAGCATTGAACAAATACAAGTTGACGTGGACCATGACTTGTGTTCAATATAACATCGTGAGACAAAGGGAGAAATGGAAGTGTACCATTGGAAACGTGAACTCTTACGTTATATTAATTTGGTAGACATAATGGCTTGCTAGAGTCCGCTTATGTCTTATGAGGGTCGAGTTGATCGGACTCATTGCCAACATAATATAATCCTATTGGGTCACACACAACTAGAATGAATTGGTTAAACCAAAGGAAGAATATTGAGAGTTCCTCATCAGGCATAAGTTATAGCGCGACAACATAAGTCGTAGCGCGACATAACTTGTCCAGAGGACTTGTATGGTCATGCGACACTTCTTGTCCAGAAGACTCGTCTGGTCGTGCGACACTTCATGCCTGAGGCGGTTTGACAGACAGTTTCCTAATTTGATTAGGAAACAAATACCTATACTAATGTAGTATAAATATTAAGTCTGTAAACCCTAATGAGCTAGCCAAATTTTCCAAGGGAAAAATCACATCAAAAAAGTTTCTCAATATTCTTCCATAGGTTTAAGAATCTAGCAATTCTCAAGAACTGTTCTTGGTTCATTCTAACGTGTGGATACTACTAGAGGGTCTTCGCTCGCACGATGATCAAGGCCTAGAGTTCAAATAGTCCAAAGCAATCTGAAGGTTTAAAGGTTTTGAAGATCGAAGATTGTGATTCAAAATCACACCGATAAATTGTTCGATAGCTCAAGACCGGAAAGCAATAAAGGTTAGTAAATTCTATCTCATAGGAATTCAATTTAATCGTATAGAACGGATCTTAGGGCTTGGGTTTTGTGTTATTTAGATGCTTATTCTGCTGCGCATGGACCCATAAAACCAACCAGTCTCCCACTTGCACTAGGCCCAATCTCCCATGTATCGAATACCCATGGACCTAACATGACCCTCATGCTTAGCTTGCGGGAGAGCCTTAGTTAATGGGTCCGCCACGTTGTCATCAGTGTCTACTCTGCATATTTTTACGTCTTTTCTTTCGCATGTCTCTCGGATAATGTGGAAACGTCGAAGTATGTGTTTGGATCTCTGATGTGACCTTGTTTCCTTTGCTTGTGCAATGGCACCATTATTGTCACAATAAAGTTCAATAGGATCTTTGATGCTTGGAACGACTTCCAAATCACTAATGAACTTTTTGATCCAAACAGCTTTCTTAGCTGCATCAGATGCCGCTATGTACTCAGCTTCGGTTGTAGAATCAGCGACGGTACTTTGCTTGGAACTTTTCTAACTGACAGTGCCTCCATTCAGCGTAAACAAAAATCCTGTCTGCGATCTGAAATCATCTTTGTCGGTTCGGAAGCTAGCATCTGTGTAGCCTTTTACTACAAGATCTTCTTCCATTCCTCCATAGACCAAGAATACATCCTTAGTTCTTCGTAAGTACTTGAGGATATTCTTGACTGCTATCAATGTGGTTCACCGGGATCCGATTGGTACCTACTCGTCATGCTTAGAGCACACGAGACATCGGGTCTAGTACATAACATAGCATACATGATAGACCCAATTGCCGAAGCATATGGAATACCATTCATTCTCTTTCGCTCATCATTAGTCTTAGGAATTTGAGTCTTGCTAAGAGATACACCATGCAACATTGGCAAGTTTCCTCTTTTAGAATTTTTCATTTAGAATCTTCTAAGAACCTTGTCAATGTAAGTACTTTGACTTAAACCAATCATCCTTTTAGATCTATCTCTATAGATCTTGATACCAAGAATATATGCAGCTTCGCCCATATCTTTCATTGAAAAGCACATTCCCAACCAAGACTTGACAGTCTGTTGTGCAGAAATGTCATTTCCAATGAGTAAGATATCGTCGACATACAACACTAGAAATAGTGCTACGCTCCCACTAATTTTCTTGTATACACAAGGTTCATCTTCGTTCTTGATAAAGCCAAACTCTTTGATTGCTTCATCAAAACGTAGATTCCAACTCCTAGAAGCTTGCTTCAATCCATAAATGGATCTCTGCAACTTACACACCTTGTTAGAATTTTCTGGACTGACAAAACCTTCAAGTTGTATCATGTATACATCCTCAAGTAACTTCCCATTTAGGAAAGCTGTCTTGACATCCATTTTCCATATCTCATAGTCATAATATGCGGCTATGACAATTAAAATTCTAATAGACTTAAGCATAGCTACAGGCGAAAAGGTTTCATCATAGTCGATACCATGAATCTGCCTATATTCCTTAGCTACAAGCCTAGCCTTATAGGTGTACACCTTCCCATCCATGTCGGTCTTTTTCTTGAAGACCCATTTTCACCCTATAGTTTTTACACCTTCGGGTGGATCAATCAAGTTTCAAACTTGATTATCAGCCATGGATTGTAATTCGGACTTCATGGCCTCTTGCCATTTTTCCGAATCAGGAGAGGACATCGCTTCTTGATAGCAAGTAGGTTCATAGTTTTTGATTAACTTCACTTTTCGTAACGAGAAATCCATATCTCTCGGGTTCGGATCGTGACCTACCACTTCTGCGAAGGACTTGTGCATCTTGAACCGGTTCCACAACTCTTTGTGAATTTGGTTCAGTTTCTACCATTGGTTCAATGTTGTTTTCGGGTTCTCGAATTTCTTCGAGATCTATTTTACTCCCACTGGTTCCTTTGCGAAGAAACTCCTTTTCTAAGAAGGTACCATTTCGAGCAACAAACACTTTGTTCTCGTTTCGGTTGCAGAAATAGTATCCTTTAGTTTCCTTAGGATAACCCACGAAAACACATTTATCAGACTTAGGTGCTAGCTTATCAGAAGTTAGCTTCTTGACATATGCATCGCAACCCCAAATCTTCATGAAAGAAAAACTAGGTTTTCTTCCATGCCACATCTCATATAAGGTCTTTTGAACTGATTTGGTAGAAACTCTGTTTATAGTGAAAGCAGCAGTTTCTAATGCATATCCCCAAAAGGATAAAGGAAGCTCAACTTGACTCATCATAGAACGAACCATGTCCAACAAAGTTCTATTCCTCCTTTCAGACACACCATTCCATTGTGTTGTTCCGGGTGGAGAGAGTTCTGAAACGATTCCACAACTCTTAAGATGACTGTCAAATTCTTGGCTCAAATATTCGCCACCTCGAACGGATCGAAGTACTTTAATAGTTTTGACAAGTTGATTTTGCACCTCATTTTGAAATATTCGAAATATCTCAAACGATTCACTTTTATGTTTCATTAGATAAACATATCCAAATCTACTATAATCCTCAGTGAATGTTATGAAGTACTGAAATCCTTCCCTAGCAATTCTACTCATAGGTCCACATACATCAGTATGTATGAGACCTAATAAGTCGCCCGCCCTTTCACCAGTTTTGGTAAATGGGTCCTTGGTCATCTTGCCAAGTAAACAAGATTCGCATGTCTCATATGATTCATACTCATGTGAGTCTAAAAATTCATCTTTGTGGAGTTTAGAAATGCGTTTCTCATTTATATGGCCAAGACGACAATGCCATAAGTAAGTGTGGTTTACATCATTGGGTTTAGATTTCTTGTTAATGTTATAGACATCATTATCACGATTTTTAACATCAAGGATATAAAGGCCATTGAATGAAATAGCAGTACAATAATGCATATCACTCTTGTAAATAGAAAACTTCTTATCACATATAAGAAAATTAAAACCTTCATTATCCAAACATGAAATCGAAATAATATTCCTACTTAAAGCTGGAACGTAATAACAATTGTTCAAAACAAGTATTAGTCCACTAGGTAAAGTAATTTCATAAGTTCCTACGGCTAATGCAGCAACTCTTGCTCCATTCCCCACACATAGGTCCACATCACCATCTTCAAGCATCCTTCTGTTCTTTAGACCCTGCACATTTAAACAAATGTGAGATCCACATCCGGTATCCAATACTCAAGAACTAGAAGTAGATAGGAATATATCTATAACAAAGATACCTGAAGTCGAAGCAACACCTTTGCTCTTCTTCAGTGCTTCCTTGTATTTTAAGCAGTTTCTCCTCCAATGTCCAATCTCATTGCAATGGAAGCAGACTGCGTCCTCTTGGGACTTGGGCTTAGCCTCTTGGGGTTTGGCACCCTCTTTGGGTTTGGCAACATTTGCCTTAGGATTAGCAACTTTTGCCTTTCCCTTACCCTTGAAACCTTTCCCTTTGTTAACCATAAACACTTGATCGGTTTTCTTTTTGACGATATTGGTTTCCGCAGTGCTCAACATTTGAATCAGCTCGAAAAGGTTCTTATTCATGCCCCCATGTTATAGTTCATTATGAAATTACTAAAACCTTCGGGCAATGAATTCAATATCATGTCAGTAGCCAACTCTTGGCTAATTGGAAAACCGAGCCTTTCAAGATGCTCGATGTGGCCCTTCATCTTTAGAGCATGGGGACCAACAGCTTGTCCTTCACTCATCTTGCATGAGGTTAGGGCTTTAACTGTGTTATACCTTTCTTGCCTTGCTTGAACTTGGAACATTTCCATCAGTCGATTGTTTAGATCAACTGTCCCCAAGTGCTCAAGATCCTTCTGAAGGCTCTTGCACATGGCGGAGAGCATGAGGCAACCAACATCAGTAGCATCACGCTTATGCTTCAGATATTGATCCCTCACTGTCCTAGCAGCATTGGTAGCAGGTTCAGGTGGAATAGGTTCCTCGAGAACGTACAACTTTTCCTCTTGTCTGAGAACAATTCTCACGCTACGGATCCAATCCATATAGTTTGTACCATTCTCTTCCAACTTTTCCTTCTCAAGGACAGATCGCAGTGACAGATGATTATTGTTTGATGCCATTTATTCTACAAAAAGATATACATAAAATATGAACACATATGAGCAAACATATTATATGAGAAGTATAATGCATTTACATGAAAATAAATGCTCCCACTAAATTATACACCTTCCAATGCAAATAAGTATAATATACATTTAATGGGCTAAGATCCAACTTTAATTTAATTTCAAGTTTGTTATGGCAAACCGCTCAAAACTAAATTAATTAGGTAGAAACATCAATCATATCACATATATGACTCTTAGATCTTTTATGAGATTTATTCAAGACATCATATGTCTAAGCATATTTTAATCTCATCTTATGCCTTGGATCCAAAACCATTTTGATAACCCAATTAAGTTCATTCACTTTAAACGTATAGGAACCACCATTTTCTCATCTTGCTTGCAAACGAATAGAATCAAAGTACCTTGCTATGGCAAGCCCACCCAAAACTATCCGAGTGGTCTCAAGTGTTTTAATCATGAATTGGCATAAAGAACTTAAAAGTTAAGTGAAGGTTTTTTAAAGAAGATTATAAGCATATCAGCAAAGATGATTATAATCGCACACCAGCTAAGTTCCCAGGAAGATAGGTGAGCCACAAGGACTACTTAAGTACCAAATCTCTCCTTCGACAAAACTCTCCTAGACATGCACAATCAGAAATCAGCTCTGATTTGCAACATAATCAATACTTTGTATAAACAATCAAATTCCTTTAAATTTTGCGTAAACTGACTTGTTTCTCATAAACAATCAGAAAACCAAAATTTTAATGTTTCAATTTAAACATTCAGGAAATTACAATTCAATGTTTCAACTAAACATTTAACAAAATTCTTAACACGTAAGAACACATAATTCATGCATCGCAACAATTAATAAAATCACATTTAAATTAATGAAGCATGTATAAGCAATGAATTAATCTAGCATAGCCCTATAAACTTAATTTCCAAAAATTTATAGCATCTAGATTAAGACATAAACATATCAGATTGTAAACATATTCACAGATTAGTAGGATTATTTAACAAACTGATTCTGCCCAGATTAGGCAAGTTTTGTCGCGTGACAGAGGCCAACTCTGTCGCGTGACACAAGCCAACTCTGTCGCGTGACAGAGGTCAACTCTGTCGCGTGACACGAGATGCCTTTTTGCAGATTTTTCAGTTTCAATCAATTTTAATCACAAAGCAATTAAATCATATAAACAACCTTTAACAGATTTAATTCAATATGAACAGAAAACAATTCTGACACATTGTTTCAAAAACAATAAGATTCTACCACATACAAAACATGCAATGAACATATAAACAATTTATATATCAATTTTCTAGCATGTTAATTCAAACTTAACCATACGAATGGGGCTCTGATACCACTGTTGGGTTTTATGGGTCCATGCGCAGCGGAATTAAGCATCTAATAACACAAAACTCAAGAGCCATAAGATCCGTTCTATACAATTAAATTGAATTCCTATGAGATAGAATTAATCAACCTTAATTGTTTTCCGTTCTTGAGCTATCGAACAATTAATCAATGTGATTTTGAATCACAAACTTTGAACTCCAGGCCATGATCGTCGTACGAGCGAAGACCCTCTAGTAGTATCCACACCTTTGAATGAACCAAGAACAATTCTTGATGATTTCTAGATCCTTAAACCTTTGAAGAATATTGAGAAACCCTTTTGTGATTTTTCTTTAGAAAATTCGACTAGCAGCTAGGGTTTACAGACTTCATATTTATACTACTTTAGTATTGGTATTTGTTTCCTAATCGTATTAGGAAACTAGTCTGTAAACCGCCTCTATGGCTTGATCTGTCGCACGACCAGACGAGTCCCATGGACAGGATCTGTCGCGCGATGATTTATGCCTGATGAGGAAATCTCAATTTTCTTCCTTTGGTTTAACCAATTCATTCTAATTGTGTGTGACCCAATAGGATTATATTATGTTGGCAATGAGCTCGATCATATCGACCCTCATAAAACATAAGCGGACTCTAGCAAGCCATTATGTCTACCCAATTAATATAACGTAAGAGTTCACGTTTCCAATGGTATGCTTCCATTTCTTCCTTTGTCTCACGATGTTATATTGAACACAAGTCATGGTCCACGTCAACTTGTATTTGTTCAATGCTTTCTCGATCTAGAGTATAATGATAATCCAATCGCATTGGGGTATGGCCATACACTTTCATTATTATCACTCATCGAGGGGCCCAAGCAAAACATCTCTCTTTCGAGGGACAAATTCCATCTTGACTTATCATCCTTTCCATCATGAATCTGATCATGCCAAAGATAGCCTTTATAGATATCGTGTTAAGATATCGTTTGACTAAAATCAAACATAATTTTCATCATATGTAAGGTCATGATAATCTCAGGTCTAGGGACTAATTGAAGTGACAATATGAGATTTAATTATGACATTTGACCATGACATAAATCTCAAACGGGTCAAGTCCAGTCACTTGTTCTCTAACAAGTACCCATAAATTTAATGTGCATCTCTATGCATATAATCATCAGATGATTATCCATTAACATTTATACTAATTATTCACTTAATAATTAGGGACGGAGATTATTACAAATAAATATGCAAAACATATAGTAATCAAATAATAAACTTTTCATATAATAATAAATAATTTTAACATATAAGTCTCTCAACTATAGGCCTAGGGCATAACACTAACACTCTTCCTGTCATATCTTCAAAACGCCAAGGGTCCAAAGTTAGTCAACGTCCAAGGCTGGGCTTAAGACGGGGAAGAGGGATGCCCCTCCTCGTCATAACAGGTAGGCCGAGGAGGGAGCCTTACCACTTAGACGCTCACGAGTTATGTGATCCGAGGACGGGTAGAACAAATTAATGTGCTCCATCATCTCGGCCCTATCCTCAAACAAGATTATGCTACGAGATGAGGAATCAACTCGATCTATCCTCGTACTGTTTGGGTATTGGATGAACATTCGGGTACGGCCATATTTTCTCAATACCTCTCCTATGTCAGCCAAGTTTAGCATCAACCAGGGTCCTCTCTCTCTCCGATAAACTCTCAGATTGCCCTTGTGGTACCCGTAAATGAATCGAGAAGAATGGTCCCAAGAACGAGCCATTTTCTAAGGGAGAATCAAGGATCAAAGGGGGAGTTCATACAAGTAATCAAAGATTCAAAAATCAGAGATTCAAGAAGTAAAGCTTCAAAGGGTTAACAATGGCGGTTTAGAAAATCAAAACCCTCCAAAAACCCTAGAAATTGCAGAACCAATCGCGAAAAACAGTAGAAAGGAAGAAAGGTATACCTGATGGCAGAAAATGTGAACGGAATCGGACTCTGAATCAACTTCACCGGAAAATGCAAGGTTCGTCGGAATTCTGGGCAGCGTCAATCGTCAAGAACACGAGCGATTTGAAGCTTCAGTTTCGCTCTCAAAGGTTCTAGTTGGTAAAAGTATCAATTGAAGAAAGATTTGGCTTTTATATTTACCAAAGCCGGGTCAAACCCGTTAGTAAAATGGGTTAACGGGTACGGTGCCCCAGCATTAATTGCACGTAACAACTTCAAAGACATGTCAGGCATGGGGCCCACATCTCCTCATCATGGCAATAACCGGCGGATAATGAAACGGCGCCCAAATTGAAGCGACTCCGACGCGTGGCAAACCTGTTCATATTCTCATAGCCGAGGACGAGATGACTTTCTCCTCATCCTAAGCCGAGCTAGAAAGTCGGGGGCCACTGAACAGTATAAACCGAGATACGAACATGGGCTTATCCGGATCAGGCCCAAGTGGATTGGGCTGTAAACATAATCCATCTATGAGTTACGAGGGACAACCATGGGCTTTCTCGGTCTCGTTCATCGTCAGTAACAAGGCTAATCCAGGCCCAACAAGCAAGCAGAATGTGCCCCAAACTGTGAATGTCGAGGAGACCTCCCTCGTATGCCGAGATCATCTCCATAGAGGACGAGGTGCCTTCCTTGGCCTTAACGTTGTCAACGGGCTCCTTATATTCTTATTTCCTCCCCGACTCATCATGGACCGAGAGGTCATGAATGACGAGGAGAGAAAAGTTCTCACCTCGGCATATCTCCATATGACGAGGAGAGAAAATCATTCACCTCGGCATTTCTCTATGCCGGCAGATGTCTACATGACAAGGAGACAAATTCGTTCATCTCGGCCTACACGCAAATGACGAGATAAGGAAATCAGTCTCCTCGGCTTACCGGCGAGCAGTTATAACAATCCCGTTCAAACAAGGATTCAGCAGTTATAATCTTATCAGAATTGTAACCACCTCCTATAATACAGATCAAATAAGGACTCCTTAACAGATATATTCCCCTTGGGATTATAACTTTTCTCTTTACAGTCCAAGTTCAACATGAATTTTATCAATTCATCCCTATAAATACAAGCCGTATATCACATTATTGGGTACGTTACTTTTTACATACAGAAACTCTGTCAATTTAGTTTCTCATATCAAAACCTTGAACTTATTCTCACGCCGGAGGGCCTTCGCCAGTAAAGCCCCGACTTAGTTTACGTATTTTCTCTTATTTTCAGGCCTAGCAAGCACCGGAGCAAACGATCGCTTGGATTTGGGCTGATTTGACGATTTTGGCTTCATATGTATATATATATATATATATATATATATATATATTCGATCCGATCCGATTCCGGTCCAGGACCGCGTAAATTTTTTTCAAAATCAGGACCGGACCAAATAATCGGTTTCATAAAAATTTGAAATCAGGACTAGACCAATACCATTTTTTTATCCAATTTTTACTGGTCTGATCCGGTTCTACTGATCCAGTCCGGTTCCACGGATATTTTGTACAACCCTACCACTCCCCTCTCTCAGCTCAACTTCATTTTATCAATTTCTTCTCGCTAAACACACACACACACACAAAGTGAATCTCTCTTTCTCTACAAACCTTAACCCTAACCTACCATGTAACACCCCTAATTTTCCATACATAAATGAGCATTCAATGGCATTAAATATAACTTCAAAATATTAGGGTTTCCACCCCCAAAACCCTATTACATCATAAATGTCATTAAATACCATAATTACTTAATAAATGCGGAAGCGAAAATAAATACTTATTGTCTCAGCTAGTAAAACCACACTAGCCATTAATGTACTTACAACCAAATGAAATAACTAATTTTTCAATAAACCCTACTTATTCTCCAAGCGTCGCCCTTCTCGCGACCAATCCAATTCCCTCCTACTTAGAACCTGGAAAGAAAAATTTAAGGGAGAAAGGGTGAGCGAATGAATGCTCAGTAAGTTCATACGATGTCTCTTCGGGTACTAAGAAGAGACGACCAGAATGAACACTTCAATAATGTCATACAAGGATAGGTTAATTTAGTTTTATAATAGACTGCGGTACAATACAGTCAAGACACCATTTAAAATAATCTTCAAGGAAATATGGCACTACGATTCAAAGGGATTCATACAATTTCCGTCAATTCCAACGTACATTATAACCTCAATGCCAAAGGTACAAATAATACACCTAGCTTCATCAAGCCATTAGTGTGGGTCGAAACATATACGGTACTGTCACACATATATGCTCGGGGTCTAGAATTGCCCTTGTAATCAGACAATTCCTAAGAGAAGGCATGTGATCACTCATGCAATCCCTAATAAGAACAAGTCCTTAGACAAGTTCTGACAATGCCTTTTCTAACTGGGCATGTCCATTCTAAGCAAGTAAGTGATTCCACAAACATGCTAGAACGAGAAAGCATACAGAGGTACAGGTATGCATATGACAAGTTTCAAACTTCAGATATTCTGTGAACAACAACATTATCACAAAATATAGATATTTCCAAGTGACGTTTAAATATACGCAGATTATTCACAAATAACTATCATGCCATTTGATAGTTCAATTATATCAAGAAGGTATAGGATTTCCAATGGAAAAGAATTCAAATACAGTAAAGGAACGTAATCCCTTACCTTGGTCTAACTTCTTGGACCGCTCTTTCCGTGCGTATCTACAAACACGTAAGAGTAACTTAGTATCTCGCATTTGTCGTTAACTATCTCTACTTAGTTAAACCTTATGCGTTAACTTCTTTCTTTTCTTTATTTAGTAACTTTCTAAGTTTGGAAAGTTTCTATTTTTGGAAACTTTCCATATTTGGGAATTTCCTTATTCTTGGATTTGTAATTCCCTAGTTATGGTTTGATCTTTATTTAGGATTTTCTCTTTTCCATCTTTTTCATAATTCTTGACTTTAAGGTAACTTTCCTCTTTTAGGATTTTCACTTAAGTCCTTCTACTTTTGGTTAATTACTTAAAGGTTCTCCATCTTTTAAGTATTTGCAAACAGTCCTTCAACTTTCAAATATTTGCAAATTAGTCCCTCAACTTTTAAATATTTGCAAACTAGTCCCTCAACTTTTAAATATTTGCAAACTAGTCCCTCAACTTTTAAATATTTGCAAACTAGTCCCTCAACTTTTAAATATTTGCAGTTTAGTCCTTCTGCAGTTTTGAACTTTTCAGTTTAGTCCTCCAGTTAATTCTCCATCTAATTCCTGACTGAACAGTTAGAATTTTAACGGTTTCAGCTTAAAACTATTCAACCTAGTCTTTTTTCAGTTAAAAACTTAACTGTAGTCTTTTAAACTTAACCAAAAGCTTAATTAATTAACCAAAACACACCCAATTTGGCCTAGGGTTTCAGCCGAGCCTTAACAGGTTCTCAATCCAAGGCTTGATTTTCTTTTCTTTTTTACTTTTGTTCATTAAACAAACACTTTAATTAATTTACTCTTAATCAAATAATCCTTAACACCTTAATTGATTAAATCTATATTTTTTTCTATTCTAAATTCAAGAATAAATTTGGGTTATGGTCATATTATTATAACATTCAATCCCCATCATTTTAATCCTCAAACAATTTATTTAACCTCAAGATTTAACATTTAAAAGCTTGCAAAAATCATCCAAGAACAATAAAAGTTTAAAACTTATAAAAATCATAACTAATTCCCTAATGCTCCGAATTGAATGAAACGAAAGAGGGAAGTTAGGGTTTGACATTACCTTAATTTTGGTGAAGAAAGATAGCCCAAAGAACCAACCACGGCTGCTCCTCCTCCCCCAGCAGTTTCCGGCCGCCGCCCTAGCTAGGGTTTTTAAATTCTTTTTTTTTTTCTTTTGCCTTGGTAATTGCTGAAAATTATGAGGAATTTTTAGGAAGGTTTGGTATTTAAATGTAGGTATTAACCTCCTTGGGCTTTCTCTAGCACAAGCCCAAAACCTAGCCCACTTGCTTTAACCCATTCTATTTAATTTTTAATAGCCCATTTATTAGAAGTCAATTAATAAAATTAATTTCATTTATTAATTTTTCCCTAATAAAAATAATTAATTTAAAAGTCCAAATTTTTTTTGGGTTCTTACATTCTTACCCCCTTAAAAGAAGTTTGTCCCCAAACTTAACGTACCTTAATTTTCGAAGAGATCGGGATACATTTCCCGCATTTCGCTTTCGAGCTCCCATGTTGCTTCTCTTTCTGTATGGTTGCTCCACTGTACCTTTACATAAGGAACCAACCGTTTCCTCACGTTCTCGTCTTTTCTGTCGACGATCCTGATCGGCCTTTCATGATAAGTCAGATCAGCACGGACTCTCAACTGTTTGTACTCGATCACGTGACTTGGATTGTGAATATACTTCCTTAGCATGGAGACGTGGAACACGTCATGTACTCCAGCTAAAACCGGTGGTAAAGCCAATCTATAGGCCACTTCCCCAATCTTTTCAAGGATTTCGAATGGTCCCACGTATCGCGGACTTAACTTTCCTTTGATTCCGAACCTCATGATTCCCTTTGTTGGCGAGATCTTTAAGAACACCCGATCACCCAACTGAAACTCCAATTCTCTCCTTCGGTTGTCTGCATAGGATTTCTGTCTACTTTGTGCAGTTTGTAGCCACTTGCGGATCTGTTGTACTTTATCTGCAGTGACTTGTACTAATTCCGGTCCACTTAACTTTCTCTCAACAACCTCGTCCCAACAAGCTGGCGACCTACATTTTCTTCCATATAGTGCTTCGTATGGAGCCATTCTAATGCTTGCGTGAAAACTGTTGTTGTACGCAAACTCCACTAACGGTAAGTGTTCATCCCACGAGCCTGGCCAATCTAACGATGTAGCCCTCAACATGTCCTCCAATGTCTCGGATGGTCCTTTCGATCGCCCATCTGTTTGTGGGTGATACGCCGTACTCATCGTCAGTTCTGTCCCAAGTGCCCCTTGTAGACAGTTCCAAAACTTTGAGGTAAACCGCGCATCTCTATCTGACACTATTGAGACTGGTATTCCATGTAACCTTACTATCTCATCAATATACAGTTTGGCCAGCTTTTCTAACGAATCCGTCTTCTTGATTGCTAGGAAATGTGCCGACTTCGTCAATCTGTCTAGAATGACCCATATAGCATCTTGCTTCCCTTGTGTTTTCGGTAACCCACTCACGAAGTCCATAGCAATATTCTCCCACTTCCAATCCGGAATTGGTAATGATTGTAGTAAGCCTGCCGGTTTCTGATGTTCACTTTTCACTTGCTGACAGGTCAAGCATCGTGCAACGTACTCTGCCACATCATTCTTCATGTTATTCCACCAGAACGATCCTCTCAAGTCTCTATACATTTTAGTACTTCCCGGATGTACGGAGAATTTTGAGCAGTGAGCTTCCCTCATTATTTCTCTCTTAATCTCATCATGGTTTGGCACCCATATTCTTTCCTGGTATCTCAAGATTCCATCTTCCCCTATGCGAAGATCTTTTCCTTGCCCTTTTCCGACTAGGGCCTCTCTTTCCTCATCTAACTCTTGTGCTTCTTTTATCCTTCCCAAAAGTGTCAGTTGTAGGGTTAATTTAGCCAGATACCCACTAACTTTCACTCTTAGACTCATATCCTTCATGTCTTCCCATGCTCTTACCCCCTTAGAGATCAACATTGCTAACATTCCGTGGTGCTTTCTACTTAACGCATCGGCCACTTTATTAGCCTTCCCAGGATGATACAAAATCTCACAGTCATAATCTTTTAGTAATTCTAGTCACCTCCTTTGTCTCATATTAAGCTCTTTCTGGGTAAAGATGTACTTAAGGCTTTTATGGTCGGTAAAAATCTGGTACTTCACGCCATATAAGTAGTGTCTCCAAATCTTTAATGCAAATACTACCGCAGCTAACTCCAGATCATGGGTAGGGTAGTTCCGTTCATGTACCTTCAATTGTCTAGACGCATATGCTATAACCTTCTCATTTTGCATCAGGACACAACCTAATCCCTTCAGTGAAGCATCACTGTAAATGACAAACCCTTCAGTTCCTGTCGGTAACGTCAATATTGGTGCAGTCACTAGCCTATTCTTCAATTCTTGAAAACTTTTCTCACACTCCTCTGACCAAATGAACTTTACTCCCTTTTGAGTCAGCCTCGTCAACGGTCCAGATAACTTAGAAAATCCTTCTACGAATCTTCTATAGTAACCAGCTAAACCCAGAAAACTTCTTATCTCGGTCACTGTAGTCGGTCTTTCCCAATCCATTATTGCCTCTATCTTGGTTGGATCTACCGAAATTCATTCCTTAGACACTACATGTCCCAAGAATGTCACCTTCTCTAACCAAAATTCACACTTCTTAAACTTGGCATATAATTTCTGTCTTCTCAAAATTTCCAGCACTAACTTCAAATGTTCTGCATGTTCTTCTTTGGTTTTAGAGTACACCAAAATATCATCAATAAACACTATCACACATCTATCTAGGTACTCTTGAAATATTCTATTCATCAATTCCATGAATGCAGCTGGTGCATTAGTCAACCCAAACGGCATAACCACAAACTCGTAATGCCCATATCGTGTTCTGAATGCTGTCTTTGCCACATCCTCATCCTTCACCCTCAACTGATGGTAATCAGACCTAAGATCTATCTTTGAAAAGTAACAAGCCCCCTTCAGTTGGTCAAACAGATCATCAATCCTTGGTAAGGGATACTGGTTCCTTACCGTCACTTTATTCAATTCCCTATAATCGATACACAACCTCATAGACCCATCCTTCTTCTTTACAAATAGCACCGGCGCACCCCATGGCGACACGCTCGGTCTAATCAACCCCTTATCCAACAACTATTGTAATTGCTCCTTCAGCTCCTTTAATTCCGTCAGAGCCATCCTATATGGTGCCCTTGAAATGGGTGTCGTTTCCGGCACTAGGTCTATTGTGAACTCAACATCTCTCACTGGTGGTATCCCCGACAAATCTTCTGGAAATACATCGCGAAATTCTTTAACAACCTCTAAGGAATCTATAGTTACTTCTTTTCCTTCGGTCTCACCAATATGTGCTAGAAATCCCACACATCCTTTCTTTAACAATTTCCGCGCCTTCATTGCAGTTATCAACCCTACTTGGCTCCTTGGTTTCGAACCTACGAATTTACACTCTTCACTGTTTTTCCCTACAAAGGTCATTATCTTCTCGTAACAATTAACGTTAGCACGGTTCATGGCTAACCAATCCATTCCTAAGATCATATCGAACTCTGACATATCTAATTCAATAAGTTCAATTTTCAATTCAATGCCTCCTACTCCCAAGGTGCAATTCTTATAAACTGTGGTGATAGGTATAGCTTCTTTTGCAGGTGTATCTATCACTAAAGGTACTTATAAGGCTTCGGGTTGCAATTTCAACTTATTAGCTATGCATTTACTAACCACTGAATGTGTAGCTCCAGTATCTATTAACACATAAACATTGCGAGAATTTAACTGAAGTGTACCTGCCACAAGATCATTGTTTACATTTGCCGCTTTTGCTGTCATCGTGAACACTCGTCCACGACCTCCACCATTTCCTCCGTTATTTCCTCTGGCTCCCGATGCTGGTTCATCTTTCTTGGGTTCAGGACATTTCCACTTTGGATGTCCAACCTTGTCACAGTTGTGGCAAATCCGCTCCTTGTAGAAACAGATCTCCGTCTTATGAGCCCCATCACAGATAGTACATTTATCGTAACTTGTGAAACCTCGGGCCCCGCCCTTGTTCCACTCCCTTCTGTTGCCACCGAAATTCTTATTATTGTTGTTATTGTTGGCATGCTTGTTCCCATAACTGCCTTTATCACGATTATCGTCCACCGCCTTTCTCTTGTTGTTGTGACGATCCTTGTCCCCATTACCGTTTGACCCTTTGTCTCCATCTGACCCTTGGACACTGTCTTTCCTTTTTCCTCACGCCGGCTGCGATAACTGTCCGACTCCTTCTCCACAATTTTGGCCCTATCCAATACTGCAGAGTATGTTGTCAAAGCTAATGGAGTAATTCTGTATATGATCCGATCACTTAGTCCTGCTTCGAATTTCCTTGCTTTCTGCTCTTCGGTATTGAAAAACCTTGGAGCAAATTCCATCAGATCAGTGAACTTCTCACCATATTCCGCCACCGTCATGTTTCCTTGTACCAGAGTTAAGAATTCAGCTACCTTGGCATTCCTCACGCTGCCAGGGTAGTACTTCTCATTAAACACATTCTTGAAAGCGGTCCAAGTCATTGCCGCATCACCACGAGCCACAGCAGCTCGTTTTTCTGCCTCCCACCACGACTGTGCCTTTCCCCTTAGCATGAAAGTCACAAATACCACCTTCTGTTCTTCTGTGCAAGTTAATGTCCCAAAAATTCTCTCTGTGCTCTTAATCCAGTCCTCTGGCTTCTCATTTTCTGTACCTGAGAACGTGTCAGAGTTCCTTCTCTGGAACAACTCTAACGGGTCGCGCAACTGTACTGGTGGTGGTGCTTGAGCCAGTCCAGCTACAGCTTGACCTATCCCGACCACCGTCTGTGTCAAAGTATGAAAGGTTGGCCATATTCGGGTCCAATTGTCCTCCTCCATTCCCGTTCCCACTGCTGTTGTTGTTATTATCATTTCCATCGTTGGCATTCTGTCCTGATCTTGTGCGCATCGACATCTATGAATTGCCTTGTTTCAGTTATACGAATTCATCTCATTGACACGTACAATGATTATGGTACAACAATACATTCACATGCATGTCTATTATATTGATTTCCTACACTTTGGGCTA
The DNA here is from genome assembly GCA_022495995.1 of Adenophora triphylla var. japonica. NCBI lineage: Eukaryota > Viridiplantae > Streptophyta > Magnoliopsida > Asterales > Campanulaceae > Adenophora > Adenophora triphylla. The sequence continues at coordinate 169,994 of JAFEMH010000138.1, read as the reverse complement.
GCTTTTTACTCGCTAGTTTTCCTTTTCATTTGTTAGTCATTTTACCAGACTACGATTTGGTTCACGTCTTCTCTAGACGAAAGTTTTATTTATTGGCCTTTGGTACTAGACCATGAACTTAATGTTCGTTGGATGGTTCGTTAACTTTGAGATTTTCCGTCTCGAAAAACTTTAACTTTTATTACCTTACTAACCTTTTACTTGGTCAGTTACATAATTTCTCGTCTACAAAAGACTTTTACAATTTACTTTTCAACTAACGTTTTTCTTAGTTAGTTTGACTTTATCTTACTAGTCGTTGTACTTGACTAGTTCACCTTTTTATTTCCATGGTCGTCTTTATTCGACTCATGGCTTCACAAGCCGTTTCACTTGGCTAGTTTCACTTTTATCCCCATGGTCGTCTTACTTCGCCCCATGGTTTCATAGGCCGTTTCACTTGGTCTATGCTTTTTCTTGTTGTTTCTCAACAAGTTAAACTTCTGGCTTTTCTTTATAAGGGATAGTTAATTATTTTACCTGGTACTAGTAATAATAAAATTAACTAAAACCTTTCATTCATACTAAGTTGCTAAAAGAACATGACTGTCTAAAATCCTTTCTGCTATAAAGAAAATTTTAATCTCAACTAGAAAAACAAAAATTTACTAGACTATTCTGAATTAACTTAAATAAAATAACCCTCTGGATTTCTGATTGTTCATCAATTCGTCCTCTCTGTTCCTTCACTTGGCCTCTAGATTCCACACCGTTCATGTTTGGCTGCTAACTCATCATACTTAGCTTGAATCTCTAGCTTCTCTGCATGCAATTGGCAGCTTGACTGCAGTTCACGTCGCTCTTGTTCATCTAGTTGCTTCTCGAGATTAAACACTCGCCTTTGCTCGTCCAGTACTTGCACACTTATTTTATTCCATTCCCTATTAGCTATCCTGATATGCATCTCCCCGGTCCTGACCTTCTGAATATTCTTAGCCAGCTCCTTTTCCATGAGTTCCATATCTTCATTGATTACCTTGAGGGCGTACTGCAAACCCTTTACTTTTGCCTTCTCTTTCTTTAACTCTTTAGTGATCAATTTGATGCGGTGATCCTTAGCTGCAATTGTTTCTTTGAGGGCCGCGCTATACCTTACAGACTTAATCGGTCTTCGTGCCATTGATCCTACACACATTAGACAAGGAACTTAATTAGTCTAACTCCAAAACACAATATATATATTTCTTTAAAATAAGGCACAAGTATAATTCTCTAACCACACAAGTAAGTTGTTATTCCAACCTTGTTTACTTAGTTCTAGGTTGAACGGCTAATTCACATTTCTAAAGGTCAATTTAACTATGTCCAAGGACTCAAGTCTAATTTCCCATAAGACCTAAAGCCATGGCTCTGATACCAACTGTAAAACCCCTAATTTTCCATACATAAATGAGCATTCAATGACATTAAATATAACTTCAAAATATTAGAGTTTCCACCCCCAAAACCCTATTACATCATAAATGTCATTAAATACCATAATTACTTAATAAATGCGGAAGCGAAAATAAATACTTATTGTCTCAACTAGTAAAACCACACTAGCCATTAATGTACTTACAACCAAATGAAATAACTAATTTTTCAATAAACCCTACTTATTCTCCAAGCGTCGCCCTTCTCGCGACCAATCCAATTCCCTCCTACTTAGAACCTGGAAAGAAAAATTTAAGGGAGAAAGGGTGAGCGAATGAATGCTCAGTAAGTTCATACGATGTCTCTTCGGGTACTAAGAAGAGACGACCAGAATGAACACTTCAATAATATCATACAAGGATAGGTTAATTTAGTTTTATAATAGACTGCGGTACAATACAGTCAAGACACCATTTAAAATAATCTTCACGGAAATATGGCACTACGATTCAAAGGGATTCATACAATTTTCAAATGCCAGTGCATGTGTTTTTGAATGCCAGTGCTTGTATTTTTGAGAGCCAAAAAAATGATTACCAGTGTTTTTGAGTGCCAGTTTATGTGTTTTTGAGTGCCAGTGCATGTGATTTTGAATGCCAGTCCATGTTTTTTTGAATGCCAGTGCTTGTGTTTTTGAGAGCCAGCAAAAATATTAGTGTAACAAAGTGCCAGTGTTAGTGGAACAGAGTGCCAGTGTGAAGAGTGTCAGTTCATGTATATAAAAGTGCCCGTGTAAAAGTGTCCGTGTAAAAGTGCCGGTGCCAGTTTAACAAAGTGCCAGTGCCAGTTTACACTGGCACTTTGTTAAATTGATACTGGCACTTTTTTCACTGGCATTTTGTTACATATGCACTGGCACTTTATCACATTGACACTTTGTTAAACAGGCACTGGCATAAATGGGGAACCCAAAACACGTTTTTCCTAAGTGACAGGAAAAACGCGTTTTTCATAAGACCAACTCTAAAAAAATATGAAAAAAAGTGAAAGAAAATGAATTTTATCGTTCAAGTATAAGAAACAAACTAATCTTATATATTAAGTATAAAAGCGAACGGGTCTTTGACAAAAAATGAAAGCGAAGGTAATCTTATCTTTTTATAGGTGAATAGTTTATTTGGTATATTAGAAATTTGCATGCCTTATATGATATTTTGATTTGAAGGGCCTTAGGATCACAAGCCCTTTTTTCACCGGGCTTATACTCCCAAGAATATTCCTTGAACGGTATAAAATTAGTACAAACATGGGTCATAAAACGCGCAATGCCCAATGGATTGAGGCCAATGAAAAATATACTAAGTCCTAAATGCGACATAGGGAATGGGCTTCCCTACATATGCTTGTCCTACTCTCCTCGTCATAAAACTCCATGTCGATCGGGACATAGTGAAATAGTCCTATGAATAGGACGAACAAGGAACTGATATATGCCGACCAAGGCACAAGCCAAGATCGACCATAACTAAGCTGCATTTGTGACAGGTGGAATGGGCTTCCCTACCCTTGGTCGTCTCTCTTGCCCGACTTAGCTGTTGTGTCAATCAGTACGTAACGACGACTAGCATCAATTGTTGAGGAGCATGCCTCCTTGACATACAAACAGAGGACTATTCTAATCCTAGTCCAACAGGGACATCAATGAATTAAGATACGAGTAGGATTTAACTCCTTATCTCACCTAACTTCTTATCCAAAGTAGGATACTATTTCCCACACCTATAAATACAAGCCATAAATAACAATTTTCTGGTAACGCATCTTTTGGCTCTGAACTATTGTCAATTGATTTGCTCTCATAATATACAAATACTTACTCTCACGTCGTAGGCCCTTCGTATGTGAAGCCCAGACTTAGTTTACGTGTTTGTTCATCTTTTTCAAGCTATTCAAACATACAGGATATATCCGAATCACTGGATTTGGGCCGATCCGACGTTTTTGGCATCATCAATTTAGTTACATTGCCGGAAAACGATCGTATTATCTCTTGAATAGCTGAAAATTATGTTCCGTTCAGTTAAATCTAATGGAAGAAGGACATACCTCTATCATGACGAGCTGCCACCACCACTGCCGCTAGGTATGAACCCGTGATCTAGTGGGGTGCCTGTGGTGAAAATTCCCCTAGACCCTAACCGCCGTCGACGACGGGGACGACCAACAGCCAGTCAGGCCAGGCGAAACATAGCTCAAGGGGGCGCACACTCATATCTCCCACTGGCTGATTGCAAAACTCTCCTGCACCGCCAGATGGACACTCTGCAACGCATTTACGAAACACAGAACGCGTAGCTAGAGTTAGATATGGATCATTCTTTGGATGAATTTATTTGACCTACCAGGATTGGAATTTCCTATAGGGGAAAGTCGCGTTGATAGGCGTGGTATTCATGGGAATAGGGAAAATCTTCCCCCTGGCTAAAATCCCCCACACCGGGACACTGTTGGTAGATCCTAGCAGCTCCCCGTTCAGGACGTCCATCCACGTAATAGGGCTCCTGAACACGGGAGTGCCCGTCAAAGAGTATATTTAAGGGACCAATTGAATAATCAAAGGGAACAATAGGTCAATTTAGTTGATCTAAGAGCCAGACTCAACCATGAAAGGCATAAGACTCCTCCCAGTTGAGATCCCTCCCCAGCACAGGAGTCCTCCCCATCCAGAGATAACTCCCAGGAGAAACAGAACCCCTCCTCGTCATTCTAGGCCATTAAATGGCAGCGCTCCATCTGGGTATGGAGATAATCATATTAATCACAAGCAATATGAGGAGCGTAGGGTGAACGGGCACAGAGAAAAGGAAAGAACCCATCGCAGTTTCCACTGTAATATATGAGTAGATGCAAGGGAACTTCCCCTCTTGAAAAAGATAATTGATGAAATGGAAATGGGAAAGAAGGATGTCGAGGAAGAGGATACTGATGCCACTCGTCCCTTCTCCTAACGGATTGTTGATCAACCTCCTAATCCGGCTCTTAAGATCCCCAACTTTAAGAAGTACAGAGGAACCACTTATGCACGAGATCATGTGCAGAGCTTTGAATCCACCATGAGACTTCTCACCAAGGCAGATGACATACTCTGCAAGGCTTTCACCGGCACTTTCTCCGAAATAGCCCTATCATGGTTCTGTGAGCAGAAAAATGGGAGTATAGATAGCTGGAAAATTATGAGGAGGAGATTCCTCGATCATTTTGCAAATGATGGGAAGCGAAAAAAGAGATTGACAGATCTTGCCAACATTGAGCAAGGCAAAAATGAGACAACTCTAAGTTATTAAAATCGGTTCATAGCCGTGGCTGACCAGGTGGAGGAAAGCTTGATCGACCGGGAGTGATTGTATGATTCAACTCCAGACTGATATCCAGATAATTGATATATGAACTCTCTGCAAGGGAGCCGAAAACAAAATCCGATCTGTATTGTATAACGTGACCTATGCCATAGCCATAGTGGAAGAGGAAAAGCAAGAAGAGATCTGAGAAAATGGAAATGACTCTGACTGGCACCAACCAGGTTTTCAATGGAAGTAACTACAAGGGAAAGAATAAGACTCGGGCTACAGAAAAAGCCGATGTCTTCACCCCACTCACTAAACCTATCATGGAGATCATGCAGCTGATAAACCTACCAGAGCCCCGACCATTAAGTGATAGGTCGAAACACGTCCGGGACGATTTTAAGTACTATGCATTCCATAAGGATCACGAACATGATACAGAGAATTGCATCTCCCTTAAAAGGATGAACCAAAGATGGGTTAATGAAGGGAAACTTGACCGCTATGATATGCAAAAAGATAACAAGCGAGGAAGAGATGACTATGATAGAGAGGAAAGGGAGGACAGACCTTTGAGAGAAAAGCTCCACATCATAAGGGAGGTGGAAATCTCCAACAAAAAGTTCAAGGATCAGATACATGAGCTAAGTAAAATCCACTACATCCCTGCCTGGGTCCACAAAGAAGAGGAATCATCAGCTTCTCCCCAAATGAGTTAGCTGGGAGTCGAGCAGCCCGTGAACAACCCTTAGTAATAAAAGGGAGAATTGATAATTGTGAATCAGAGAGACTCCTCATATACTCGGGGGCCTCTAGGGATATTTTGTACTACTCTACCTTCCAGAAGATGAACTCAAAATATAGCATGGTGGAACCATTCTCTGGTAGACTGGAAGGCTTCACTAATCACAAGGTCAATGCCATGGGGACAGTTGACTTGTTACTTGATGTTGGTGAATACCCCTTCTGACCAGAGGCCACAGTAACGTTCGTGGTCATAGACTTAGCCATTGACTACTATGTCATCCTAGGCATTCCAAGTCAAGGCGAACTTGGGATGGTCGCCTCCCTCCCCCACCAACGGGTTAAATTTCCAACTCCGATGGGAATTGGATGTGTGAGGGCGACCCCCAACGACTTCTTAGAACATGTGATGAAGACAAAGAAAAGGGCTAGAAAAATGGAAATTGACATGCCGGAAGAAAATCTGAAAATTTCTAAGTCTGTAAAGACTACTAGTACCAGTTCTAGTCTTCATTTGATTTTTGAAGACGAGGATGAGGAACACATGATGCTGGACATTCATGAAAGGGAGGAGGAAACATAATCTGTGTCGGACAAGGGAATGGCGAAGTGGTTAAATGGTACAAACAATGAAGCTATAGTTCTGCCCATCCCCTACATAGTTCCTCAGCTCTTCGTCGGCCAAAACTCGGGGGCCGACCAGGACCTAGGACGAGGGGATCAAGACATGGACAAACTAGTTGAAATTGAGGACCTGGACATAAACGTTGATGATGGAAGAAGACTTAGAGAAATTATCATCGAAACTTTGCAATTCAGGGATGGACCAGAAATGGAGCCCATGGATCAATTGTAAGAGATAACACTCAACCCCGACTACCCGTAGCAAAGAATACAAATTGGGGGGCAACTCTCCCAGAAGAAAGGGAGGAGATCATTGCCCTACTTAAAAATAACCTAGTCATTTTTGCCTGGAGGGTCGAGGATATGAGGGAATAAAAGACGAGGTGGCCGTCCACAGGTTGGAGGTCGAACCGTCTGCTAAGCCCATCAAGCAGACAAGAAGAATTTTTGCTAATGACAAGGAGCATGCGATCAAGGATGAGGTACAAAATCTGTTAAGTGCTAGAATTATCAGAGAAACCTACCCTGTCTGGTTGGCCAATATCGTGATGGTCAAAAAGCAAAACGGGAAGTGGCTTATGTGCGTATATTTCAAAGATCTCAACAAAGCCTGCCCGAAAGACAGTTATCCTCTCCCCAAAATTGATAAGCTGGTAGACTCTATTGACGGACATAGAACTCTCAGCCTCCAGGACGCATACTCTGGTTCCCACCAGATAAAAATGGCTAAAGAAGATATCGAGAAGACAACCTTACTGTTTTGGTAAAAAACAATCAACAATGAAGAAATTTGAAATGAAACGAAGGAGGGTGCAATGGAATAAAATTGGTGCAATAATGTAATCAAGATGGCTCGATCGTGTAATGAGGAAAACCCTTGAGATAACTATCTTGCCGGCACAAAACCTCGGGAGGTGATTATGAGCACCTACCTTCCCAAACAATTGTATTATCAATGAATTACAAGGTAGAAAGCTATGGCGGATTACAACGTGTTCTTGAGCTATGTGAGTGTAATGCGTGTGTATATGTGTTCGTGTCCTTTTCTCTCCAGCCATGAGCTTTAAATAATAAAAAGAAAACAGAAAAAATCAAATCCTAACCAACTCCCCTACAATCTCGGTAAGTCATCTTCATCTTGACTTAGTCTTCCGATCCGTTGAAAGGAGTCTGTTGGTCATGGCTTTTCTCACGTGCTTTTTTATCCCTGTGATTAAATATAACAGAAATAAATAATTGTTTTAAATAAATAATTCTTAGCTTGCCCTCGAGTGTGAAGATGTTGACATGCTGATAAAAACTCAAGATGCATCAATCCTGAATTTTACCCATAACAATTGTCCCCAAAAAACTGTCTTTTAAAAGAATTTTAAGAGGTCAGTTTTTTCCACAACCTTCTAGATGCTCTGCGGTTAATTAATGGAGAAGATACGTGGCGGTTGAGGAGGAAAGGAAAGGGTCTTGATAGGAACCATAATTATCGGTAGGCATCGTTATCATCAATATTTTTCAAATTCCTTCCATATCAGACGTCTCCTTATATTACGGTGAAAGTAGCATAAAGGGTGTAGTTTTTATCCGTCTTTCCATAGTCACGACGTTCTTCAAAAAGCAGTGAGTCAGGGTTAACATATCATTTGAATTGGCTACCTACTGAGTCTATACTAACATATATCCTTATGTGCAGTGACCCGATCCGGCTTTACGACGAATGATATTGTGGCCAAATAAAAAGGCAAGATGAAAGCGGAAGAGACCAATCCTGAAGTGGGCAATAAAGTTATTTTGAAAAGAAAAAGAGTGGATCAGATTACCAGCGTGGAGAAGCAATCTTGGAATGAAGAGGTGTTGGAGAATCAGGTAAGAGTTGATTTGGATCTAGCTGTAGTGGTCCCTTTTTATTTTGGTAAAAATGTCTTTTTGTTTGTTGATAACAGATTGTCTCGATGACCAAGTTAATGTCCAAAGAGATCAGGATATGGAGGGAAAAGTGCGATACCTTTAATATGAGTAGGGTTGAGTACGAGAAGGATTTGAAGAAGGCTGCAAGGATACTGAGGGAAAAGGGATTGGAAATCAGGGACAAAAATGAAGAGATTTTAAAATGGCGGTCCAGGCTTGCTAGTGTCGATATCAGACATGCAAGGGAGATGGAAGCACTTCGAGATGATTTGGTAAATGAAACTGCAAAAGCAATTTTTGAAACTAGAATCCAAATGATTGAGGAATATCAGGCAGGAGAGCATGTGAACTGGAACCTGGATGATGAAAAAGCAGCTTTGCAGCGGATCCACGATGAAAAGATGAATGAGGGCTCCAAGGACCTTGAACAGGCTGATGATGCTCATGACAGCAACACGGAATGACTTCTTAGGATGGGAGGCATAAAGAGTGGGATATCGAACAACATTGTTCCCTCTTAAAGACTTTGGACGCTAAGGAGAAGGATCTTCTGCAGCAAAAGGTGATGATAACTTGGAGGAAGGAGTAACAACATCAGCGGCAGTAGCCACCCCGTGAAGGAACATGGTAAATTTTTTTTGTTTTGAAAAATTTGGTGTGAAATACTTTGGTTTTAAATGGGCTGTGTCCCAAAGACAATATTTTTTTGGTTTGTAATGGATCCATAAGGGTCAAGACAATATGTTTTTCAAGTGTTGGGTTGGTCCAACACTTTTTATGCTTTCTGTAGAAAAATCTTTACTTGGGTTTTGGGAAAAACTTTCCCCAAGTATCTTTATGAAAAATGTTTTAAGAGGTTGATATGTTAACTTCTTCGTAGATGGTAACAACTTGCGAGTGGATGTAGAAATCCTTTGCAATTACGTAGATTGACATGTAAATGTCAATAACCGTTTGTACTTAGATGACACGTAAGTGTCATAACCATTTGTAAAGATCTTAAGGTCTAACACATTGATTGAGTGGTGATGGGTAATTCATATATATTAAACATACGGGCCCACCACACACCTCAATTAAGGTTGACATCGTGCGCTCCAGGCGAGGTGTTTAAACCTTAAAGCGGTGAAAGAAAGTAATTTCTTTAAACCTTTGAAGGGATTAAGTAACTTAAACGGAGGTGAGATGGCCAGTCTCAAAATGGTTGTTTTCACGAGGACTTGTACTGAATTTGGAGACTTCCAGTTCTTGCAAAAATAACAAGTTAATGAAAGATTTCGACATCTTTTCTGATGTCACATTTTATTCGATAGAAGAACTATAAAAATACTTTCTAAATAAAGAGTAGGAGATAGTCCGTACCTGATTTAAGATGTTAAGCTCCTGGGAGGATGTTTACATCTCAGTTAATCAGTGAGTTACATTCTAATGTTTCTTATTTCCTTGCAAAACAAAAACATGTTAGGGGTGGGCGTTAGCTTAGCTAACGCCCCTCCGATGCTTAAGTCAGTAATTATTCCAAAAATCGAATAAAAAATGGAAACAAGTATTTTTATTGAACTTAGGAAAGTAAAGATCATACCTTGGTTTTATTTGCATTGTAAAATAATCATAAAAACTTACATAAAGTAGGTTTTGAGATGGATGGCGTTCCAGCTTCTGGGAATCCTTGCTCCTTCTAGAGTCGATAGCCAATAGGAACCTTTGCCTCGCTTCAAAGATCCACTAGGTATGGCCCTTCCCATTTGGGAGCCATCTTTTCAGCATTGGGCTCTCTTGTATTCTGAAACACTTTTCGTAGGACTAGATCACCGACTTGGAATTTTCGCAACCTAACATTCTTATTGTAGGATCTTGCAATCTTTTGTTGATATGCTGCTATCCTGATTTTAGCAAGGTCCCGGTTCACAACGGTGTCCAGATCATGACTTAGGTTGGTATCATTTTGCTCTGGTGTCAACATATTGAATCTGGCAGTGGGAACGACAACTTCTGCCGGGATGACCGCTTCTGCTCCAAACACTAAAGAATAGGGAGTTTGACCTGTCGCGTTCTTTGGTGTGGTTTTATCTGCCCATAGGACAAAGGGAAGCTCTTCTGCCCAACTTTCTTTCTTTTGATCTAGCCTCTTCTTTAGGTTATTGATGATTATTTTGTTGCTTGATTCTGCCTGGCCATTAGCTTGAGGATGTACAGGTGAAGATGTCACCATCTTAACTCCCCACCTAGCAAGAAAATCTTGGGTCTTCTTGCTGATGAATTGAGAGCCGTTGTCACATATTATTTCAGATGGGATGCCAAACCTACTAAATATATTTCTCTTAATGAAGGATATGACTTCCTTATCACGAACTTGCACATATGATTCAGCCTCAACCCATTTAGAGAAATAATCAGTCATTGCAAGCAAGAAAACTTTTCCCCCAGGAGATTTAGGCAATTTTCCCATTATATCCATTCCCCATCTCATAAACGGCCAAGTAGAGAGGATTGGATAAAGCAATTATGCGGGCTGATGCAAGATGTCGCTATGCCTCTGGCAGGAATCACATTTCTTGGCAAAGATGGTAGCATCTTGTCACATTGTTGGCCAGTAATAACCCATCCTCAGAGCTTTCGTATATAAGCTTCTGCCCCCAGAATTGTTACCACATGATCCTTCATGCAGTTCTCTTAGGACTTCTTTAGCTTGGTCGGCTTCGAGACATCTCAAATATGGTCCTGCAAATGATTTCTTAAATAGCACATTATCTATTAATATAAATCTTGAAATCCTTACCCTGAATGCTCTAGCATTCTTTTCTTCATCAGGGATAGTGCCATCTTGAAGATATTTAATTATTGGCGTCGTCCAAGATATCTCCATCTGATTATCAGGGATATTATCATCTATACAGAATAGTTCTAACCTTTCCACAGCAGGGATGTTAACATGTATGATGGGGATATTGGTCTGGGATAAACTTTTGAAAGCTGATCCAAGATTGGCCAATGCATCCGCTTGAGAGTTATCTTCTCGGGGTATTTGTTTGAAAGAGAATATTTGAAATTTGCTTGTCAAAATTTTTACAATGCCCAAATAAGCTGTCATCTTGGCATTTTTTGTTGCATAGGAACCGTTAAAATGATTTACAAGTAATAATGAATCACTATATACCTGTATTGCTTTGACGTTCATGTCTAGAGCCACGAACAGGCCCACGATTAAGGCTTTGTATTCTGCCTCATTATTGGTGGCTTTAAAATCACAACTAATGGCCTGGGGTATGATGTCCCCTTGTGGTGACTTTAGGACAACACCTAACCCTGTGCCCCTCATATTAGAAGCACCATCTGTGAATAGAGTCCACATCCTCAGGGTGTCCCCATCTTGGAGTTGTTGGACCTCAAGTTCTACTTCAGGTTGCATACTTGGACTAAAGTCTGCCACAAAATCTGCAAGTGCTTGTGATTTTATTGCTGTTCTAGGCTCATATTTGATGTCATAAGTGCTTAACTGAACGGACCACTTGGCCATCCTTCCTGACATTTCTGGTTTTCTCATTACACTTTTTATTGGATAGTTAGTACGAATGACAATAACATGAGTTTCAAAATAATGCCTTAACTTAATTGAAGCAGAAATTAAAGATAATATTAATTTTTCAAGGTGTGAATACCTGGTTTCCGCATCGAGCAATGTTTTACTTACATAGTATATTGGCTGCTGGATGCCATCTTGATCACGGACCAGGATGACACTAACTGCGGTTTCAGAGACAGCTAAGTAGACACACAATGGCTCACCTTCTTGAGGCTTTGAAAGAAGGAGAGGTGTTGACAGGTATATCTTCAAATCTTGAAAGGCTTGTTCATGCTTATCAGTCCACTCGAACCTAGAATTTTTCTTTAAGATGTCATAGAATGGCTTGCATCTGTCTGAGGATTTTGAGATGAATCGATTTAATGCTGCCACCTTCCCTGTCAATCTTTGAACATCTTTTATGGATTTGGGTGATGTTAAGTTGATTATTGCTCTGATCTGTTCCGGGCTTGCTTCTATCCCTCTTTGTGTCACCATGTAGCCCAAGAACTTCCAGAACTTCATGCCAAAATTGCACTTTGTTGGGTTCAGCTTCATGTTGAACTTGTCTAGGATGTCGAATGCTTGAGCAAGATCTCGAACATGATCTTCAGCTTTCTTTGACTTTATCACCATATCGTCGATGTATACTTCCATAGTGTCCCCAATATGCTCCTTGAACATCATATTGACTAGCCTCTGGTATGTAGCACCTGCATTTCTTAGTCCAAAAGGCATTGCAATATAACAATAAATACCTGTTGGGGTGATGAAGGCGGTATCTTCTTGATCAAATGGTTCCATCCGGATTTGCCGGAATCCACGAAGATGCATCTAGGAAAGTCAATACTTCATGTCCTAAGTGGCATCCACCAAAGTATCAATGTGTGGCAAGGGAAAAGGGTCTTTGGGACAAGCTTTGTTTAAGTCTGTGAAGTCGACGCAAACTCTCCATTTTCCGTTCCTCTTTTCTACTACCACCACATTTGCTAGCCATCTTGGATATTCGACTTCTCTGATCATCTTAGCTTTGAGTAGTCTATCCACTTCTTCTTGAATGATAATATTCCTTTCTCGTGCGAACTTTCTTCTCTTTTGGTGGATCGGTCTGAAAGATGGGTCGATGTTGAGTTTATGGGTGATTACATCCTTACTGATGCCTGTCATATCTTCACGTTTCCATGCGAAGCTTTTAATCCTGCTCTGTAAGAGGTTGATAAGGTCTTCTTCTATTTCTGCTGGAACATCTTGGCCAACCAGCACTTTGAGATCTGGGTTTGAGGGATCTAAGAGTATCTCTTTCAAATCATGTTCCTTCGCCTCCAGAACCTCACGGGTCTTTCTCTGTAATTGCTATGCCATCTTAGGGGTCGTTGACTCCTTCATGGAAGTCATGTAACATTCTTTAGCTGACTGTTGATCGCTGTAAACCTTGACAACTCCCCAAGGTGTCGGCATCTTAACGCATTGGTGATAGGTGGATGGTACAACCTTCATTCCATGGATATATGGTCTTCCCAAGATCACATTATAACAAGTTGTACTATCGATTACACAGAATTTCTCCATGGAATTGATACCTTCGACGTAGACTGGAAGTGTAATCTCACCCACTGTACTTTTGGTTTCTCCACTGAAACCCACGAGCACCGAGGTCCTTTTTACAATGCTGTCTTCAGGGATCTTCATTTCCTTCAGAGCATCCAGCATGATGAGATTCACAGAGATGCCCCCATCTATTAGGATACGTCTGACCTTGCAGTTTGCTATCTGAAGTGCAACGACCAAGGCGTCATGATGTGGATCCATAACATTGTCCCGGTCACTTTCTTCGAAGGAGATGACATCTTGAGATTTGAGTTGTGATATCTTGGAGGATCTCTCGGGTTTCTCATCCTTAGCTTGCTTAGCGAATCTCTTAGCTGCAGAATAAGAAGTACCACAAATATCAGAACCACCACTAATAACATTAATTACCTTTGTTACCGGTGGAGGAGATGGTGGTCTGGTTGCAACGGGTTCTTTGTTCTCCATCTTGGTCTTGCGATTCCCAAGGAGCTCTTTAAGATGTCCTTTAGACAACAGGTAACTAATCTCTCTCCTTAAGGCGATGCAATCTTCTGTAAGATGTCCAAAGTCTTCATGATAGGCACACCATTTGGATTTGTCCTTCCAGCCGGATGACTTGTCAGTCTTTCGAGGCCACCTTGCTTTATCTCCAAGATTGCTCATTGCACAGAGAACACCTGAAACATCCACAGAAAAACAATAATCAGATATTTTAGGAGATTCAATATCATCATCCCCATCATCTTCCACATAATTGACTTTGTTATGATCATTTCTCTGATAGGGTCTGGATCTGTTCTGTCTTTGGTGAGATGATTCTATCTTCCGGTCAGGGTGGTCATATGTTGAAGCTTTGTCAGGATTCTTAGATTGCTTCGCCTTGTCCTCTTCTAGCCTAATAAATCTTAGAGCCCGATTTCGGATATCTTCCATTTTCTTGCACGGGTTCATTACTAGATATTCATAGTAAGGGGAATCCTTCTTCAAGCCCATTTTGAAGGCTTTTGCAGCTGTTGCCATGTCCATGTTGGGGATCTCCAAGACTTCTTTATTAAACCTGTTAACAAAGTCTTTTAATGCTTCCGTGGGTTGCTGAGTGATACGATAAAGGTCGCTGGTGAGCTTTTCAAATTGCCGGCTGCAAGAAAATTGATTGTTGAAGAGGTTGACAAGTTGAGCAAACGATCCAATAGAACCAGGAGGTTGACGGATCAGCCACTTCAATGCCGGTCCTACCAACGTCGAACCGAACCCTCGACACAAACAAGCCTCACGAAACTGGAGCGGGATGCGAACAATCTCCATCTTTTCTTGGTAGTGGGCGACATGCTCCTCAGGATCAGAACTTCCATCATACAATTTCATGGCAGGAACGCTGAATCCTTTAGGGATGTCCACATGCGCAATAGCTGGAGTAAAGCGAGATTGATTGTAGCATGTTGGGGAGACTTGCTGGATAGGCGGGGTGACACCTGGTACATTCATGATCATATCTCTCAATTCCTGAAGCTGATTTGCAATATAGGTACCTGCAAAAGGGTTAGTAGTACGAGCAGTATTATCTAAAACAGGATTATTATTGAAATTAACGAAAGGATTAACATTATCTGTAGAGGATGTTAGAACAGTCCTATTAGTGAAGATGGGCCCTTCTGGAAAGGTCATCCTGTAGGTACTGGTAGCTAAGGGTGTTGACATTGCCACATAAGTAGTAACGGGAGGGGAAGATGTTGACATCCTTATAGATGAAGCCATTGGTAGGAATTCATTGAAAGTTTGAGAGCTGTCCCCAATGTTGAAATCAAGGACTCTAGGACGGTAAGGAGAAACATTATCCATTCTTTTGGAAAGTAACTCCTGCTCCTTTTGCACTTTGATCAAGCTTTCGGCTATCACGGAGGTGCTATTCTGTTGACGATCTAGCTGATTCTTCATCTGCATCAGCATGTTCTTGATCTCAAGATCAGGAGATGTCGACATCTGCTTCTTGCCAGAATTTACAGGAGGAGGAGGAGGCAATGTTTCTTGGCCTCCGGTTGTCGATCGGCTACTGGTTTGAGGATTCACGCTGTTAGGAAGGGCTTTGGTGACGGCGGAAGTCAAAGGTTGGGTAGATATGGTAGAAACGTAAGGATTTTGAACCAATTAAAAAACCAATGGCCCCTCGGTGGGCGCCAAACTGTTTTGGTAAAAAACAATCAACAATGAAGAAATTTGAAATGAAATGAAAGAGGGTGCAATGGAATAAAATTGGTGCAATAATGTAATCAAGATGGCTCGATCGTGTAACGAGGAAAACCCTTGAGATAACTATCTCGCCGGCACAAAACCTCGGGAGGTGATTATGAGTACCTACCTTCCCAAACAATTGTATTATCAATGAATTACAAGGTAGAAAGCTATGGTGGATTACAACGTGTTCTTGAGCTATGTGAGTGTAATGCGTGTGTATATGTGTTCATGTCCTTTTCTCTCCAGCCATGAGCTTTAAATAATAAAAAGAAAACAGAAAAAATCAAATCCTAACCAACTCCCCTACAATCTCGGTAAGTCGTCTTCATCTTGACTTAGTCTTCCGATCTGTTGAAAGGAGTTTGTTGGTCATGGCTTTTCTCACGTGCTTTTTTATCCCTGTGATTAAATATAGCAGAAATAAATAATTGTTTTAAATAAATAATTCTTACCTTGCCCTCGAGTGTGAAGATGTTGACATGCTGATAAAAACTCAAGATGCATCAATCCTGAATTTTACCCATAACACTTACACGTGGCCGGAGGAATTTATTGCTATACCATGATGCCTTTTGGGCTAAAAAACACTGGTGTAACCTACCAACGCATGGTCAACAAAGTGTTTGGGGAGCATATTGGTCGGAACATGGAATCATGTATCGATGAAATGGTCATTAAGACTAGGACTGGCAGCCATGTCTGGACTTAAACGAAACATTTGACAACTTAAGGGCAAATAACATGAAACTGAACCCATGCAAGTGTGTGTTCGGAGTAACAGCTGGAAAGTTCCTAGGCTTTATGGTGTCACAAAGGGGGATCGAGGCAAATCCGGAGAAAATCAAAGCTTTGATCGACATGCAAGAACCTACCAGCATCAAGGAAGTTCAAAGGCTGAATGGGAGAGTGGCCACCCTTGGTGGGTTTATCGCAAAGTCTGCGGAGAGGTCATTACCATTTTTAAAAGTCCTTAAGGGGACCAAGAGTTTCTCCTGGACATCAAAATGCTCAAAATCATTCAAACAATTAAAGGAGTACTTGGCTCCCCCCACTACTAAGAAGTCCAGTCATGGGAGAGATGTTGTACGTCTTCCTAGCAGCTACTGACCACGCTATAGTTGCTGTGCTAGTCTGAAATGAGGGGAACACTCAAAAACCCATCTAATATGTGAGCAAGACACTATTAGATGTGGAGAGTAGATACTTTAACGCAGAAAAAATAACTTACGTCTTGGTCATAGCTGCAAGGAAATTACGAGCATACTTTTCTGCACACCCCATAACTGTGTACACTAATGCACCCCTCATTAGAGTTCATGGCTTCCAACCTGGAGGTCATGGGTTCGATTCCCCCACCAGTGGTTAGAGGGAATGACATTGCCCTCCCTAGCATAGCAAGGCGCCTCTGTGAAGTGCATCAAGGGGGGAGCGGTGAAATGTGTTGATCCCCTTACAAAAAAAAAAAAAAAAAAAAAAAGAAGAACAACTTACATAAGTTGGACTGCTCAGGACGTATCCTTAGCTGGTCTATCGAACTTAAAGAGGTTGACATCAGATACCAGCCTAGGAAGACACTCCTAGCTCAAAGTTTGGCCGACTTTATGGTCGAAACCGCCTTCACAGGCGAGCATGACCCCACCTCCCGTAAGCACAAAAAACCTGCGGGGGAAGAGCCGACCATCGAGCTACCACCTAACAGCTGGGTCTTGTACATAGATGGCTCAACAACTATGGAAAGAAGTAGAGCTGGAATAGTACCGGCAAGTCTCAATGATGAGCACACCATCCAGGACATAATCAGATTCAAGTTCCCCACATTAAACAACCAGGCTGAGTATGAAGCCTTGATATTTGGCATAAAGTTGGCTTCCTTCTACGGGCAAAAAAGATTGCTGCTTTCTGACAAATTATAAGGATCTCGTCCTAGACATAGAAAAAAGCCTTGAATTTTTGATATAAGTCAGATAGGCCGAGAAGATAACCAAGTAACAGACGTCTTGTCCAAACTTGTAACCATTGACGTGGCCGACCCAGACACTAACCCACTCATAGTCTTTGCCGAGGAGCCAACTTATGAAAGACTACGAGTGATGCTCCTGGACGGGGAGGAGAAATGTTGGATAGACGAGTATGCAGACTTCATTGAAAAGGACCAACTGCCAGACGATGAGATATGGGCAAGGGTCATAAAAAAGAAGTCAGTGTTCATAGTATAGAACGGGGTCTTATATAGAAGATCGTTCACGAAATCCCTTTTCAGATGTATCCCCGGTAAAGAAACGAAGAACCTCTTGGGAGAAGTCCATGACGGCATATGTGGTGGTCACCCGGGGGCTAGAACCTTAGAGGATAAAATCATCACGCTAGGTTACTAGTGGACAACCCTATAAGATGACGCCCACGCCTAGGTCAAAAAGTGTGACAAGTGCCAGAGATATGCAGACATCCCAGAGTACCATCAGTCGAGCAAACCCCCATAATTCCTACTTGTCCATTTGACATGTGAGGAATCGACATCATCTGACCCTTCCCTCCTGCCCGTGGTAATTGCAATTACGTGATTGTGGCAGTCGACTACTTCTCCAAATGGATAGAAGCAAAGGCATTATCCAAAATTACAGAGGATAATGCAATTAACTTAGTCCACGACTTTATCTGGTGTCACTTTGGAGTCCCACACTCTATCATCTCAGATCAGGGTCTCCAGTTCTCCAAGGCTTTTACAACAGAACTGAACAAACTAGGAGTCAGACACATCAAATTTTCCGTGAGTCTACCTCGATGTAATGGACAAGCTGAAGCAACAAACAATCTGGTAACAGCCCTAACAAAAGACCTAGAAGGAAGTGATAATAGATGGTTAGCTGAACTTCCCTTAGCCTTATGGGCAGTTCGCACAACCATCGGGGGGGGGGGGCAATAGGGGAAACCCCATTTGCACTAAAATTTGGGTCAGAGGCTATGGCACCAGCAGAGATGGCTATTCCCACGGCCAGGAATACCAACTATGACGAGAAAGTAAACAAAGTCAACAGGATGCTAGACCTAGACTTAGTAGATGAAAGGAGGTTGGCTGCCCAGATGAAAATGGTGAATTATAAGCAAAGAACCAAAGCCTACCATGACAAGAGGGTCAACAAAAGAGTATTCCAAGTAGGGGACTGGGTACTTAGAAAAACTGAAGCTATGGGTATAAAAGCCGAGCAGAACAAGCTCTCTCCAAACTGGGAAGGTCCTTGCATCATCACTCAAGTCATTAGAGAAGGGACTTACAGAATGACGACACCATATGGACAAGAGCTAAAACATCCATAACACTCCGATCATCTTCGGAGATACTATCAGTAGTTTATAAGTCTATTTTTTGTTAAGTAGATTAGATTTAAATTCTTCGCATTTTATTGCTTACAAATAGAGTAGGATTGCAGTCTAATGTAATCATTTTCAATTAATAAATTTAGTATTTGTCAAAGAACAACTCTAAAAAGACTACAAAGAGCAAGGAAAATCCCTAAGGCGAACACCTAGCTTGCACTAAATTGGGTGAAATGTCCAAGTCATAAAGATGGGCAACCTATTTCTCGTACCTTAGGTGAAACACCTAAGTTACTAAGACGGGTACCTAGCTCGCACCTTGTATGAAATATACAAGTTATAAAGACGAGCAACCTATTGCTCGTACCTTAGGTGAAACTCCTAAGTTACTAAGATGAGCACCTGGTGAAATTACCCGGGGTCCGGCTCGCGCGCGGGGCCCCGTGCATCTCGCACTTTTTGCGTCGCTTTCGGGAAGTCGCCCGGATCCGATAGGCAGCGCGTTCGCGCCCCGACATCTGGCTTATTCCGCTTTTGCGTTAGTTGGGAGGTGTCTCGCTGTGTTTTTGCTTGTAGAGTCGCCACGCCATTTTTATTAAGCCCAAAACATTGAAAAAGGGCATCAGTTTAAAAATAAACTGTTTTTTTTGTTGTGTGATGAGATTTTTGAGTTCGGAGGTCAGATGACTCCTCGGGAAGAGAATATTAGAATCTTAGAGCTCACCCGAGTCGCCTCGTAAAACGAGTCTTTCGGATACCCCTAATATTCTTTAACTGTTGTGTGTGTGTATGTGCTTTTTTAAAAATGCATGCTGTGTCGGATGTCTACATTGTACACTGCTTTATTGAAATGTATTGAAATAGTATAGGAAGGAAGCCTTACCAATGTTGGTTCGTGTCTGTCTTCCGCAGGGGAATAGTGTTTGAGGACGAAATAGTGTTTCGGTACGGACCGGGATTGCTTCGGAAAAGGGGCCGATTGTCTGCGGACAGAGTTTCGGCGTGCGTTGGGTTCGCAGTGATCACTCGGGCAGAGGTTCGGCGTGCGGAATCGTTGGTTGGATTCGGGCAGAGGTTCGGCATGCGTTGGAATCGTTGGTTGGATTCGGGCAGAGGTTCGGCATGGGTTGGGATTGCTGGTTTGACTCGGAAAGAGCCGGGACACCTCAGGAAAGACCAGGCAAGGCCTCGGAGTACCACGAGGGGCCTCAGAGTACCTCGGGGCAGCGCGGGAGCGTCGCGGGAGCGCTCGGGGAGGCTTCGGAGCACCGCGAGGGGGCTCGGAAGGCCTCGGAAGGATCCGAAAGGGGCCGGGAGTGCCCCAAAGGGTCTTAGAGGGGAGCCTGAAGGCTGGGGGGAGAGGAGAGAAGAGGGAAATGTGTGAAAATGAGGGAGGGAGAGCCCTCTATTTATAGTGTAGGAAATCTGCAAAGAGGTCCGTACGGACCTTGCAGGTAATCCAAATTTTTGATATTCCTCGATTTGAAGGAATCTGTGATGATGAAGAAGATTTTGAAATCATTATTTCTGGGTGCAATAAGGTCCGTACGGACCATCTCAGCATGCAAAGAGGTCCGTACAGACCAACCATGCATTCCAGTAATGATGTTCTCCGGGATTTGAGGGAATATATTGGACTTTAAGGGGATTCAGTCATCATTGCAGCAAAGAGGTCCGTACGGACCATTTATGCTTTTCTAATTTCTGAATAATTCCCAAAAGGTCCTTTTGTCCCTTTTTATCCCAGAAAGGTTCCTCCCTTGGTTTGGTTGGGGGTTTTTGAGGGTTTTGAGTGTCAGAGGTCTTCGAGACTGCGTTTGTGAGTCTGCGGTGTTTCCCATGTACTCGGAAGAGGGTGATCCAGATTGGGGGTACTTACAGAAGCCCCTCGACGATGTCACTTACGGAGGAAGTGGGTTTTTCGATAAGATAAGGGTCCTAATCTGGATCGCGTGCTGGGAGAGGAAGTGACCGTGTAGGTCGGTGGGAGGACATGGTGGTGTCCTGGGTGTGTGACCATTTAGGTCAGTTGGCTGGACCCTTTGATAGGATTCCTACGTATCCCTGGCGGGAATCAAGCCTGATCGTAGTTCGTGTGTGGGGTGAGTGTTGTTGTGTACGAGGACGTGAGATGTTCTCTGACTGGAACTCTGTGTGTGGATGTGGTGGCATCCCGTGGGTGACCGCATAGGTCGGTGGTAAGGACGTGGAGGTGTCCTGGGTGACCGCATAGGTCAGTAGTAAGGACGTGGAGGCATCCGGGGGTGACCTGTATAGGTCGATGGTAAGGACGTGGTGGCGTCCTGGGTGACATGTATAGGTCAGTGGTAAGGACGTGGAGGCATCCTGGGTGATCTGTATAGGTCAGTGGTAAGGGACGTGGTGGTGTCCTGGGTGACCGCATAGGTCAGTGGTAAGGACGTGGAGGCGTCCGGGGGTGACCTGTATAGGTCGATGGTAAGGACGTGGTGGCGTCCTGGGTGACCTCATAGGTCAGTGGTAAGGACGTGGAGGCATCCTGGGTGTGCAATCTTACTAGAAGATGGGTAATCTTACGAGAAGATGGTTTGTGGTGTAGGAGGACGTGTCCCGTCCTAATATGATGCGAGGGCGTGGTGGTGCCCTAAGGATGTGGTGACCACCGAGGTCGATTGTAAGGACGTGGAGGCGTCCTGGGTGACCGTATAGGTCGATGGCTGGACCCTGTGACAGGATTCCTACGTATCCCTAGCGGGAATCAAGCCTGGTCGTAGTTCAGAGATCGTGAAATTGTGAGTGTATGCGGGCGTGGTGCACTACTAGAAACAGGCCCTTTACCGACGGAAATATCCGTCGGTAAATCCACTTATCCGTCGGTAAATGTATATTACCGACGGAAATAGTCCATCGGGTTCCGTCGGAAATAATTGGTTGGTGATACCGACGGACAAATTCCGCCGGTATTTCCGGCGGATTGCCAGCCGGAAAATTTAAAATTCCGCCGGAAAACGTCCGTCGAAAATGAGTTACGCCGGCCGGTTAACCGGAGCAATCGCCGGAGGTTACCGATGGAAATATCCGTCGGTAAATATTAAAAAATAAATAAATAAAACCAATTACCGACGGTTATAACCGTCGGAAACCATAATATTTACCGTCGGAAATCTAAACCCTAAACCGATGGACATATCCGTCGGTAATGAGTTTTATTATTTTAATTTTTTATTATTTTCCGACCGATATTTCCGCCGGAAAGTAGAATTATTTATTTTTTTTATTAATTTACCGACGGAAATATCCGTCGGTAATCTGGCCAGATTTTTTTAAAAAAATTCTGTTTTATTATTAAACCACCTGTAAAAGGCTGTAAACCTGTTCAAATAACCTGTTTTAAACAAATACAATTACAAACTACAAACACACACAAACAACCTGTTTCGCTTGTACATCAAATAAAATACATATGTTTGTCCAAATCAAGCGACAGGGGAAGGGGAAACGGCCGAGGAAAGGGAAAAGGGGAAACGGCCGGGGAAAGGGGAAACGGCCGGGGAAAGGGGAAAAGGGGAAAGGGTAAACGGGGAAAGGGGAAAAGGGAAGGGGAAACGGCCGGGGAAAGGCCGGGGAAAAGGGGAAAGGGAAAGAGAAACTACATATGTTTGTTTGTTTGTTTGTTTAATTACATGTCAATGAAAATTCATGTTTAACAACCACGAACGCTGCCGCTGCTGCTACCGCTACCACCACCATGCATGTATAAACCTATCAAGATATTAATTAAAAACAATATATCAATATATATACAAATAAAAAGACAATAATAAAATGTAAACATTATATATATGACATTTACAATTAAATGATACTTACCGCCACCGGGAGAGATAGATATTTCCATTTTTCCTTCCTCATTAATAATTGCGTCCAAATTAACCCGCCCGATGGTTCACTACGTCCCGTAACCAGAAGTAGATCCCCTCCCTCCCGTCCTTGGTGAAACAAGACGATGGACAAAACCCGCAACCTTCCCTCTCTTTGAACGATTTCCACCTCGACCCGACATATCTAAACTAGTATATTATATATGTAGACGAAAATATTATCAAGTAGAACAAAATTTAAATATTACATAGCATGTAAAGAGAGTAACCAAGTAAAATTGAAAATCATGAGATATAATATTACAGTGATAAGTGATATAAAATGTAAACATTATATACAAAACATTATCTGAATTAAAACTAAACTGATTCATTCACTACAATCTTGATCACTATCACTACAAAATTCAATTTCTTCTTCACTAGTTTCCTCGTCGTCGTCTTCTTCCTCATCTTCATCATCGGACCCAGATATATACCCTTCTCCTTCCTCATCCTCCACATTGTCATCATCGATTTCATTGAAAGTGACTTTCTCCCCTAGTGGACGGGTATTTTCGGCCATTAATGCTTCATCCTCGACATTATCATTCAAGGAAATAATCGGAGGTATAGGCATT
The DNA here is from genome assembly GCA_022495995.1 of Adenophora triphylla var. japonica. Classification (NCBI taxonomy): domain Eukaryota; kingdom Viridiplantae; phylum Streptophyta; class Magnoliopsida; order Asterales; family Campanulaceae; genus Adenophora; species Adenophora triphylla. Next base: position 146,827 of record JAFEMH010000138.1, on the reverse strand, counting down.
TCCTCTTCCTGATAACAATCATTTAATGATGAATCAATATTTGAAGTAGACGTTTTTGCACGCAATGGTATATCAAAAGTGCTTCTTGCTTTGGTTTTCCATATGGCCCACCATCCGCTAGACTCTCTTCGTCGACGGGGGTAGGGGGTCATATACACCTGTTGTGCTTGAGATGCAAGAATGAACACATCATCACCATTATGCCTAGAAGAATGCTTTAAGTCAACGAGATCAAAAGTGCCATGTTTTGTAATGCCTCGCTCAGCGTCCCGCCACTTACAATTGAAAAGAACTACATAATTTCCAAGCAAGTACTCCAATTCAATAACTTCTTTCAATACGCCATAATAATCGAGATTTACCTTGAGATTGACCCCGCTATTCCAAGTTGATTTCGTTTGGCCATATTCTTCGGTGTGGAATACGTAGCCATTGACAAAATATCCCTTATATACATTCACTCTTAAGGACGGACCGTGTGCTAATGCTTGTAATCTCGCAGCTTTTGCATCTCCAAGGTTGTTCAAAATCTAAATAAAAACACATAGATAGTAAAAAACTCATACTTCAAATTCTATTAAAAACATTGAATTAATGAATTGGCATTTACATAATTATTAAACCAGGAGGGAAATTCGTTGTCTATCCTTATTGAAATCAATTCAGGCGCAATGTCTCCAGCCTGTTCTTCGAACATACTGCATTCAAGGAGGACATAAAGTTGCTTAGTTCGTATTAAAGTTATTAGGATTAACATTACTTAATAACAAATGAAGAATGATTACTTCAAGTAGTCCTCGACCTCAGCACATTTAAGGAGAATATAGAGTTTAGCCGCTTCTAATTCTTTTTTGCTTAGCATGCGCGTGCACTTTCTATTGCCAAGGAATCGACCAGGAGAAGAAAAAACTGAAATTTTTCCATCAGGATCAGTGACTCCCCCATCATAATTGCGTCCCACTTTATTGAACCTTGTCTCAATGTCTGGGTGAAAATATGTTGAAACAAACGACACAATTTCGTCGACAATCACTGATTCAGACATAGATGCCTCAACTTTTGCTCTATTGCTCATTTTCTTTTTCAAACTCCCCAAAAATCGTTCAATGGATACATCCATCTATACTGAACAGGTCCTCCAACTCTAGCTTCATAAGCTAGGTGAATTGGTAAATGCTCCATTGAATCAAAGAAAGATGGCGGAAATATCTTTTCAATCTTGCATATTGTCACCACAATGCTCTCTTCGAGTCTTTTCATATCCTCAACACGAAGAGTGCTGGAAGTCAATGCTCTGAAGAATTCACTCAATTCTGTTAGGGCAACCCATATTTCATTAGGGAGAATGTCTCTAAATGCAATGACGTAGACTAGGTCAATCAAACACTATCGATTAGAATCGACAGTGTGTAATCAACCATATATGTCTAGTATACACTCAGAGAACAATAGGATTAATGCAACCGAAATATCTCAACTATCGACTATTCAAGCAATTTTAATAGACAATGATGATATTTACAAATCATATAATCGTGCATTTCAAGACTGTCCACACAGACAATTTAAGAATCGATGACTACATGTTGACCTCAACATGATAAGTTAAAGATTCTTAAACGGGTTTCTAAGCTTTTGTGTTTCAACCGTCACAACGTCACGTCGTAACATTAATTTTTATTCATTACCGTAAAATGCATAATTTTACAATAATGAATTAACACACACATCTATCATAATATTTTGAATAATTTTAAATATTAATATTTAATTCTTTGTTGTAAAGTATATCATTCCCTATGATGAAAGGACAATTCATGTCCATTAAGTTTAGAATTGGGTTGGCTTCTATCCCATCCCGAAATACACATATGAATTGCAAATATCACCTTGTCTACTTGCTTTATAATCGAAAATCAAGAAATTTCGGCAGCATAACCCCATGGTCTCCAAGTGCACGACGTAGACTAGGTCAATCAAACACTATCGATTAGAATCGACAGTGTAATCAACCATATATGTCTAGTATACACTCAGAGAACAATAGGATTAATGCAACCAAAATATCTCAACTATCGACTATTCAAGCAATTTTAATAGACAATGATGATATTTACAAATCATATAATCGTGCATTTCAAGACTGTCCACACGGACAATTTAAGAATCGATGACTACATGTTGACCTCAACATGATAAGTTAAAGATTCTTAAACGGGTTTCTAAGCTTTTGTGTTTCAACCGTCATAACGTCACGTCGTAACATTAATTTTTATTCATTACCATAAATGCATAATTTTACAATAATGAATTAACACACACATCTATCATATTTTTTAAATTATTAATATTGTGAATAATTTGAAATATTAATTCTTTATTGTAAAATTTGAAATTTTACAATGATGAATTAAATTAACATTTATAAAGAATATAAGAGTCGTTCTCATCCACAACTATCAAAACCCAATCTCATCTTAGACCAAGAAAGACAGAGCAAACAAGTTCATTGCCGTTTGAGTCAACGATTTTCTGTTTAATAAGAATTTTTTTCAGTTTCACTGTCCTCCTCTCTAAGGATCTCAAGTGATGTTTGAGATCCTTAGAGAGAAAGAGGACATTGAAACTGAAAAAACTCTTATTAAACAGAAAATCCTTTACTCAAACGGTAATGAACTTGTTTGCTCTGTCTTCCTTGATCAAAGAAGACGAATTTTGATAGCTGTGGGTGAAAAAGACTCTCATCTTATTTATATTTTAAATAGAGTTGTACCTCAATCTATTTAAAGCCTAATTAACTACCAATTAGGTATAATGAAGAGCCACTTCCAAAATCCAGCTTGATAAACTAGTTAGAAAATGCAAACAACCTAAATCGGAGGACCAATCAAGCATCAAACATTCAAATATTTGAAAATTCACACAAATACCAATCAATAATCATGAACATTAGAATCAAAAACAAATTAGGGTTCTTACAAATACCAATCAAAAAATAAAGAACACCAAACAAAATTCAATAGAAGTATGTTGAGGGCACAAATACATATCCGAAAATAAGTTTGAACAGTGCACAAATTGAGCATGATTTTGCAGACAGTGAACCAAGGCCAGCACTATCATATTTGATTTCCACCCCTCTAAATAACCATGTTGAACAGAAAAATTAAATTATAACAAAGTGTGTTAAAAAAAAACACTCTGCGTGTTTCATTCAACCAAAATTGCAAAATTTTTATAACAAAATAAATAGCACAAATAATTCAACCAAAATTGCAAACAAGTCCCAGAATAAAAATTGAACTTTTTAAAATAAATAGCACAAATAAAAAACCAAAAACGCAATTTCACACCGTTCGATGAGAGAGAGAGAGAAATCGAGTGAGAGAGAGAACGATTGAGAGAGAGAAAGCGAGAGAGAGAGATAACGTACCGGCGACGGCAACGGCGATGGAAAGAAACGGCGGCGATGGCGACGGCGTGTTCTTCTTGGCGAATTACTGAGAGAGAGAGAAAGTGAGAGAGAGAAATCGAGTGAGAGAGAGAAAGCGATTGAGAGAGAGAAAGAAGACTTACCGGCGACGGCGAGGCTCGGCGACGACGGCTTGGCGTTGGCAACGTTAGGGTTCGCGAACACTGAGGAAGGAACGGAGGAGTCGTAATAAAAATAAAACGTAATTAAAAATGGGGAAGGTACGCGTATATATATATGGATTTGTTACCGACGGACATAGTCCGTCGGTATTACCGTCGGACTATGTCCGTCGGCTTTACCGACGGAAATACCGACGGAATTTAATCAATTACCGACGGACAAAACGAAATTTAAAAAAAATAAATTCCCGGTAAATTAAAATAAATTTCCGTCGGTAAATGAAAATTTTCCGTCGGTAATACCGACGGATTTCGTCCGTCGGTAAAAGTCCGTCGGTAATGCCCCTGTTTCTAGTAGTGGTGGTGCCCTGAAGTGTCGTGTGAACGAGGTCGACTGTGAGGACGTGGTGGCATCCTGAGATGTGCAATATTACTAGAAGATGGGTAATCTTACGAGAAGATGGTTTGTGGTGTGACCGCCGAGGTCGACTGTGAGGACGTGGTGGCGTCCTAAGATGTGGTGACCGCCGAGGTCGATTGTGAGGACGTGGTGGCGTCCTAAGATGGAAATTTTACGATTTTTCGAGTCGGGTGGTTTAAGGCCTTCCGGGCCGGAGATAATGATTGGGAGGTTTATACGGTCTTCCGGACCGAGTGGTTTAAAGCCTTCCGGACTGGAGATAGTGATTTGGGAGATTTATACGGTCTTCCGGACCGAGTGGTTTAAAGCCTTCTGGGCTGCCTGTATGTCATGTATGAGGACTTGATTCGTCTTCTGACTGCGGTTATGTCATGCGTGAGGACTTGAATCGTCTTCTGGCTGCGGGTGTGCAATGCGTGAGGACTTGAATCGTCTTTGTGGCTGAGATTGTGCCATGCGTGAGGACTTGAATCGTCTTCTGGCTGAGATTGTGCCATGCGTGAGGACTTGAATCGTCTTCTGGCTGCGGTTTGCGGAGGCGTGGCTGCCTTGTGCTTTGATTGCGAGAGGTGTAGATGCCTCGTGCTTTATCCGCTGGGGAGAATGTTGGACTTACGATGACTGCCGGTGTTCATCTGTTGGGGATCATCGTGGCCTTGTAGGGGTTTTTTTCGCAGAGGAGGTAACTTCGGGCTTACTTTGATGGCCGGTGCTTGAGTTGCCGTTGAGCGGGCGAGGTCCGGGCTTACGATGACGGCCGGTGCTGGGGATATGTGGTCTCGTAAGGGTTTGCAAGAATTCCCTTTTTGACTTGCGGGGGAAGGAGCTCGGACTTACTTTGATGGCCGGTGTCTGGGTTTCCGTTTAGTGGGCGAGGTCCGGGCTTACGATGACGGCCGGTGCTGCGTTGCCGTTTTGTGGGCGAAATTCGGACTTACACTGACGGCCGGTGCTTGCGTTGCCGTTTAGTGGGCGAAATCCGGACTTACACTGACGGCCGGTGCTTGCGTTGCCGTTTAGTGGGCGAAATCCGGACTTACACCGACGGCTGGTGCTTGCGTCGCCGTTTAGTGGGCGAAATCCGGACTTACACCGACGGCCGGTGGTTGCGTTGATGGGTTAAGGACCAATCTGCATTGAATCTGCTGAAATAGGCCTTTGGACAGCCAGGGGCAAAGATTATAAGGGCAGAAAAGTAATTTGGCCCTTTGTTGCAAAGAGGTCCGTACGGACCAACCTGGGATGTAAAGAGGTCCGTACGGACCAGTGTTGAATTTTACAGTTCCCAGATTTTGACTGGGTTTAAAACCGAGGCACCCCCTTCATTTCCTTCTTCCAGTGCATGAACCAGAGAGAGAGAGACGTAGAAAAACTCCATTGTTGTCCAAATTTCTTAGAAATTCCTCCAAAAATTAGCCTGAATTGCTTGTAATGGCGGAAGGATCAAGGAGGGGACGTCGTCAACGGAGCCAAGAAGTGATCGAACAAAGGATGGAGCTTCAAAGAAATTGGATCTCCTTCGTGCCTTCTTCAAAGAATTCGGATGTGTTGTACCCGAATCCGGAGGTGCATAATCGGTGAGTTAGGAACGCCGGGGAGGTAAGAAATCAATTTAGTCTTGATTCCTTGCTTGAATTTTTGAATGCTAGAACTAGGTTTTAGTTTTTCGCATATTTGGGACTTTTGTTACTCCCTCCGTCCCACTTCAATTGGTCCACTTTTCTTTTTGGGACGTCCCACTTCAATTGATCCATTCCATAAATGAAAAGTTATCCATATATTTATACCCTTATCATCTCCACATATTTAAAAAAAAAAACAATCATTAACTTACTATTCCTCCCACTCATTCTCTCTCCTATTAAATATTTTTAACTTTTATATTCTCTCTCCTATTCCCTACCACACATTTAACTTTTACATTCTCTCTCCTCTAATTTCTACCCACTTTATTCATTTTTCTTAAAAACCGTGAAATTCACCCCGAGACCAATTGAAGTGGGACGGAGGGAGTATTTGCCATGCTTTTTTGTGAAATTCTTGATGAATTGTTGAAATTGAGCATGTAAAAATTGTGGGTATGTGATTTTAGTGCAAAAATGTGTAGATTAGCTCTTATTTGTAAAAATAAAGTGCCTCTCTTTGAAAATGCATGCTTTGGTGTTTTGTACCTTATGCTATTTCTGTATGTACCAAGGTTCTAAAAATCGCTAGGCGGCGCCTAGGCGGTGAGGCCGGGCCTAGCGCCTAGAGCGCCTAGGCGGGGCCGAGGTGGGGCCTAGGCGAGGCCGCGAATTTACACATATTTTTATATATATTCCATAGTTTTTGTCCATTGTGACAAATTCAAGAGGATAAATGTATAAATCTTGAACAACTCAACTATAGGTCAGGGCATTTCGGTCATTGAACCATATCATTAGAAGACGACGTCATTTCTCAAAACCCTAACATAAAGTATATAAAGTCTGGAAAAAACCCTACTGAAAAGAAACCCTAAAACTGCAAAATTACGAAAAGGTCCAAAACAATGAAAAAACGGATAAAAACTTCAGAAGGCCGTTTGAGGCCCTTAGAAGCGTTTTTTGGCCTATTTATGGGCCGCTTAGGGGGCATAGCCCATGACTTTTGTTCCTCTCGAAAAGACGGTCGTTTTGATATGCTGTGCGTCCCGTAACTCCTCCGGAATAAAAAGTTACACCCGTTACGGTCGAACGCATCTAAAAACTCGAACGCCAACTCTTCGACCGCCTAGACCGCCCAATCCCGCCTAGGCCCCGCCTAGCCCCGCCTAATCCCGCCCAGCCCACCCAGCCACCTAGACCGCCTAGCCCGCCTAGCCCCGCCTAGCTCCGCCTAGCCCGCCTAGCGCCTAATTGCCCCGCCTAGCCTAAAGTCGCGGCGCCCGGCCGCCGCCTAGCGCCTAGGCGCCGCCTAGGCCGATTTTTAGAACACTGGTATGTACATTGTGAGAAAAATTGCCATGTAGGGACAAATTTTGTGAAAAATGTGACATGTGCCGTGTTTTGTGACGGGTTTTGTCTGAAAGTATGTGCCGTGTAGGGACAGACTTTTCTTTTGAAAATGTGTCATGCAGTGTGTGCCGTGTTTTTGGTGACGGACTTTGTGGGGAAAATATGTGCAATATGTGCCGTGTTTTGTGACGGGTCTTTTGAAAATGTGTCGTGTAGGGCTTAATCCCTCTGTTGAGAAAATTTGTACAGCGTGTGCCGTGTTTTGTGACGGACTGCATGAGAAAAATTGCATGCCGTATTTTGTGACGAGTTGCATGCGAAAATTATGTGCAATGTGTGCCGTGTTTTGTGACGGGTTATTTGTTCTTTGCCGTGTTGGGACGGACTTTTTGTGCTTTGATTTTCTTTTGGTATTTTGCATTAAGTATTGCGACTGACGTACCTTTGCTGTGTTTACCTGCAGGATGAGGGGCTTTTGGCTGGGAAAGCCAAAAAGATGAAGACTCGGGGATCGCTCGAGGCAGTGGTCGAGTTGTGGCAGCAGATGCCGAATATCTTTGTGGATGGCAGGCCGAGCCCCAGGAGGCTGGTCTATGATTCTGGCTTGGGCGTATTCGTGGAGAACTTGGCCGGGATCTCTGACACGAGGAAGTTCAAGAGCATCTTCCTGGGCTTATCTGAGTATTGGTGGGATGCCACCCACACCTTCCACCTGAGCTGGGGCGAGGTGACGGTGATGCCTACCGATTTTGCTGCTATCACTGGGCTTTTCTTCAAAGGAGGGCCAGTGCGGTGGAGGGATAGGATAGCTGAGGACGTGCTGACTGAGCTGCTGGGCTTTGCGCCTCTTCCTCGTAGGGGCCTAGGCATGCTGTACAGCGATGTGGAGACGAGGATTACGGCCAGTATTGGAGCCTATTGTCGAGGTACCGGCCAGGTGACGGCTGAGCAGCTGGCACGCTCCTTTCTGTGGTTTGCCCTTTTTGAGACTCTGTTCTCGAACCACGTGACGACGGCTCCTTTCGCTCTGCTGGAGAGCTTGATTGATTTAGAGAGGGTCTGTGATATAGCTTGGGGCGAGGCGGGCGTGGCCGAGCTTTATTTCTCCTTGGATCGGTTCAGCAGAGGTGTGGCCAGTTCCTAGGCTTGTTTTGATTTTGCTTTGGAGGTATGAGTTTATTGCTATTTTTGATTAGCAACTTGTCATTTCTCCGTTTTCTTTTGCACTGAGCCTTTTCTGCTTTTGTCGCAGGTGTGGTTCAACGAGATATTCCAGTGTTTCCCGTGGGATAGAGATCCTGGGGCCATAGTGGCCTATCCTGCTATGTTAGGCTGGGCCCGCCCGGTGAGGAGGACCAGCAGGGGTAAGCTCACCATTACCTACGGGGAGGTGCAGGAACATTTGGGGAGAGATAGCCCGGAGGAGTTCGTTCTGTACCCCTGGGCTCAATACGAGGATGATGAGTTTGAGGGTGCTCCCGCGGTGACGGCGCAGCGGAAGATGCTGCGGGGCCTGACCTGCGATGTTATGTACTTAGGCGAGAGGGTCTTCTGGCAGCATGGCCCGGGTATGCTTCCCTTGGCTCCGAGGGACCCGCCTTTTGGGATATTGGATTCCCGGGATATGGATGTGCTAGAGTTTGAGAGGTATTTGGGCGGCGTGAGTGCCCATGAGTTTGTTTTGTATCGAGAGGAGTATGGGACCTTTGTGAGGAGGAAGTTGAGGACGCCACAGGTGTTGACGAGGGAGAGGGAGGCTGGTCCCCCGGGTCCCCCAGAGGTTCCGGTGCCTGGGCCGGATTTCACATATGTCCGTGGGGATTCCTCGAGGAGGAGGGTGTCTGTACCCGTCCCTGAGCAGGCTCCTGCTGCCTACCGGATGGATCCTGATATGCCGGTGAGTGTGCTTACTCTTTTCCATCTCGGCATTTTTTGTATTTTTCTCTTTTTGTTGAGTATGCCTGTATCCCGTTAGCTGAGCATTTCTTTGGCTGCTTGCTTGTGCAGGTAACGGGGAGAGCCTATGATATACTGACCCGCCGTTATGTGGCGATGAGGTCCTTCGCGAAGAAGATGGCGTCGAAGATGTCTTGCCGGTCTTCTCGGCGTGTGCCGGCGTACGAACCGATGCCTTCGAGGCATTCTGTGGACGTTGCCCCACCGAGAGCCGAGCCAGAGCCGAGCCAGAGCCACAGCAGGAGGGACCTTCGCGGGGGCGGCATAGCATGGATGCCGGGACGTCCTCGGGAGCTCAGAGGTCGCAGACCCTTTATCAGTTCTTTCCTCCGCCGGATGCACAGGGTAAGGGTTCGTCAGAGCATGCCTATTTCGACCCTTTTGTCGGTTTCGACCCTTCCGAGTACCTTGAGTACCTACCCCAGGAGGGGGTTCCGTACTCTGATGATGAGGGTGTGACTGGCGAGTTTACCGGGATGCCTGACTTCTCGCTTGAGGACGTTGATGATGATGATGATGCCGAAGAGTCGGACTAGGGTTCATTTGCTTTCCCTCTTTCTATATCTTCTCTCTGTTTTTTTTGTTTAGCAACAGACTTTATATGTACCTGTAATAAAACATTCGCATTTGCATTGCAAAGTATTTTATTCTAAGATGTAATATGTCTTTGTGATTCCCGGGAATTGTCCTAGGAATTGTTGCTATTATTTTCTTTTATTTGTGCATGCCACGTGAGCTGAGGGTGCGTTTGTGGGTAGCGTGTGCTTGCCAGAAATGGCTTTGGCCAGGGTTTGGGCAGTTTGGAGCAAGGTCCTGCTGGGAAGAGTGGTTGTTGGCCTGTTTGCTGTGAAAGTGGGGCCAGGATGCAAAGAGGTCCGTACGGACAGACCGAGCATACAAAGAGGTCCGTACGGACCAGATTTGCTTTTGGGGAGGAAATAAATGTTCTCCGAATGTCTGGACTTTCCCCACTCCCCATTTGCAGCCATTTTCGAGCTTTCTTCCCCATTTTCTCTAGGAACCTCCATTTTTGTCATGGATTCTTCGTACGTTCCAAGAATGTTGCCAAGGCTTTCGCAGGAGCAGCAAGCACACTTCCTTGAGCAGCTGAAAACGTGGATGCGACGCCGTATGAGGCATCATAGGCAGGCTTTCGAGGTAAGGTTTCGACTTTGCTCGGTTTGGTCCTTTAAGGAGTTGGTTCCTGATTGGGAGTTGTGCGGGCTGTCGCGAAGTTCTGGGATATTAGGAGGCATGTGTATTGCTTCTCCTACAATGAGATAGTGCCCACCTTTGAGAATTTTCGGGCTTTGATTGGAGGACCGGAGGTGGAGACCATCTCGCTTCCTTTGATTGGTGGTGCTGCTGTGAGCGTGAAGCTTGCAGGCTTTCTTCGTACTTCGTTGGGAGAAATGCAGGGCATGATCCTTGATTCGGGTCATATTGACATTTCTGCATTGCCGGAGCGGTTCATGATTGATGATGAGAGTGATGTCTCGTGGGATACATTTGCCTTGTGTGTGATAGCGACGCTTTTCATGGTCAGCTCCCTTGGGGTTTGCAATGGCGCTTTGCTAGATGTGGTCGAGCACTGCAGAGCTGGAGAGGATATTGTCCCGTTGGTGCTGGGGGAGACTCTTCATGGTATTGACCATCTGGCGACTGGGTATCAGTTCATGAGAGGGGGAAGCCCCGCTTTGCTCACCTTGTGGCTGCGAGAGAGACTTCAGGCCATGCCCGAGGCTCTGACGTCGTTTAGCCCGTGGTCGTTTGCTCGGCGACCTCTTGCATTGGATATGGATCAGTCCGCCTGGGAGAGATGGATGGCACAGCTTGGTACGCATCAGATCCGTTGGTGGGTTCCGCACTGGGGGATCGAGACTAGGAGGGCCTTGCAGGAAGGGTCCTATGTTGTCAGAGTTCCAGGTTTGTCTTGGTCCTCCTTCTATATTCCGTCGCTTGTTTCCCGGCAGTTTGGGATGAAGCAGGAGCCTTTGTTGGGCTGGGATGACCTTGGTACTGCGGAGCTAGTTCCTCTTTGTATGGCCGCTCCAGGTGCTCTTCTGTATTTTCTGAGGGTATGGAAGTATTCCGCTTTCCCTCCTGTGGTGCTCCTTAGACGTCGGGAGAGTGTCGTATTGACTACCCAGTACTTAGCTTGGTATGAGCAGCGTGTTGGGCAGTCCCAAGTGGCTTTGGGGAGCAGGCGTGGAGCGATTCTGATGCCCGATTGCCGTAGTAGCTATTGCCTTAGGAGTTTCGAAGCCTGGTCTGACCCTCAGGATGTTACGGGAGACACTTTGTTTGACTACGAGACCAGAGTTGACCGATTGACGGGGAGAGGTCCTCTTTTGCAGACTCGCAGGGAGGAGATCCGAGCCGAAGCACGGGCAAATGAAGCCCTGAGAGCTGCTAGATTGTTTGACTCTACGGGGAGGACCCCTAATCTCGGACTGAGAGACGCAGAGCTGGCTCACGTGGAGCGAAAGAAGACTCGCCGGGGACGAGGGAAGAAAGGAAAGAATGGCGAGGGGACAAGCGCAGATGGCGCGGAATGACCTCCTAGGTATCCATTCATTGCATTGCAAACACATTATTTGTTAAATGTATTAAGCTGTCTTTTAGCATGTTGTGAATTTGAGAGTGTACCGTGCTTGAACTCATCAAGAAATGTTGTAATCGTTAGTGATTTATGATTTACTTTTAAAGCTTTGTCGAGACGCAAGATCTCTTGTTCGCTTTTGTTTCTTTTGTGCACCTTGGCGGCGTCCATCTTTGGACTTTTCTGTTGCATTTGCGGACTGAAGCAGCCTGGGCCTTGATGGCAATCCCCTTTGCTTGGGCTTTGTGCTTGGCTGAGAGGTTGGATGATCCCCTGACAAGTCGTTTTGACGGTCATTTCCGTAGCTTCCTTGCCTCTTGCTTGTTGGCGTCGGGCTCTTGACCTCAATTTCGCAGCTTCTGCTTGAGCTTCCTTTTTTTTTTTGTGAGCCCTTGCTCGAGCTTTTTTTTTTTGAAGCGCGTGAGGGCGAAGACAAGCCCCTGGCTTGGAAGTAGACATGGGTAAGTCGTTTGACATTGAGTGACCTCCGGATGTCCTTTGATGTTGCCGACGTCGTTTGACTTGGTCAAGGTGATGTTGGGGGCATGCTCTTGAAAAGTGTGTAGTTTGATGGAGGTCTTTGGTTGACATTCAAACTTTTGACTTTTTTGTGTGTTTTTAGACCGGACCAATTAAGGTTGCCTACGTTCCCCCGGACTAGAGGGCTCAGGTCTGCGTAGTTCGACACTACATGGAGTGCCAAGAGATGCACAATTGTTCTTCTTTAGGCGAAGTATCTGCGGAGTTTGCTTCCGTTGACTGGATTCATGAAGGGATTGCCGTCTAGGTCTGTCAGCTTCATGGCACCTCCGGAGAAGATCTTTTGAACCACGAAAGGGCCGATCCATGTTGGTTCCCATTTTCCCAGTGGGTTGGTTCGAGTGGGAGACTTTTCTTTGAGTACCAGATCGCCTTCCCTGATGTCTCGGGACTTGACTTTCTTGTCGAAAGCTCTCGCCATCCTGCTTTGGTAGGCTCGGACGTGTTCCATGGCCTTTAGTCGTCGCTCGTCTAGCAGAGCCAATTCGTCGTGTCGGCTTCGGAGCCATTCGACTTCGTTGACGTCATTTTCTAGCAGCAGTCGTAGTGAGGGAATTTCCAATTCAATGGGGGAGGACTGCTTCCATCCCATATGTCAGGGCGAATGGAGTTTCTCCCGTGGCCGTTCTGACTGATGTTCGTTAGCCCCAAAGTGCAAGGTGCAGCTTCTCAGGCCAATCTCGTCCTCGGGTGGTCATTTTTCGGATGATCCGTTCGAGAGTCTTGTTTGCTGCTTCTACGGCGCCATTTGTTTGTGGTCGATAGGGAGAAGACTTGTGGCGTGTGATCTTGAATTCGGCCAGCAGTCTGTCGCATTCCCCTTCGAAGTGTGAGCCGTTGTCTGATATGACCTCGTGCGGGATGCCGTATCGGCAGGTGATGTTTTCCTTGAGGAAATGCGTGACTTTCTTGGAGGTGAGCACCTTGTAAGACTTGGCTTCGACCCATTTGGTGAAGTAGTCGATGGCTACTAAGATGAACTTCGTGGCCAGATTCTTTGCCCAGTGGAGCGATTTTCCCGATGACGTCAATTCCCCAAGTGGCAAAGGGCCAGGGTATAGTCATGCAGTAGAGGTCGTGAGGGGGTAGGTGATTGAGGTTGGAGAACCGTTGACACTTGTCGCAACTTCGGACAAAGTGGATGCAGTCTGCCTCCATGGAAATCCAGTAGTAGCCCATCCTGAGAATGATTTGCATCAGGGCTCTGGCGTTCATGTGGGGACCGCAAGCCCCATTGTGGACTTCGCTTATGAGCTTGTTTGCTTCTTCCTGGCTGATGCAGCGTAGGAGTGATCCTTGGTAGCGTTTTTTGTACAGCATGTCCCCAAGGATGACGAAGTTGGAGGCGAGGCGTTTTAGGGCCATGATGCTCTTGGCCTTGACTCCTTCCCTGTGTTGGCCTTCTTCGTTCATGAAGGCAGTTTCCCCATTCTTGAGGTATTGGAAGATCTGAATTGTGCTGGAAATGGCTTTGGACTGGCGTCTCTTTGGCTCTTCAGCAATTTCGCAAATCGCTGTGATTAAAACCTCCTCGGTAGCTTGGGCCCAATTTTTCTCTCGTTTGACAACATGCTTAAATGTTTGCTTGATGCATTTATTCAATTAATGTGCTTGCTTCTTTGGTTTAGATGAATTGTGATTAACGGTTGTGTGTTAGTTAATTCATCAGTTGTTAAAGATGCAATGAAAGAATATTCTAGAAAGGTCGGACCTTTTATTGAAAGCGTAAAGACTGTACATTGTTGATTATGGACACACGATCTTCCGGCGTAGAGCCATCAGATGACTCGAAAGACATGAATTCACAGACAACAAGACTCGAAGCTAGACTATGGGCGACGAGGGATTGGACCAAGCTTCATTACTCTGGGTAGGCTGTAGTTCTAGAGGGAGTGGAAATGGCCTTGGTGACCAATCCTCAGTTGGCACGATTCCCGGAAAATAGCTTGCATGTGGTTCGATTTCAAACCAGATCGCGGAGGTCTTTGGTTGCTCCTCTGATGATGTCTCTCCATTGGTGTTGCACCAGATTTTGGGGGTCCTGGACAGTAGAAGTTATTGAGGGCTACTTCCAGGAGGGCGAAGCATTCGGCGGTCGGAGTTGATTCTTCTTGATGTTGATCATTTTCATAGAATCCGCCTCTTTATGCAGGATCTTTGCTTGGACGACATTTACAATGTACGATTCGAGGGGCGGGCTATCTCTCCTTCCACGATTAGGCCTTGGAGGAGGTTGCGCCACTTTGTTCATCTAGGCCTGACACCGGGATGTTGAATTGGACTATGCTGTGATGGCTGTCCCCGTGAGATCCGAGAGTGTCGACCAGAGGGTTGTCTTGTACCGGTGGATCGGTGATGAGCCAGTTTGCAAGAGGGTTTTCGGCGAAGTAAGGGTCTACTCCTCGGTCAATCTCCATATGGGCGTCCATCTCTTGATCCTCTCTTAAGCATTCTTCGCGGTCGCATATGTCAGAGTTGTCGTCTTGACCCATGAGCTATTCTATTTCTAGCTCATCACGGCTTAGAGCGTGGATGTAGGGATCCACTTCGTAGCGGGACAGGATTGGAGACTCATCTGGAGAAGAGTATTCGGTCATGTCGGGACCTTCTTCTGGGTCGTAGCTTGCCGGCCAAGCGCTTGCCATTATGCGCTTCCGCGGATCACCTCGATCTCTCCATTGGCATTGATGAATTTCACGCATTGGTGAAGAGTAGATGATACTGCTTTCATCTGATGTATCCAAGGTTGTCCCAGCAAGGCAGAGAAGGTTGGTTTGATTTCCATGACTTGGAACTCTACCGACTCCAGTTGTGCATCGAATTGGATCCTCAGATTGATGACTCCTACGATTGGTCGTGCAGTGGAGTCGTAGGCTCGGATTATCCGGGGTGAAGGCCTTATCAGGGAGCGGTCGATACGGAGTCGTTTCAGTGTTCTCAAAGCGATGATGTTGACTGCGGAGCCGTTATCAATCAAGACGTTCGGGAGGAAGAACATCTCTATTTTTATGAGGATGAGGAGGGCTTCGTTGTGTCGATTCTCACATATCGGCAAGTCATCGTCTGTGAAGGCTAGATCGCTTCCTGTGCTACCATTTGACTCAGTCTCCTCTGGGGAGCGTTCGATCCATCCATTTGTATGCCTTAGTCGGGGCAAAGATCATAGGGAGACAGTTGCCCTTGGGCGTTCTTGTCTGGATTCCCGGTCACGAGACCTTTTGACTCTGGTTTCACGTTCCCAGTCATAGCGAGACAGCATGCTGACGATTTCAGAAATTGCAGGGGGTCTGCTCTCGCTTGGAGTTTCGTCAAAGGCTATTGAGTTCACCCTGTCGTTTCGGGGGAATGGATTTCCGATGGTATTGGGGCCACAAGGGCGTTCCAACTTTCCTTCTTCGATTAGCCCCTGGACCACCTGCTTTAGCACGAAGCAATTGTCGGTGGCGTGGCCGGGGTAGTTGTGGAAAAGGCGAAGTTCTTGCTCATATCCATGTTGGGTTTGGGAGTCTTTGGTTGGAAATTCTCGAGAGGTTTGAGAAGATTTCGCTTCACCAAAGCTTCAAATACTTGGCCCAGGGGCATTTCGAGATTGTCGAAATGCTGGAACTGTGGGAAGCGAGGGGGATTGTTATTCCTTGGGGCTGCTTGATCGCGGTTTACTTGAGCCCCGTTCTGGATGTAATGTATCGTTCCGGCTGCTTCTTTTCCTTTGTTCGGGACAGGTGCTGAAGTTGACAGGTTTGTCCGATAGCGGTAAGACGAAGCAGGGGCTGCTGTTGTCTTCTGAAGGCTCAGAGTCTTCTCAAACTTTGTTCCGGCATTGACCATGGCACGGAGATCTGGATAGAAATGATGGCTGATCAAGGTCCTCAAAGATGGCTTGAGGCAGGAATGGAAGATGTCCATTTGCTCTTCTTTGGAAAGCGGATCCATTATCTCGCTAAGCTTCCAGTTCCATCTTTTGTAGAACTCACCTACTGGTTCGTCATCCTTTTGCTCGGTGGCTTGCAGATCGTGGCGGTTTGTTTCCCACTCAAGGTTGGCACGGTACTTCTCTAGGAAGATCTCGCTGATTTGGTCCCACGTGGAGCGGTTTTCTGCCTTTACATTGAGGAACCACCTTAGCGCTGTGGATTTGAGAGAATGCTGAAAGTGATCCGCCATCTGTTGAGGGGTTGCCCCTTTGGCTCTCATACCCAGGACATAGGTGTCGATGTGGGTTTTTGGGCATTCTGTCCCGTCAAACTTTTCCATTTCCGGCATCCTGAATTTCGGAGGGAGCGGGACTACTTTGCTTGGATCAGTGGGCAGGAGGGAGTCCTTCCGAGAACTGGCTAGCTTGCCTTGCATGTCCTTCATTTGCTCGATCAGCCAAGCCATGTGGGGATCGGCAGGTTGAGGTGGGTTACCGTTTTCGGGGATGGAAACCGAAGATGGAGGTGGATTGGCTGATGGGATCGCCATTCGGGAGTCTTGGGGAGGTAGTTGAGTATATACCAACCCATACCCTGGAGTGTTGAAGTTAAGGGCGTGATTGCCAGGTCCGCTAAGGGTTGTGTTTGGAAATTGGGGAAATGATTCGTTAGCCCCAAGTGGCAGACTAGCAGGTGGCAAGTTTGAGATGTCGGGATATCCGCTCGGGATGCCCGTCCCTGGTAGGCATGGGGATTTTTGATTATGGCTGCGAGGCTCGTATAGAGGCAGAGGATTGAATCCTGGGGGATACCGAGATGCATTGGGATCTGGCAGAGCAGGCACGTATGTGTGCTGTTGGTACTGAGCTTGATGTGCAGAGCCGGGAAACTGACTGTGCTGAGGCGGGCATGTCGGAGCTGCTTGACTGACGCCTGAGGGGAGCTTTGAGCGAGAGCTGCTTTGCATTGCTGGGATCTCGTAGCTTGGCGGAGGCGGGACCTGCTGATAGCTTTGAGAAACCGGGGGAGCCGGTATGTCTTCGTCTTCTATGAGAACAAAGGTTCCGTCAGGTTGGGGAACTGCAACGGTTCCTCGAAGACGCAGGGTGTCTACGATCCAGGCTTGCTGCTCTTCTTGGCGCTTCTTGATGGTTTCGAAGGCTCGCAGCACCTCCTCCATTGTCTGGAGGTTCCTTAGTGGCGGGGTTCCGTTTCCCTCACTGTTATCTGTTGATCCCGTCATGGGGGAGTAGCGGACGGTGCGGACCGTTGAACTGGAAGGGCTGTCGGACCTTGTGACCTCGATACTGAAAAGGCGGCTCCCGGGTATTCTCAACCACTCTCGGTTCGCTGGAGGGGGTGACGGGCAAGGTTTAGACACAGGAAGGCCTTTTGGATAAAGGGGGAAAGCTCACGTGACATGCGATTTCCGCTTTTTTTTGTTGTTTTAATTTACTTAAAACGTGTTTTCTCAGAGTCCTAGGTAGGTTGGAAAAGATTGCTCTTTTTTTTCGCAACTATGCTAGATCCTGGGTCAGTGGAGACCATCTGTACGGCTATAAACCCCTCGTTTTACACCTGTATTTCGACATCCCAGGGTGACTGCCCCAGGCAAGGGTCTTATAGGGCAAGCGGTTTCCACTGGCCTAAAAGAAAAAACCGAACCTAAGGACCGAGCCTGTCATGTTCGTTTTAATGTGTTAGCCATGTAAATAGTGAGCCGAGCCGGCACCTGAGTCAAGATCGGGTCAAGAGTTTGGCATGACCTCTCTTTACCTTGCTTGCGCAAGGGATCTGTGACGTTAGGCGTTGACTGGGGCATATCGTCATGACTGACGTATTAAAGGCTTAATGACATGGTGTCATGTGGGCATGGATGTATATTCGGGAAGAAACATTGTCTGGGTGTAGCTTCGGAAAATCAAGATCAGGTCAAGATTTTAGCATGACCTTTCATCGCTTTGCTTGCGCAAGGGATCTTGAGTTCCGAGCTTCGACTCAGAAAATGGCCGGCATGGGATATGTATCCAGGCTGTATGACACGGACTGGGTAAAAACCAACCGGGTCTGGACAGAGTGTGACTCAAGACTCAAACGTGCAGGGTTGACGCTTGGCTAGGATGGGATGTTTGGGATGATCCCGTGCACGTCCGAGAGGCGTAGGAAGGCCAAACGAACTGCAACTAAGACCTTCCCGGGTTAAGGGTTGTAGTGTGCAGTGTATCCGAGGCAGCAGTGCGTGTAGCATGCGGTGTACCGAGGCAGCAGTGCGAGTAGTGTGCGGTCTCTAAAATTCTTTTTTTGAGTAAAACAGAAGTTTTTGCAAAATTTTAAATGTATGCACAGATGTATATTGATGCATTTTTTTTTGTATTTTTTTTTTTTGTAAATAAAAAAAGCAAAGCACGTGCACACACACACAACAGTAGTTAAAGAAAGGGGTAAAATGAAAGTTTGACCCTCATCATCGTTTTAAAAATCTTTTGTTTTTTGTTTAAAAGATTTTTTAAAACAAAATGTCCCCAGCGGAGTCGCCAACTGAAATTACCCGGGGTCCGGCTCGCGCGCGGGGCCCCGTGCATCTCGCACTTTTTGCGTCGCTTTTGGGAAGTCGCCCGGATCCGATAGGCAGCGCGTTCGCGCCCCGGCATCTGGCTTATTCCGCTTTTGCGTTATTTGGGAGGTGTCTCGCTGTGTTTTTGCTTGTAGAGTCGCCACGCCGTTTTTATTAAGCCCAAAATATTGAAAAAGGGCATCAGTTTAAAAATAAACTATTTTTTTTTGTTGTGTGATGAGATTTTTGAGTTCAGAGGTCAGATGACTCCTCGGGAAGAGAATATTAGAATCTTAGAGCTCACCTGAGTCGCCTCGTAAAAACGAGTCTTTCGGATACCCCTAATATTCTTTAACTGTTGTGTGTGTGTGTATGTGCTTTTTTAAAAATGCATGCTGTGTCGGATGTCTACATTGTACACTGCTTTATTGAAATGTATTGAAATAGTATAGGAAGGAAGCCTTACCAATGTTGGTTCGTGTCTGTCTTCCGCAGGGAAATAGTGTTTGAGGACGGAATAGTGTTCCGGTACGGACCGGGATTGCTTCGGAAAAGGGGCCGGTTGTCTGCGGACAGAGTTTCGGCGTGCGTTGGGATCGCAGGGATCACTCGGGCAGAGGTTCGGCGTGCATTGGAATCGTTGGTTGGATTCGGGCAGAGGTTCGGCGTGCGTTGGAATCGTTGGTTGGATTCGGGCAGAGGTTCGGCGTGGGTTGGGATTGCCGGTTTGACTCGGAAAGAGCCGGGACGCCTCGGGAAAGACCAGGCAAGGCCTCGGAGTACCACGAGGGGCCTCAGAGTACCTCGAGAGTGCCTCGGGGCAGCGCGAGAGCGTCGCGGGAGCGCTCGGGGAGGCTTCGGAGCACCGCGAGGGGGCTCGGAAGGCCTCGGAAGGATCCGAAAGGGGCCGGGAGTGCCCCGAAGGGTCTTAGAGGGGAGCCTGAAGGCTGGGGGGAGAGGAGAGAAGAGGGAAATGTGTGAAAATGAGGGAGGGGGAGCCCTCTATTTATAGTGTAGGAAATCTGCAAAGAGGTCCATACGGACCTTGCAGGTAATCCAAATTTTTGGTATTTCTCGATTTGAGGGAATCTGTGATGATGGAGAAGATTTTGAAATCATTATGTCTGGGTGCAATAAGGTCCGTACGGACCATCTCAGCATGCAAAGAGGTCCGTACGGACCAACCATGCATTCCAGTAATGATGTTCTCCGGGATTTGAGGGAATATATTGGACTTTAAGGGGATTCAGTCATCATTGCAGCAAAGAGGTCCGTACGGACCATTTATGCTTTTCTAATTTCTGAATAATTCCCAAAAGATCATTTTGTCCCTTTTTATCCCAGAATGGTTCCTCCCTTTGTTTGGTTGGGGGGTTTTTGAGGGTTTTGAGTGTCAGAGGTCTTCGAGACTGCGTTTGTGAGTCTGCGGTGTTTCCCATGTACTCGGAAGAGGGTGATCCAGATTGGGATACTTACACCTGGCTCACACATTGGATGAAATTTCCAAGTCATAAAGACGAGCAACCTATTGCTCCCACCTAAGGTGAAATGCCTAAGATTAAGTACCCAAATCTGGCTCATGCCTTCCGGTTAAATTTCCCGGCAATTTCGGTAAGTTTCCCGGTAATTCCCCGGACCTTCCTAGTGTTCCGGAAATATTCCGGAACTGTTCCAAATCATATATGGATTGAAAGGGAAGCTTCCCAATTAAGAAACACGTTTTTCTTAATTGGGAAAACTTCTAGAATTTGCCACCTTGCATGGTTCTAGAAACATGCTGAGTCACAAGGGATAATGCCGCACGGCTGCATTAGCCCAAGGTCTCTGGCCGCACGACTTCATTGGCCTTATCCAGACTCCCTATAAATAGATCCCTCCTCTACCCATTTTAACAACAACAACAATACCATCACACACATATAATACGAAGAAAATCCCCCCAAGAGCTGCTGGAAGTCCAAGAAGGTGAAGAAGAAGGTCAAGAAGCCACCTCCCTCCTCCTTGAAGATCCCAAGAACAACCTTTCAACCTAGATCAATCCAAAGAAGAAGAGGAAGCCATTGGTAATCTCGCACGCCCTAAACTTGCATTCTAATTGCCTTATGTGATTCTAATTGCTCATTGCATTTCATATAATTGCTATTATCTTGTTTGGGACTTGATAGATTAAAGATCATATCTTTATATCCCCTTTCCCCCTTTGCATGCATTAGGCATCCTTTGCCATTAAAGATGTAATCTTTTGAATCAAAGGTGCATCCTTTGCACCTAAAACCCCTATTTTTACATAAAAATATCATTTTCATGCATCCTTTGCATATAAAAATCCAATCTTTATGATAAAAATGCATCCTTTGCATATGAAATCCTTTTTCAAGCATCCTTTGCATTAAAGATCATATCTTTATCCCAAATTAGCATCCTATGCTCTTCAAAATACAATCTTCATGCATCCTTTGCATATTCAAATCCCAATTTCTTCATAAAAATGCATCCTTTGCATAAGAATCATGTATTTATGCATCCTTTGCAAATAAAGATCATTTCTTTAAATCAAATGCATCCTTTGCAACCCAAAAATGTCATCTTTTCACTAAAAATGTCATTTTTACATGCATTCCTCCATGTCCCCATTAGCAACCTTGGAACGGACCGGTGTAAAAGATCCTATCTTTACATCATTCCTTTCATAAAGGTTTCATAATTTCTTTAGAAAGGGACAACTTCGAACCCTATATCTCCGATTATCACTTAAGATGAGTATGAAGCATATATATGAGCTCGACCATCTTAAAGTGTAGGATTGATGGGCTAAGGACCCTCCTTTTCTAAAGAACCTCATCTTTGACTATAAAGAGAGTCATTCTCTCGATCATGCAAGTCCCGAGGTTAAAAATGCAATGATCACAAGTCCAAGATGAGGACGGGATCATAATCCCGAATACATAAAATCCAAGAAATCCCGAGCGACAGCCAATAAATGGTTTGTACGTCCGAAAGACGACTTGGGACATTCCCTCCCTTTATTTTCAAACACATGCAAACAAGAAAGCACGCAAGCAAGCACGATTAATGGGATCTTGGGAGACTTGCTCCGGCAAGGCACCTTGGGTGAACGACGATCCGTTCTTCCCAAGGGGTAACTTAACCTCCGAACCCATAGAACCTTTTTTTCAAAGTTTTGAGGTAATCAAAATGGCGTGGCGACTCCGTTTTTCAAAATTAAACCGGATGTCTTCAAACTCGCGTGAATTTCCAATACACAAAAAATTTGGGGCACACATTCACAGTTTGGCGACTCCGCTGGGGAAATCCCAAAGGAGAAAAGCTTTATTTTCAAAACAAAATCGATACTCGGTATATAGGTGGAAACCACTTAACCTTCCTGTACACTCCCTGATGTGGGAGTTGGGATAACCGGCGGTTTAACAATCCCACGTACCAGTATCCCTTTTCGAAAAAAAAATTTGAAAAAGAAAAAAAGAAAGCTTTTCCCTTTGAGCGGGTTAGACTCCCGTCGCTGATTTCATTAATCGTGCTTGCTTTCTTTACCTTGCATTGCATCATTTGCATCTTGGAATCTGTGCATACTTTGAACGGGAAACAACCCGAAAAATAGCAAAGGAGTGGAACCTGGAAAATTGATCCATGCAGTCGTACGGCTCAATCCTCCTTGGATTCTGACCGGGCGACCTCAGTGGCAATTCCACCAGGAAAAATCATGGTTAATCTGGCAGTCCTAGCAGCTTGGGGCTACTCAGCTCCATGACTGACTGGGGCTCCCAGAAAATTTACGTGCTTACGTGTTGCATTTTCCCCGTCCCGAAAATCATTCCTTTAAAACACATTTCATGAAAATCTCTGTTTTAACTCAAAAAGGAACATTTTTAGGAGACCGCACACTACGCGCACCTGATATATCCTGTACACTTTGCACGCACGTCCTTCAAACCCGAGGGTGGTTCCAGCTGCAGTCACGGACAGCCTTACGATGCTCCCGGGCGCGCACGGAATCATCCCAACCTCCCCATGGCAGCCAGTGTCGACCAATGCACAGTCCGTGTCACACGTTTCAAAAAACCGTGACTTTTTGGTTGGTTTTTGGTCTAGTCCGTGTCATATAGCCCAGTTGCATACCCTCGTAAAGGTCAAGCCTTAGTTCATAATGGAAGCCAAGATTTTCGCTCAAGCGAAATTCTGCAAAAATTCCGACAAGGAAAAAATTGGTAGGATCTTGACTCCGACATTGACTTTGACCTTGACCCGCACGGAATGCGTAAGAGTCGAGACCGAGTCTTTGCCAACAAATCAAAAGATCTTTCGCTCAAGCGAAGCTCTGCCAAAATTCCGACAAGGAAAAATTGGCAAGATCTTGACCCGGCATTGACTTCGATTCTGACTCACGCCCGGCGTATGCAACGAAGTTCAATGTGACACTGTGTCATCCGGCTTTTGCCGCCCGACCCATGCCTATTATCTTCTCGGACATTACCGAAAGTCAAAACGTCATTCGCTCAAGCGAAATTCTGCCAAAATTCTATCAAGGCAGAAAGACGAGACTTTCCCGGTATTGCCTTGACTATAATCCGCATCGCTCGTGCGTTAAAAGGTCCTATGACCCGCTAGACCCGTTAGGAGCGTTCTTTACTCTCGGTCGGTGGGATCCGCGTGCCCTATATGACCCTCGCCCGGGGCTGTCCACCCTGGGAGGTCGAAATACAGGTGGAATACGAGGGGCTTATAGACGTAGTGACGGAACCCACTGATCCAGGATCTAGAGTAGTTGCGAAAAAGAAGGGCAAATCCCCTTTTCCAACCAAATAGATATTAATAAAAGACATTGTTTTAAGTAAACTGGAAGATTCTAATTTGCATATTGCCTGAGCCTTCAGCCTAAACACCTACCCCGAGTCTAAACCTTTCCTATCCCTTTCCCGCAGCGAGAAAGAAGTGGGTGAGAACACCGGGTCAGCGACTTGTTAGCGCAGAATTCTCAGACAGTTCGCCAGAATCCTCAGTTTTGCCAGCTTTCCAGTGTCAAAATGGCCAACATGGTAGTCAACAATGGTAATGACCAAGTAGTCGGAGGGGCCATCCCAGTTCAGCCCAAGCCCCATATATGGTATGATGTATGCGACTGTGAGGATTGTCTGGAGTATGAGTATCAAGAATGGATTAATGAAGACGCTCCTTCAAGAAAGAAGAAGAAGAGGAAGTCTACGCAGCAGAAATTAAAAGAAAGGTATGAAGCCGGAGACAAGAGCGTCGGAACTCTAGGGGAGCCTTCTGGCAAGTTCGATTACTATGTCAGTTATGCCAAACAGCCCGCCAAGGAACCCATCATTCAAAGCACAGTCCAGCCTGATACCCCTATGGACAGTGATCCTCTTGAAGCAGAAAGTGCTGAATTTGTGGCCATCGTGAAGTTCAATGAGAAGCTAGCAGATCTAGAAGCAGAATACAGAAAGCCTATTGAATACGTAGCCAGTCAAGGAAGAATTAAGATCCCTTCTGAAGAAGACTTCATCAGCATTATCCAGGCCAACCCTCCTGTTGGCTATACTGACAAGGTCGTGGTGTCCAAGATCAGTAAAGAGAAAATGAGTTATCAGCAGTGCATTGATAAGATGAGCCAGACTCTTCAGTCAATGAGCCCAGTTGTCACGGACGAGCTCGCTGAGAGATTGCATCAAGCTACTCTAGCTCCCCTCACCATCTTTCCACGGTACCGGCCTGTCAATGATTTCCGGCAAGTTTTTGATCAATTTGAAGTCTCCAACTTTCTGAAGAATGCTGACAAGACTGCTACTCCCCAGGGCAACAGCAAGAAGGAGTGAGATCCCGGTCCAACCCTTGTCAAACACCCTCGAGTCAATAAGTAGTGTAGGGTCCAGAGTCAGTAAGCGTCTATTCAGTCAGTCAGGAATCTTTGAATTCCAGTCCTCTGAGTCATCCGAAGGCCTCACGCCTGAGGACTATCAAAATGTAATCGATGTCATCTTTCCCCTTATTTTGAATGAAATGACAGATCTTTCTGAGTATCCTCTTATTGCCAACTTAACAAATGATAAATTAAC
Source organism: Adenophora triphylla var. japonica (assembly GCA_022495995.1). Taxonomy (NCBI): domain Eukaryota; kingdom Viridiplantae; phylum Streptophyta; class Magnoliopsida; order Asterales; family Campanulaceae; genus Adenophora; species Adenophora triphylla. Next base: position 122,194 of record JAFEMH010000138.1, on the reverse strand, counting down.
TCAAAACTTAACAACAGTTAATAATGAATCATTTGAACAAGATGCAAACACACTAAATGAACAATACATTAAAGAAATCTTTAAGCAGGTTTCAGAAAAAGAGGAAAACCGGGCCCAAGCTGCCGAGGAGGTTTTGACAAGTGTGAACTTGGGTACTGTCGAGGAACCTAAAGAGACACAGATCGGAAACTTCTTCCAGGGGGTTGAACGGGACAGACTGATCAATCTGCTCAGAGAATACGTCGACGTGTTTGCATGGTCATACAGGGATATGCCGGGGCTAGACAGTTCAATAGTAGAGCACAGAATCCCTCTAGCACCAGATGCTAAGCCAGTAAAGCAGAAATTGAGGAAGATCAAGCCAGAGTGGTCTCTACAGGTCAAAGAAGAGATTGAGAAACTACTGCGGGTAGGATTCATCAGAGTCATCGAATATCCGACATGGTTATCCAATATTGTGACCGTCACCAAGGCCAATGGGAAGGTGCGCTGCTGTGTGGATTTCCGAGATCTAAACAAGGCCAGCCCCAAGGACGATTACCCTTTGCCAAACATAGACATCCTGGTGGACTCCACTGCCAACTACGAAGTCAAATCCTTCGTTGATGGCTTTGCAGGATACAACCAGATCAAGATGGCCGAGGAAGACCAAGAAAAGACAGCCTTCACCACACCGTGGGGAACTTACTGTTATACAGTGATGCCATTTGGGCTTAAGAACGTCGGGGCTACTTACCAAAGGGCAGCGACCGCGCTTTTTCATGACATGATCCACAAAGAGATTGAGGTCTATGTAGACGACATGATAATCCACTCCAAAGGCGAGGATGGGCAGCACTTTGTTGACCTGCGGAAGTTCTTTGAGAGGCTGAGACAACATTCCATGAGACTAAACCCTGCCAAATGCACCTTCGGAGTGACAAGGGGAAAAGTGCTTGGGTATATGGTCACAGAGCAAGGTATTGAAGTTGACCCCCAAAAGATCAAAGCCATTATGGATATGAGGCCACCTCGAACCCAGACAGAAGTTAAGAGCTTTATGGGAAAACTGCAGTACATCAGCCATTTCGTCAATCAGTTGACCACTATGTGCGAGCCCATCTTCAAGCTCATGAAGAAGAACGTAGACACAGAATGGACCGAAGAATGCCAGGATGCTTTTGACCAGATTAAGGCATACTTGGTACATCCTCCAGTGCTATGCCCCCCACATAGACAGAAACCTCTTCTGCTCTATCTCACTGTCACTGATACGGCAGTTGGGGCTATGCTTGCTCAGGAAAAGAAAGACTCTCGGGTAGAGAATGCCATTTACTTTGTCACGGAAGGCTGCAGGAAGTGAGCTCAATTACTCAGCATGTGAAAAGACCTGTGCAGGGGTGCAGGTAGTCGGCAAGTTGAAGCATTATATGCAAGCCCACCCTGTGAATTTGGTCTCAAAAATGGACCCCATCAAATACATCTTTGATAAGCCTTCCCTCTCGATGCGTCTAGCAAAGTGGTCCTTCTTCTTAGCGGAATACGACATCAACTATGTGACCAGAAAGGCCATCAAGGGTCAAGCGTTGTCAGACCACCTGGCGAACTTCCCCAGTAATGAGGACAGAGGGCCTGAACCCCAATTCCCAGATGAAGGGATCTTTGCAGTCGAGCCCGAAAACCGATGGCAATTATTCTTTGACGGAGCCGCTAACAAAAGAGGAAACGGCATCGGGATGCTACTGGTCGATCCGAAAGATGAGCATACACCCATAGCCCTCAAGTTGAACTTCCCTGCCACGAACAATGTTGCCGAGTACGAAGCCTGCATTGCTGGTTTGGAAGCTGCCTTAGAAAGGAATGTCAAGGAGCTCGAAGTTTATGGAGACTCAGCCCTGATCATCAACCAGGTTTCCAACAAATGGAAGACTGTGGACCCTAATCTGCAGCGGTATCATGCCCATATGGAGGAGTTGACTGGACAGTTCAGAGAAGTGACTTTCCACTACTTGCCAAGGGAAAAGAACAGATTCGCAGATGCCCTAGCTACTCTAGCCTCATTGGTAGAGATCCCCGAGGGAAAAGCCATAAAACCCTTCAGAGTGGGTAGAAGAGAAGCCCCAGCCTTCTGTTGTGAAGTAGACCTGGGACCCGAGCCTATAAAGGAACCCTGGTACTATCAAATTTACCAGTTCCTCAAAGATGGAGAGTCAGCTTTCAAAGACGAAGAAGGTAGACCGAAAGAAGGTGTCAGAGCCAAGAGCTTGCAAGCCTTGAAAAGGTTGGCCTCCCATTATGTCATTCTAGGAGGCAACCTGTACAAGAAGCGGTACCAAGGACCACTCCTCTTGTGCGTCACTCAAGAAAGGGCCAAAGAGTTGATGACCGAAGTCCACAATGGTCCCTGCGGTCCTCATATGAATGCCAGAGCCCTGATGCAAGTGATCCTCAGAATGGGTTACTACTGGATTTCCATGGAAACAGACTGTGTCCAGCACGTCCGAACATGTGACAAGTGCCAGCGGTTTGCCAACCTCAACCATCTCCCGCCTCATGACCTGTACTGCATGACGACTCCTTGGCCGTTTGCAACTTGGGGTATTGACGTGATAGGGAAAATAGCCCCGGCAGGAAGCAATGGGCATGAATTTGTGCTAGTAGCCATCGACTACTTCACCAAGTGGGTAGAGGCCAAGTCCTACAAGGTCCTCACTTCCAAGAAGGTTGCCCAGTTCATCAAAGAAAACATAATGTGCAGATATGGGGTGCCCAACGAGATCATTTCCGATAATGGGTCGCACTTTGAAGGGGACTGCGATAGGTTGCTGTCAGAATTCAGAATCACTCGCCACAAGTCGTCTCCGTACAGACCTCAGACTAATGGAGCCGTGGAAGCTGCTAATAAGACGCTCGAACGGATCATCCGGAAAATGGCCACCCGTGGTCGTGATTGGCCCGAAAAGCTGCACTTGGCACTCTGGGGCTACAGAACGTCTGTCAGAATAGCTACAGGAGAAACTCCTTTTGCCCTAACCTACGGGATGGAAGCAGTGTTACCAGTGGAGTTGGAAATCCCGTCATTAAGGGTCCTCCTGGAAAACAGTGTCAATGAAGTAGAATGGTTGCGCAGCCGGCATGATGAGTTGGCTCTGCTTGATGAGAGAAGGCTAAAAGCCATGGAACACACCCGAGCCTACCAGAGGCGGATGGCCAGAGCGTTTGACAAAAAGGTTAAGGCCAGAGACATCAAAGAGGGTGACTTAGTGTTGAAAGTGAAGCCCCCTACCAGAGACAACCCCCTGGGAAAATGGGAACCCGTTTGGATCGGCCCTTATGTGGTGCAGAAGATACTATCGGGAGGAGCCATGAAGCTTGCAGACCTGGACGGCAATCCCTTTGTCCACCCGGTCAACGGTGATAAGCTCAAAAGATACTATGTCTAAATAAAAAAAAAGGAAAAAATCTTAGTGCAAAAAGAGTAATACCCAGCTAGGCTGAAAACCCCAAAAAGGGCGGTCTAGGCAAAAGACAGGGTTGCACATAAAAAAAAAATCTTAGTGCAAAAAGAGTAATACCCAGCTAGGCTGAAAACCCCAAAAAGGGCGGTCTAGGCAAAAGACAGGGTTGCACATAAAAAAAAAATATATATATATATAGTTCACCAGAATGAACTACGAAGACCTGAGCCCCTTAGTCTTTCTTGTAAAAGGGGAACGTAGGCAGCCATATATGGTTCGGTCTAAACAATAAAAAAGGGCAATTAAGCTTCCATGAAGTGCGTCCTAAAAAATAAAGGGTATTTCAGTTTTCATAAAACGGGTCCCAATCAATAAGACATTTGAATTTCCATGAAATGTGTCTTGATTAATTTCTAAGATAATATTTCTTGTTCATTACAAGTTAAAAACTTCTTGATGAGTTCAAGCACGGTCTACTCTTGACTCTGCTAACCTGCTACAAAGATCTAAAATACAAAAAAAATGCCTAAATAAACTAATGTGTTTGCAAAATGGCAATAAGGGAATCCTAAGAAAAGATCTGTCAGTCGTCATTCGCTGAGTCTTCTTTGGTCTTCTTCCCTTTACCTCGACCCCGTCGAGTTTTCTTTCTCTTCTTCTCTATAAGGTCGGTATCCCTCATCCCGATCTCCGGTATCCTCACTGGAGCCTCCACCAAACCCGTGTCAATAAGTGCCCTCTCTACACGAGCACGAGTCCGCACTTCCTCCCTCTGAGTCTCAGTCAAAGGAGCGACCTCGGACAATCTCTTGTATCGAGCCTCCATATCTCTGATCAGGTCACCCGACTGGTTATGGCGACTCGCCTTAGCCTCAGTCTCCCTCAGAGTCCTACTCGAGTCACAGTCGGCCCCCAATAAAGCCTGACGTCTCTCCCCCAGAATGACCTGAGTCGCTCCCATTTCCCTCTCGTACCAGTCCAAGTAGACAGTGGTCAAGATGGTGCTCTTCCTGCTCCTGAAGATAGCCCTGGGTGGGAAAGCAGTGTATGTCCAAGCCCTCGAGAAGAATGAGAAGCTGGCTGGATCTCTCATATCCAATGGCATCACCTCCATGGTCCGGATGTCCTCCCAATCGCTCAATGGCTCCTGTAATGCCCCAAACTGCCTGGATACCAAGCAGGGAATGTAGAAGGACGACCAGCAGAACCCTGGAACCCTCACAGCATAAGACTCCTGAAATATCCTCCTGGTCTGCAATCTCCAGTGAGGTATCCACCAACGGATGTCCGAAGTGGATAGCCTAGCCATCGTCAGCTCCCAGCTACCCTGGTCCTGTTGCCTCGGTGCACCTCTCCGAGAAATCACCCAAGGGCACTGAGTCGGCAAAGCCCCTGGCAAAGCCCCGAGCCTCTCCTGCAGCCACAAAGTCAGCACAGCTGGACTCCCAGACCTCATGAAATGGTCTCCCCTAGCCATCCTGTCGATGCCATGCAATGTCTCTCCCAAAACCAGTGGGACAATGTCTTTCCCAGCCCTGCAGTCTCTGACCATGTCCAAGAGACCACCATGACAGATCCCCACGGACTCAGCGGTGAACAGAGCAGAAAATATGCAGAGAATAAAGGCATCCATAGCCACCGTGGTCGCAGCCATAGCCGGAGACCCAAACCTGCCCGGGATATCAGAAAGGTCAATCCTGTCCGGGGCTATCATCATCCCCTCAGCCTCTTCCAAAGAAATCTGCAGAAAAGATGCAAGCTTTGCCGCCACCGGCACGTCTCCGATCAGCGGAATAGATATAGCCTCAATCTCGGGACCCCCAATCAAGGCTCGGAAGTCTTCATGCGTTGGGACAATCTCGTTGTAAGAAAAGCAGTAAACATGTCTCCGGACGTCCCAAAACCTTGCTGCTGCTCTCAAAAGGTCCCAATCGGGCGGGAGATCCCTCAAATGCCATAAAGACTTGATCTTGAAGGAAGAATCAAGCAGTCCCTTGTGAAATTGGAAGTTGTGCTTCACCCAAGATTGAAGATCGGACAGAAAACGGTCTCGCTTCCCCCTTTGCAATCTGACGGGCTTCTCCATCGCAAAATGACCAAAGATGGTGTCTTTAAGTCCAAAATGTGCTCTGGGAACAATTGGGACAAGTCTAAGTTGAAAATGAAATGAAATGGCCAAGCCTTGCTTTTATTCAGAAAATAACCAGTTCAGACAGAACTGTGAGCCGCACGGCTTCATTTGCCCTCAGGACCAAACCGCACGGCCTCATTTGCCATCTGCAGAAAAAAATCTGCAGCAACCAAAGTTGCTGCCCAAGGGAGTTTTCACCCCACTTTCTCAACCAAGACCTGTACAAAAACATGTTCAAAGGTCACCCAAGCATTTATATATCATCATAAATCATTTTGGCCCCGTTTCAGCCCCAATTCCAAGCAAAAAACTGCCCCGAGGCTCAGATAATATGCAAATTTAAAAAGCATAAATTAGAAAAGTAAATAAAGCATTACTACAATGTCTTCGCCCCATCGGCGCCCAAATAAAGCAAAAAATAAACAAAATGTGCATCAAATGTGTTCATTGTTTGTTTTGTTCCTAAATCCACTCTAGAGACCTCCTAGGCCTCCGATTCTTCTTCTTCTTCATCACTGCTTAGCTCGTAGACGCTAGCCTCCCTCATCAAGTCCTCCTGGTCGCTCACATCAGACAGATGGACATTATCGTGCCCGTACTCAGCCAGCTGCTCCAGAATGTCAGCATTGGGTCCCCGTCCCCGAGGCATGGCACTGGAAGAGTACTCCGAGGCCGATGAGGTAGACGCTGTGCCCCCGACATGCCTTCTCTTGCGCCCGGGCTCCTGTGCGTCCGCCGCCGCCTTTGAAGTGCAGGCCAGCTTCCTCAGAAGGGACCGGCACATGTCCTTCCAGCCCCTGTTCTGCCTGACCAATCTGTCATAAGTGCGAGCTGGAACCTGAGAAAAAAGAGGAGAAAAATCTCAGAAAAATCTCAGAAAATCTCAGAATTGCAAAAAGCAAAGAAAGCTGAAAAAGGGAAAGACCCTAAAAGTATACTTACAGTGCTGTCAGGCGGCAGGGTATACTGGGGCTCCCTAGTGTCGGGGACAGGAATCCTCATCCTCCTCGGTACTCCGTGGACCACATAAGACAGGTGCGCAGGAGGGATCGGCGGGTCAGTAGGCTCATCCTCCCCATATCCCTGAGTGACCGCCAGCTTCATCAGCTTCTGTGGCGTCCTCAGGCGCTGCTCCACAAACACAGCGTAGGGGGTATCCATGTCAAAGTACTCCTCAGCGGCCACGCCTGCCTGGTACCTAGCTATCTCATCTGCCTGCCAATCCCTGGGCTGTAGCATCCGTGCTGGAGGATCATGGGGAGTAATGGCATCCAGTGGAGGGACATGGCCATGCTGCCTCGAGAAACGGTCCCCCAAATATATGACATCACATGTCAGCCCAGTAAGCCATCTCCTCTGCCTCGTCGCCTCAATGGCCTCTCCTAGCAAAATCTCCGGATACCTGCCCCAAGGGTAGAAGTCCACTCCGTCGTGTCCATCCCTGTTGATGACCGGCCTCACCATCTTGTAATCAAAAGTAATCCGGGTCTTTCCCGTGAACTTATCCCTCGCATCTCCCCTCCAGCGGATCATAGCAGGGAAGATGGTGATATCGCTCTGTTGGTTCCAAGGAAAGAACCTGATCACCTCACAGAACCAGACCTGCATGTTCAAAACATCAAAAGGGTCATTTTTCTTTCATAAAAGTCTCAAGACAGGAAGAGAAAAGAGAAAAGAAAGAGGGACTACCTCAAGGGCAAATGAAAAGCAGTCCATGGAAGCAGCCTTGTTCCGACTGTACATGTCCAAAGAGAAGTAGAGCTCCGCCAATCCGGCCTCTCCCCAAGAGACCGTCCCAATCCCATCTACATCCTCCAGAGAGTCGAGGAGGCAAGTCATGGCCAGAGTCCCAGAATTTGCGAAAATGGTGACCGACAGCATCAACCACACAAAAGCTCTAGCAAGCTGCTGGGCAGTCACCTCACTAACGGCAAAGTCCCGTATGCAGTTCTGGACTGCCACCTCGACATTCCGTGTCTCCATCCCTAGCCCCTTGGGAATCAACTCAAACCCGACCAAAGCTCGGAACTCCTCAGCTGTGATATGGTCCCTCCAAGTCACGGGCCTCCCAGTGAACTGTAGACCAGTGATAGCCGTGAAATCAGCGGGAGTCACTGTCAGCTCTCCCCAGCTCAGATGGAAGCTATGAGTGCTATCCCACCAAAACTCAGATAGGGCCTGGACCAAGCCCTTGCTCTTAGATGTGATGTGGATCCCCCTGCCGATCGCCTCAATGAATAGATCTAGGCCGGTAGCCCGCACTAGCTGCTTGGGGTTCGCCCCATTCTTCTCGAAATCGGGCATCCTCTCCCAAAGCCTGACTGCTATCTCAGATGGCCCTCTAGACTTGTTCTCCTGTAGACAAGCACAACAAAGAAATGCGTCAGTCCTTCATCTCATTTCAAAAGTGCACATATTTTCAAAAGAAAAGCATTCATAAAATTTTTTCTAGCATCCTTTGCATGAAAAAAAAACACGTCTTTCATCACTTGAAACACGTCATGTCAAGCCCCATTGCTTTCCTAAAGCACAAAATCACAATTTCCAAAATTCTTTGCACATAAGCATTATTCTTTCAAAAAAGTGGCATGCATGAATCCTTTTCATCTTCCAAAATCTTGTTTCTCATTGATAATCAAAATTTTGACCTAGTTCTAGCACATGCAAGAACTCCGTCTCACTTTAAACAATTATCATTCTTACTTTATTTTCGAGAAAAAAGTGGGTCATTCTCATTATTCTTATCAAATAAATTGCACATGCATGTTCTTAGCCTCATAGGTTAATCATCAATGTCTCAAAATCATTCAAAAATCCTAGGAAAATCCTAGAAAATTCTTAAAATTCGGGTCAAGCCCTAAATCAATCAAAATTCAATTAAAATCGACGGAATCGAGCCAAATAAGAACGCTTACCCCAACCGATCGCGGGTTCGTCGATTTGTGCTCTCTTCTCCCCGGATAAAGCTCCGATGGAGGCGTAAGAAAGTCATACTTTCTCTCCGTTCGAACGAGCTCTTTCCTCCTCCTCCGAGCGGCTTCCGAGATGTTTCTTCTTGCTTGCCTTGGTATAGGATTGCCCTCCGGATCCATTCTTGATCAAAGGAAGCAAGGGAATTGAAGGATTTTCAAAATTTCTCTCCTCTCTCTCTCTTCCTCGGCTGGAATGGGCGGCAGTAATGCCCAATTGCCCGTTCAAATCTGTTTTAAATAATCTGGAAAAAACAGACTTCTAGCCGTACGGCTTCTTTTTCCTCCATCTCATGCCGGGCGGCCTCATTCGCTCTGAGCAGAAATTACAATTTTGCCCCTGGACTTTCCACTTGGGCCTACAATTCCCGTTATCCTTTAACTAAGATAACACCCTTTTCAGAAGATGTCCCTTATCTCCTAAGCAATTAAGCTTTCTTCCCAGTCGCCTCCGTTAATTCCGTTATAACGGGATAACGCTAGGTGACAACCTCCGAATTGTCGAAATCCGAACTCAAGATACCTCTATCACGAATAGTGAAGTATGCTCGAGTTCTTCTTAACTTTAGATACCTCTATCACGAATAGTGAAGTATGCTAAAGTTTATCTAAACTCAAGATACCTCTATCACGAATAGTGAAGTATGCTCGAGTTCTTCTAAACTTAAGCTACCTCTATCACGAATAGTGGAGTATGCTAAAGTTTATCTAAACTTAAGCTACCTCTATCACGAATAGTGAAGTATGCTAAGTTCTCTAAACTTAAGCTACCTCTATCACGAATAGTGAAGTATGCTCAAGTCTTCTAACTTAAGCTACCTCTATCACGAATAGTGAAGTATGCTCAAGTTTTCCAAACTTTAGCTACCTCTATCTCCTCGATAGTGACGTAAGCTCTAGTTTCCTCAGGTGACAACCTCCATTAATTGTCAATCAGGTGACAACCTCCATTAATTGTCAATCAGGTGACAACCTCCATTAATTGTCAATCAGGTGACAACCTCCATTAATTGTCAATCAGGTGACAACCTCCATTAATTGTCAATCAGGTGACAACCTCCATTAATTGTCAACCAGGTGACAGCCTCCATTAATTGTCAAAACTCTCAAGGATCCTAGACATCGTTCCTAACTATCTAGTGATGCTTGAACTACGATCAAGGCTTGATTCCTCCGGGATACGTAGGTAGCCTTTCATAAAAGGTCCAGCCATCCGACCACTTTGGTCACCCTGTTCCTTCGTCACTCATCAGTGATGAAGTAGCCCCTCATAGAGGTCTAGATATCTGACCACATCGGTCACTTCTAGCATATCCCCAGTAGGATCAATTGCTTGACCTCTTAGGTCATTTTCTCTTCTACTTCCCCAGCAAGAGACCAGTTTCTCTTCTCCATTCCTCAGCGGACCCCATTCCGAACTACGGCCTGGCTTGATTCCCACTCGGGATACGTAGGTAGCCTTCCAGAGGTTCAGCCACTCGACCACCTCGGTCTCTCAATCCGTCTCGGCATTCGCCAGATCGGATCCTTTTCTATCGACAACCCCACTCGCCCTGCAAGTGACGTTGCCGAGGGGCTTCTGTAAGTACCCAAATCTGGCTCATGCCTTCCGATTAAATTTCCCGACAATTTCGGTAAGTTTCCCGGTAATTCCCCGGACCTTCCTAGTGTTCCGGAAATATTCTGGAACTGTTCCAAATCATATATGGACTGAAAGGGAAGCTTCCCAATTAAGAAACACGTTTTTCTTAATTGGGAAAACTTCTAGAATTTGCCACCTTGCATGATTCTAGAAACATGCTGAGTCACAAGGGATAATGTCGCACGGCTGCATTAGCCCAAGGTCTCTGGCTGCACGGCTTCATTGGCCTTATCCAGACTGCCTATAAATAGAGTCCTCCTCTACCCATTTTAACAACAACGACAATACCATCACACACATATAATACGAAGAAAATCCTTCCAAGAGCTGCTGAAAGTCCAAGAAGGTGAAGAAGAAGGTCAAGAAGCCACCTCCCTCCTCCTTGAAGATCCCAAGATCAACCTTTCCACCTAGCTCAATCCAAAGAAGAAGAAGAAGCCATTGATAACCTCGCACGCCCTAAACTTGCATTCTAATTGCCTTATGTGATTCTAATTGCTTATTGCATTTCATATAATTGCTATTATCTTGTTTGGGACTTGATAGATTAAAGATCATATCTTTATACCCCCTTTCCCCCTTTGTATGCATTAGGCATCCTTTGCCATTAAAGATGTAATCTTTTGAATCAAAGGTGCATCCTTTGCACCTAAAAACCCTATTTTTACATAAAAATATCATCTTCATGCATTCTTTGCATATAAAAATCCAATCTTTATGATAAAAATGCATTCTTTGCATATGAAATCCTTTTTCAAGCATCCTTTGCATTAAAGATCATATCTTTATCCCAAATTAGCATCCTATGCTCTTCAAAATACAATCTTCATGCATCCTTTGCATATTCAAATCCCAATTTCTTCATAAAAATGCATCCTTTGCATAAGAATCATGTCTTTATGCATCCTTTGCAAATAAATATCATTTCTTTAAATCAAATGCATCCTTTGCAACCCAAAAATGTCATCTTTTCACTAAAAATGTCATTTTTACATGCATTCCCCCATGTCCTCATTAGCAACCTTGGAACGGACCGGTGTAAAATATCCTATCTTTACATCATTTCTTTCATAAAGGTTTCATAATTTCTTTAGAAAGGGACAACTTCGAACCCTATATCTCCGATTATCACTTAAGATGAGTATGAAGCATCTATATGAGCTCGACCGTCTTAAAGTGTAGGATTGATGGGCTAAGGACCCTCCTTTTCTAAAGAACCTCATCTTTGACTATAAAGAGAGTCATTCTCTCGATCATGCAAGTCCCGAGGTTAAAAATGCAATGATCACAAGCCCAAGATGAGGACGGGATCATAATCCCGAATACATAAAATCCAAAAAATCCCGAGCAACAGCCAATAAATGGTTTGTACGTCCGGAAGACGACTTGGGACATTCCCTCCCTTTATTTTCAAACACATGCACACAAGAAAGCACGCAAGCAAGCACGATTAATGGGATCTTGGGAGACTTGCTCCGGCAAGGCACCTTGGGCGAACGACGATCCGTTCTTCCCAAGGGGTAACTTAACCTCCGAACCCATAGAACCTTTTTTTCAAAGTTTTGAGGTAATCAAAATGGCGTGGCGACTCCGTTTTTCAAAATTAAACCGGATGTCTTCAAACTCGCGTGAATTTCCAATACACAAAAAATTTGGGGCACACATTCACACTAAGTTACAAATATGAGGACCTAGCTCGCACCTTGGATGAAATGTCCAAGTCATAAAGACGAGCACCTAGTTCGTACCTTGTATGAAATGTCCAAGTCATAAATACGAGCAACCTATTTTTCGCACCTTAGGTAAAAGGCCTAAGTTACTAAGATGAGTACCTGTAAGTACCCCAATTCAGAACGCTCTCCATTCGAGCATACGGGAAACACCGAGGACTCACGCATTCGTGATCCCGAAGACCTGTAACGTCCAAAAGGTCCAAAACCACCTTCCAAACCAAGGTAGGACCTTTCAGGGATAAAATGGAACTCAAGGACTTTGCTGGAATAACAAAATATGGCCAGTAATGGTCCGTATGTATCACTTTGCAAAGTAAGAATGGTCCGTACGGACACTTACGTCAATACGCCAAAATGATGGCAAAATCCCCCTAAAGTCCACAATATTCCCTGAAATCCAGGAAAACAAAAAAATGTAATTACACAATGGTCCGTACGGACCACTTTGCAATTTTTTTAGGGCCTATAAATAGAAGACTCCCCCTCCCATTTCATTCACACCTTAACTCTCTCCTCTCTTCCCCCAGCATTCAAGCAACTCCCCAAGGTGTCTCGACCTCTTCCGGTCCTTCCCGAGGCCTCCCGAGCCTTCCCGAGGTGCTCCAAAGCCCTCTCGAGGCGCTCTGTAGTCCTCCCGAAGCGATTCTGGTCGAATCACGGTCCTTCCCTAGGCAATCCCTGTCACGACCCTAATCCTAGGCACATTTTGGTCACGCGTGGAGCACGTGGGGTTGGGTTTGCATTGCATCTCATCCCTTGTTTTGTGTTATTTGGTTTTATTACGTGTTCACTTTGAAATTTTGGATGAACTATGTGAAGTTAGATGTTGTTAAAGTGATTTTGAATCCTATAATGTCTAAATGAAGAAAAAGGGAAATTGTGTAGTAAAATGTTAGGGCTTGAATTTTTGACTTGAAAGTATTGTGAAAGTGTTGAGGAGCTTATATGTAATTATAAGTTCAAGGTAGTGGCTGAGTTATTTGAAACCTCGAGGAGCTAGAGTATAAAAGTTTTATATAAATCTCTTCATTAGCTTCTCCAAGAAGACATATTATTCCTCAGATTTCTCTCATCTTCTCTCAGCAAAGAAAAAGCCTTAAACCCTAGTTAACTTCCTAAAATCCCAGAAATTCATAAGTTGCTTGGTTGTTGATTCCAACTTCGAATTCTTGCTAAGGGAGTTGATTGGAGCAAGAAGAGCCAATTATATCTTCTTTTTATTTTGGTAAAATTTGGTAAGTTGTTGTGTTTTCCTTCTATAACTGTTCATGGCTTGTGAAATGATGTTATTATGATGTTGTGAATCAGTTTGGTAAAGGTTGGATCATTCACTTGGGGTTTGGAATGAAAAGAAACTAAGTTGGTTGAAGAACAAGTTAAAAGGTGATATAATGGGTTGAATTGGATTGGGAACTTGTTAGATATGTGTTATGTGTTATGGAGGGTATATATTCTGTTGTTAAATCACTTTGCAGTAGCTTGACTGAACATTGGTGTTATTCTTGTTGTTACTGATGCTGTTCTGTGCAAAACCGTGGGTTCTGGTGTTGGGCACGACTCGTGCCCAGTAGCACGAGTCGTGACACAGTCATGCCAAGTCGTGCGACACCTTGTGACTGGTGGGAACAGTCGTGACCTGCAAGGGACGACAGTTTCTGGTGGGTTTGTAATAGGGAACGAGTCGTGCCCTATCCTGCAGACCTTGAACAGTTTTGGAAGCTTGGAACACCTAGTCTAATGGGTATGAACTAAGTCACTCTTTAACTAGGATTCTAGTACAACTTTAGTACTACATTGTGGAACTTAAAAGGGTCCAAATGGATAATGGGAAATGCTTGTAATATTGTTCTAAAAAGGGTTGAGAGGCAACTATGGAACTTGAACCAAAGTTAGTAAAACTTGGTATTTGAACTTGGAACCTTAAGAGAAGGTGTTTAATGTTGTATTGTGAATGCGTAGGGCTGCTTGTATGATATTGTATCCTTACGTGGTGACCTGTATAGGGTTAATTGTCCTTTTAGTGCATAAAAGGTATGGTGCACTACTTCATTGGTTTGGACAGGAGTGGCAATACCCTGTTACTGGATTATATGTTGTGTAATGGCTATGTAAGACTTATGTGATACCTTGTACCATAAGTGTTTACATGTTCATAGTTGGTTGTGCACATAGTGTTTAAAACGTGTTTCACTGTTTCAATTGTTGAGCATGAGTATTCATACCATGTCATTGGATTGTGTTATTCAATGGTGTTGAAATATATGTGCACTATTGTTATTGGTTTAACATGAGTTGCAGTACCATGTTAAATATATGTATATATATGTGTTGATGTCCCATGGGGTGGACTTAATTTCAAGTATCTGTTATGTGCTTGAATATATGGTATCAGCTGATCTTCGGGGGTATAGGGAATATGATCACTTATGAGAAGATATTTCATAAGGTGCTTGGATTGCCTTTTACTTGTAACCGTTCACTCCCTTCTGTGGCCACGGAGAGGGGGTTCAGCTTTTGTGTATAAATACAACCGTTCACAAGATAGCGAGGTAGCTTATATGGATCTCTGTAAGGGGTCGTATAAGATGTGAATATGCACTAGCAGTTCACAAAATGAGAGGAGTATAACTCTCACCGTAGTACTACATATGATTCAGATGGAAAAGGTAAAGGGAAAGGTAACGTAAAGTGTTTACTGTTTTCCCAATGTGGTTATTGAGCAACCTATTTGGTGTTACAAATTTGTTATTGAGCAACCTGTTTATGTGTTGCATGTTGATGGCATATTGCTGCATACATAATAGCTTGCTGAGATTTTATCTCACCCCTTCTCCCTTTATTGTTTTAGATCTCGCTGAGACAGGAGGACCGGACCGGTGAGGCCGGAAAGGAGTTTGGACATCTTTTGGGTTGTCATGGTATGTGTTGGTTTGGGGAGTTGGGTATGTTATGGTGGTTATTCTTTTGGGGGAAAGGTTTTGTTTATAAAACTTTCATAAACATGTTTCAGTTGTGTTGTAATTAAACTTGGGATTGGTTTGTTTTATGGTTGGCTTTTGTAAGCCTTTCGAGTTGTATGTTTTGTAAAAACAGGTTGTGTTTGTTAAAGCAGGTTTATATATCGCCTCAGTGTAAAGAGGTTATTTTGAAATTGTTTTTAAAACGGGTTGTTTACTTTTCAAGTTAAGTAAAGAAAAGTTTTTTTTTGAAATGGTATTTTGGGACTCTCCATCCAGGGACACGAGTTTATAGGTTCCGGGAGTTGGGAGGAGCCCACAGTTGGTATCAGAGCTTTGGCTAGAAGTCTTGGGTAGATGTCTAGTCTAAGGGGGAGTGTGTGATATCTGACGTCGAGTGTTTAATGCAGGGATTATTGTAATGGCTGGGAATGGTGATGACCAGCAGAGAGATCAGGGAAACATTGGTAATCAAGATTCTGGGGGAAACTAGAACGCTGAGATGATGGGTATGTTTCGGGTATTCCTTCAGAATATGGTAGCTCAGGGTCGAGCACAGCAGCAACCTAAGGCAAGGCCAACGCAGGGGCTAGAAAAGTTTATCAAATTAGCTCCAAAAAGCTTCAACGGAGATCCATATCCTTTGATAGCTGAGAGATGGTTGGAAGCCATGACTAAAATCTTTGTTGCAATGGAGAGTACATATGAAGAAAAGGTTAGATGTGCAGTGTTCAAGTTAGAGGGTCCTGCTGAACATTGGTGGCAAATTCTTAAGGAAAGCTGGGAGCGGGATCATACGCCCCAGACTTGGGACAACTTCATTGGGAAATTCAAAGAACATTTCATTCCTGTGATTACTAAAGATAAGAAAGAGGTAGAGTTCTTGAAGTTTGAGCAGGGGGTAATGTCAGTGGCCTAATATTCTGCAAAATTTACAGAGTTAGACAGGTATTGTCCACATCTTATACCAGATGAAAGAAGGAGGGTTTACAGGTTTGTCAAGGGACTCAGGTTGGAGTTCAGAAAGCAATTGTTGACTCACGATTTTCCCAATTATCAGGCGGCAGTAAACATGGCCTACAGAATTGAAAATGACATTGAAAAACATAGAGGTAAATCTGAGGGTAGTGGAAGCAAGACTAAGTTTTCAGGCCAGAGTTCAGATCAAAGCAAGAGTCAGCCTAAATCCTTAACTTCTGGAGTGGCTAAGGGAGGAACAGTCACAGTTTTTACTCGTCCTATATCCAGCAAATTTGGTACTGTTTGTAACTGGTGTAAGAAAGTGGGACATTCAGAAGACAGTTGTTGGAGTAAACAGGGGAGGCGTATGAGTTGTGGTGAGATGGGGCACTTCAGAAAAGATTGTCTGAATTTGATCAGGATGATGCTCTAGAAGATAATGTGGATGGGAGTATAGATAGATCAAGGGCATTCCCTCTAAAATCCAGAAGAACCACCCCACTACACAAGTAGTGGTAGATGTGCATGCTCAAGTGAGAACAAGGCAGAAAGATAAGGTAGACTATAGAAAGCTGGCTGGTTTGTGGAGTTGCTCATCAGCATACTCCCAGGTAAGTTTTTACTGCTTTGTTTCAAAAATTGAACCTAAGAATATCACTGAAGAACTGAAAGATGCTGACTCGATTCTTGCTATGCAAGAAGAGTTAATTCAATTTGAAAAGAATGATGTTTGGACCCTTATCCCTAGGCCCTCTCATGGAAATGTCATAGGAATCAAATTGATTTTCAAGAACAAAACTGATGAGCAGGGTGTGATTACTAGGAATAAGGCTAGGCTAGTTGCTCAAGGTTATACCCAAATTGAAGGAATTGATTTTGAGGAGACTTTTGCTCCTGTTGCAAGAATTGAGTCCATTAGACTCTTGTTGGCCATTGCTTGCTACCTCAAGCTTACTCTTCATCAAATGGATGTTAAGAGTGCTTTTCTAAATGGGGTATTGAATGAGGAAGCCTATGTTGAACAACCTAAAGGCTTTGTGGATTCCAAGTATCCTAACCATGTGTATAAACTGAAGAAAGCTCTGTATGGGCTAAAACAAGCCCCTAGAGCTTGGTATGGTAGGTTGACTGACCATTTGCTTCACCTAGGATTCAAGAGAGGTGAGGTAGACAAAACCTTGTTTGTGAGGACAAATAAAAAGGAGATTCTTGTGGCACAAATCTATGTGGATGATATTGTGTTTGGGTCAAATTCTGACTCTATGCTAGCTGAGTTTGTGGATAGTATGACCTCCACATTTGAGATGAGTATGTTAGGTGAGTTGAATTATTTTTTAGGCCTACAGATAAAGCAATTCAAAGAGGGCATGTTCATCTCTCAGTCCAAATATGCCAAGAATCTTGTGAAAAAGTTTGAACTTGAACACTCCTCACACCTCAAAATACCAATGGGATCTTCCCAAAAGCTGAGCCATGACTCAGATGGTGAGAGTGTAGACCAGACCTTATACAAAAGCATGATAGGAAATCTTTTATACCTCACTGCAAGTCGACCAGACATCATGTATAGTGTGTGTCTCTGTGCAAGATATCAAGCTAACCCAAAGGTGTCCCATCTTAAAGCCTTGAAGAGAATCATAAGATATGTTAGTGGGACTGTGAACTTAGGGCTGCACTATTCTAAGGAGACAAACACCAATTTGGTTGACTGTACAGACTCAGATTGGGCTGGGAACAGTGATGATAGGAAGAGTACTACATGTGGATGCTTCTACCTAGGAAACAACCTTATGTCTGGGTACAGTAGGAAGCAGAATTGTGTGTCCTTATCCACTACAGAGGCTGAATATGTTGCCCTTGGAAGTTTCTGAACACAACTGCTATGAATGAATCAAATGCTGAAAGACTATGTGAATAGTAAAATTTTGACAGCTTTTTGTGATAACAAAAGTGCCTTAGACATATCTAAAAATCCTGTCCAACATTCTAGAATAAAACACATTGATATTAGACATCATTCATTAGGGATCTTGTAGAACAAAAAACTGTGTGTCTGGAATTCGTTGGGACTGAAAATCAATTGGCTGATATATTTACAAAGGCATTAGATTTGGAGAGATTTTCCTCCTTGAGGAAGTCTCTTGGCTTGTGTGATATTTAAGGTTGTGTGCTCAAATGTGCACACATTCTCTAACACATCTGTATATTATCTAACAAAAAAATATATCATGCATTTGCACGAAATATCTCAGTATGGTCACTTGTGAGTTTTTCATCTTTGACATTTTTCTGATCACTTAATTGTGGTCACTTCCTGTTCTTGTTGTCTTTTGATAACATGATATAATCTTATTAGATATCTCACAGTGGGTGCCTTATATATCAATGAGAAACAGCTGCTTTACCCTTAGTATGAAGCCAAACCATTATGATCAAGTGATTCTCATAAGAAAATTTGAAATCAAAACTTGATAAGATCATTGGAAAAAAGGGCTATCTTTGGGATTCAAGAAAAGTGAAAGCTACTCAAAACGTAAAATATCCACAATAGAAAATGGGTGGATGCATCCTAGAGGCTGTGCAGATTGGATTATTGCTCGTTGACTTTTTGTGATCTAAATGTGTCCCCAAATGTGACTCACATCCTATGCCACATCTGTGAGCTGAGATTTTTTCCTTCACCTGTGTGTTGCATCTTGCTAGTCATTCTGCATATTAGGTCATATAGGGTGCTTTGTAAATATGCTAGTTAATTTATTTTCATTCTTAATTTATTCTTTGATTTAACATGTTTTTGTTTTCAAAAATCTCCCATGAAAAAGAAAGGTGTGTATCAATTCTTATTTGAAAAGGAAGACTTAAAAAAAAAAAAAGGGATTCAGTTGAAAAAGATATGGCTGAAGTGATTTTTGTTTCCATAAAAAGTTGGCAAAATCTTGATTTATTCTAATCCCTAATTTTTCGAGGGTTGTTGTGTGTGGAAATATCAATGGGTTATAGCCGTTGGAGGATCTTTGTGGAATTTTGGCTGTGTAAGACCTTTTTGGAGAAGGATTCCTATATTCAATTGAAAAGGGGGAGTTGTGTGTATTAATTGCCCTCACATCCGTCCCATCCCCTTAAACCCTTGTTAAACCTTTTTTCCTTTTTTCATAATTGCTCACACACACTGCATTACTCTCTCTCTCTCTCTCTCTACTGTTCTACCTAAACGATGCTTTTGCAGAATCAATGGCGTATATTAAAGAAATTCATGATGAAGACGTGCTCGACATAGAGCTAATTTCCGTCGCCACTGCTGGCACCCTCATTGTTGATCAACCTGCAAAACCTAATTTCTCTTTCGAGGTACCCCCTTCATCATCCTCGTCTGATTCTTCAATGGAGATTCCTCCCTCTGCTTCCCCTACATTGGAACCCTCTGCTGCTCCATCATCCCCAAATATCCCCATTCCTCATCCACCTCCTGTTACTCAACCAACGGTTGAACCATCAGTTATTGCCCCTGCTCCTCCTTTGGAAACCCCCCTAACCAAAAAGAGAAAGTTACCTACCTCTAAACTAAAGGGGAACCTTGTCAATCCTATACCCCCAAGAAATCTACGAAGATCTCACAGGGTTAGAAGGCTCTCTGAGGCTGATAAGGCCAAAAACTTAAAGAAGCCTGGAGGCAAACCATCTACAGCCATTGCCTGTGATGATGAAGAGGAAGAAGAGGAAGAACAACAACTAACCAGAACAAGAAAGCCAAGTGCTCCACCAGTAGACAAAGATGAGGAACCCCTTGCAAACCTGCTGATTGAGTTGAAAGGAAAAAATAACGTAGCTAAAGCTGATTTAGAGCCTATTGTTGAAGGGGCTGAAGATTCTGAAGGAAGCTATGAAAGTGATGACACTACTGAGGAT
Organism: Adenophora triphylla var. japonica; assembly: GCA_022495995.1. Classification (NCBI taxonomy): domain Eukaryota; kingdom Viridiplantae; phylum Streptophyta; class Magnoliopsida; order Asterales; family Campanulaceae; genus Adenophora; species Adenophora triphylla. The sequence goes on along the minus strand of JAFEMH010000138.1, from coordinate 102,459 downwards.
GAAAACTACAAGCTGGATCGTGAAGAGCTGGACCAAGAAAAGGAAGATCAGACCCTTGATGCCTCCTCTGATGATGAGCCTGAAGCTGAACCTGAGAAGGTGCCCCCACCTTCAAAGGATGTGCCTGCAAATGTGCACACATCCAAGCGCACATCCACCAGGCAGAAATCTCAAAAGGGTATTTCTAAAACCCTCACTATCTCTACTGCTTTAAAACCCATTTCATCTAAGTTTTTATCTGCTGATGCCTCTGATAGGCTGGATCAAATAGTTAATAAAGCCTTTATTTTGAAGATGAAGAGAGACAGGGAAACCTTCTCTAAATTGGGTCTTGATAAATTCTTTGAGGAGAGTGGTTTATACCCGACTGTTGATCACCCTATACCCTTTCTTCCCAAGCTAGTTTATGAATTTTATGCTAACCTGTCCAAAGGATTAGACAAACCCTCTTCCCCCATGTTCCATACTGTGTATGTTAGAGGAAAATTTATCAACTTTTCACCTTCAATCATCAATGATATTTTAGGGCTTAAGGGAGGCTATGATGAACCTTGTGTGGTCTCTGAAGATGAGCTTGTTTCTACAATTATCCATGGGAAAGTAACTTCTTGGCCCATTAAGCCAAAAGATTTTGGAAGTGGTTCACTCACTTCATTTTACTGCTTTCTCCATTCCATCCTAACTGCCAACATCTGCCCTCCAACAATAAAACCTCTGTCACTAGAGTTCAAGCTGATCTGCTCTTTAGGTTGGGTGCTAAGAAGAAAATCAATTTTGGTGAGTTCATTTTTAGGAAAATTTGTGGGTATTGTGAATCCTCCTCAAAGAAATGGTCTCTTCATTATCTCTCTCTCATTTCTCAAATTCTGATTGCCCAAGGTGTAAAGGCTGAAAAATCTGAGACTAGGATTGATAAGTTTGATCTGTTTAAGGAATCAACCTTGTTGGATGAAAAACAGAGGTTTGTTGATCTCCCATTGGGAGTTGTTCCTGAAATAGCCATGTCAGATGTGGGCACATCCAGCCACACATCTGTGGATCCCTTTCAAGCACAAATGCAGGAATTGGATGATGAAATAGCTGCTACTGAAGCCCTCACATCAGCCCTGTCTACTCAAATGCAAGCCTTTCAATTCCATACCAACAACCTCAAAGCACTCAAATACAGACTCCTAAGGTGGCATGCTACTCTTTATGCTCAAAAAAGGGGAGAAGGAACTAGTGCTGATGCTGTTCCTACTACTACTGCTGCTCCTGATTACTCATCCTAGAGAAGCAGGGGACTTTAAACTTAGGGGGAGTTGAATATGTCTGTTTTAGATTTTGATGGTCTCAAAACCAATACTTTATTTCTTTGTGTTCCAAAACAATTTTAATTTCTGTTTTAATCTTTTGTTAGTTTTAAACAATGACATGTAATCCTAAACTGATGCCTAATGGTTGCTTTTAGATATATTTGTTGAACTGCAGTTTTTAGTGCTAATCTGTTCTATGCAATTTTGTGTGGATGTGTAGACACATCTGCACACACATCCATTCAGGGAGAGTTTTCATATCTGAAAATGTTGGTCATAATATGATCGTCATAAATCTTTGATTTTGATCAGAAAGTCCAAAATAGGGGGAGATTGAAAGAGTGTGTTTTTAGGAAACAAAGTGGTTCCTTATTTCGAATCAATATCAAAAATGGTAAGTTGATTTTGGGACTTTCATGAAAGATTTATATATTTGTTAATATTGTAAATATCTTTTATTTATGTACATATATTTATATTAAGACTAACCTACTAACAAAAGATCTTTTCTTGTGAGTGTGCTTCATGTTTCCTTGTGGAATTTGAAAACTCACAAAAGAAAAGCTGTTGATTGCGTGAAGATCTTCTCAAGGTGCATATAAATACAAAGAGATCAGAAAAAGAGAAGACACGGTTTTAGAGAGAAAAACACAGTTGTGATTCACGTTTTCAACATTGTCAATTTAGGTTGTGAGTGAAGGTTGTGACATATATCCGAACTCACATCTAGGTTTTTATCAAGTTCTTTGTTTTACTTCTGATTGGAATAGAGTCTACTTGGGAAAGAGAGTCTGTTCTTGTCATAAAATGTGATTAAAACTTGTTTAGTATTTTCGTCTTTTAGTTTTCACTAATTCGTATTTTTGTAAGCAACAAAAGTTTTAATAGTGAAAAGTTTTTGGGCGTAAGCCTAGTTTGCTGGGATCAAAACCAGTGAACGTATATAACTCTTGTGTTATTGTTTTATTCCGCTGCATTATTTGTGAATGTGTGAACAGTTATGAAACACATCTATTTTTACATTCGTGAACTGTTGAGTTATTTCAACCTTCCTAGCTACACGAAATTTTCATAATAGTTCAACTACAGGAGGTAGACTAGTCTAATACTTAAAATATAAAAGCATATTGGTATTTGACCAAAATTGATAAAGCACACTAGGAGCGTGTTGGCAGTCCCGTGAATATGTAAGTGCAATAGCATTACCGCAAAGAAATGATGGCGCTTTTTTTTTTTTTTTTTTTTTATGTATATAGCTCTTTTTTAAAAATATGATACCATTATATGACATAAGCTTTAGAAAAAAGATCCTACAATCATTAACCCTTTCTTTCTTGTTCCGTTATGTGTAACTATTCCTTGTCTCATACTTCCTTCTCGGTCCAAGAAAAATTGTCTCATTTTCACTTTAATGATCAATTCAATGGAATTTTGATCATAATTTTATTAAAATCTAATTATTTCTTTACATTTCTAAAAATTAAAAAATGTGATTGATAGTATCCCCAATAGTGAATGAATAATAATTTTTAGATTTACAAATGGATAATAAGTTTTGATAAATTATGATCAATGTAATTGAGTTGAAAATAAAAATCAAATGATTGAATTTGGTGCTTATTTAGACTCGAAACATTGTAGGCCTTATTTTTTTTCTCATTGAAATCACCTCTATCTCCCGCCCTCAATCAAAGCCCTAAATCATTCATATGTGGGAACAATCTCATTGTACGAGAAGCAAATAGACATGCCTCTTTGTATCCCAAAATTGGCGGCGGCTCGCAACAATTTCCAATTCGAAAGGAGCTCTTTGAGGGATCAAGTTGATTTGATCTTGTAGCTTTTCTCAAAAGATTCCTTATTTTTGTTAATATGGGGGCTCATTCAAGACTTAAGCTTTACAAGAAAATAATCTTTCATTTCCTTGTTTAATCTAGGAGGCTTATCCATATTTAGTGTTTGATACATGTTTGTTGGCTCAGTTTCCTGTTTTGGGCCAGCCGGAAACAGCTTTGGGGTTTTAGAATAAAAAACGAGGTTTAATGATTTTCATGGTCAATTAAATAAGCGAATCTGGGGTTTTATACTCGAAAATTTGCTCATCACAGAAGTCGAACTAATTTTATTCTAAATCAATCCGCTACTTAGTAACAAACAACAACTCTATTAGAAATATAATATCATTATACTATATTCAAGTATATATTGTTATATATTAGATTAGGAAACAATATCCTTGTATTAGATTAGGAAACACAATCTTTGTATTAGATTAGAATCCTTCTCCTTCTAGGAGATTACCTCCTCATTGTAATTCTATAAATATGTATCTCTAGCATCATAATCAATTGAGTCTTTTAATTCAATTCTTCTCTTCCATGTTTTAATTGACTTCATCTAACCCTCATTATTCTAATAAACTCAACAGCCTCCAGTGTTTTTTACCCCAAGATGGAAACATGAAAGGCGTTACCTTTGCTTATTGAATAAGCGAATATGGTGTTTGGTCGAATTTTCGTTCACAAAACGGATATTTACAAAACTGATATCTGTAGAAGTGAGCCAATTTTTTTCGTTCACAACATTTTTATTATTAAAAATAATAAAATTAATTATTTTATTATATAAATTAATGAAATTATTCATTAAAATTAGTTTATTATTAGTCCACATTACAAAATAAATATATTTTTATTTTTATTTTATTATTTTGGCTGCATTCCTTTGTAAATCAAACACTAATAAATAAATATAAATTAAAATGGCATCGAGGCATAAGATGCTTGGGTGTTTAGCGGAAAATTGATATTATGGTCCGACAGACCAATTTTCGTCGCTGTTCACCGACGAAAATCGTATTTCGTCAGTGATCTTATGATATCAGCGACGGAAATTTCCGTCGGTGAGTTAATTTATTTTAATTAAATTTTTATTTCACTGGTGTTATACTGTCACAAGTAAAAACAAGGTAACAGCGCAATTAGCAATAACTAGTATAGACTAGTACAAACTCGTTCTTGTACTAGTTATTGCTAATTGCGTTGTTACCTTGTGTTTACTTGTGACAGTATAACACCAGTGAAGAAAAAATAGACACTGTCACAAACATGGCTGTGATGTTTGAGATCCTTAGAGAAAAGAGGACAGTGAAACTGGAAAAACTCTTATTAAACAGAAAATTCTTTGCTCAAACAATCGAGAACTTGTTTGCTCTGTCTTTCTTGGTCAAAGATGGACGGGTTTTGATAGCTGTGGATGAGAAAGACTTGTTGTGAAATTGGGGGGATCACCACATCCACTAGCCCATACTAGCAGTCATCAACATGGAGAAAAATAAATCAACGCATGATAATATGAAAGAACAAGAACACCGATAATTTGTTAACCCGGTTCACCACCACCCGTGGCTACATCCGGAGGCACCAAGCCAGGATATCACTATAATAATATATGAAGGATTACAACTTTACAAATGCACTCACACAGATCTAGCATAGTAACTCTCCGTGAGCAATCTCTTATATACATTATCTCACCTCCCCTAGAACGCACAAATAACACGGTCATGGCCGGGTTGTAGGATCGCCCCCATGGCTCTCCTAGGCCCCCGACCTCCCTTCCTAGACACTATTTTGTGGCTCCCTTTGATATCCTAACTTTCTCCTCTTGGGTACAAATATTATGGTGGTAGTCACAACGTATTTATAGAGATACAAAACCTACTCCTAATCAAAACCTAATTTACCCGGAGTCCTTGAGACGGAAGGAGTATCACTTTAATTTAGGAATGTTAATAAGTTACAGAAATTAATTCTATAAGGAATTAATATCCCCAGCCAAACCGTCCCCGTCAATCTGTTTACTTGGGCGGTCGCCCACCTCCTCTATGGGCGGTCGCCCACCTCAACAGTCCGCTCCGATTTTCTGCTCCTCCATGGTTTTTATCCTCTCCTTGGTTTTGGCTCCAATCCCAACAATCTCTCACCTGGAGACATAAATCACCATTGTGACATGCTCCCATCATACTCCCACCTGAGAATGATCCACCAAATATTTTACACCACCATGTTGAGCCTTCACGCTCCTCCACCATGAGCCTCCACGCCCAAGTAATAAGGCGAGTTGAAACCAAGCGACGCTTCAACCTCTCCGTGTTAGATCCTTCTTGCCTCCCCAAATCAACTTCTACCTTGATTTATTTGCAAGACTAACTTCGCCTTCTCCCTCCTAGATCCACTCCCCTTGCAATGCTCCCCATGAAACTCGGACACACCTTGCTTCTTGAATTGTCTTCTTATGGTCTTTTTTCTCGCTCTCTGTTAGGTACTTGTGACTGTCTCCTTGCTGGCCAGCTACACATTGTCACCTCTCCACCCTAACACACCGTTTATTGATGTCTCTTCCCTTTTTTACACCAACAGGCCGGTCTCCAAGCCTCTTGCTCCCACCCGGAATGAAATTGATGTTGTCGGTAGAGTACAACATCCTCCTTACCCCTCATCCGTCGTTTGCGAGAAGTCCTCCTCTTCCCACGTGGTCTAATCGGCTTATACCACTCACCTTTGCAAGAAGAGATTGTATCAAAATAGGAAACAAAATCTGCTGCAGAAAATTCCTCCTCGAGACATGGGCGGTCACCCAACACGCCATGGGCGGTCGCCCAAGTTGGAATTCCCCCGAGCCATGTCTTCTGTCCATGTGGGCGGTCGCTCAGTGCAACAGAAACTCCTCCACGATTTTCCTCCTTGATCTCATCAACTCCTCCGACTTAGACTCCTTTTCTTTCATATTTTTCTCCAAACACCTTGAATGCCCCAAAAAACCCTTGAACATCTCCAGATCTATCTTGATCTCTGCATCTCCAAAAATTCCACCTCGAATTTATGCAGATCTCAATAAGAAACAAACGAACTCTTCAGACTTCCTGATCTTTCGCACGATCGTGGACCTATTTGGCACTTGTCTTGCTTCAACCATAAACCCTAGAAGCTCTCAAATCCCTGCACGTCTTCCACACGAAGAATTTGCACGAAAAATCTGTTGTCTCTTTTCTTCACCTTGGATCTCTCCTAGATCTCGAACCAAAGCTCTGATACCAGTTGTTGTGAAATTGGGGGGATCACCACATCCACTAACCCATACTAGCAGTCATCAACATGGAGAAAAATAAATCAACGCATGATAATATGAAAGAACAAGAACACCGATAATTTGTTAACCCGGTTCACCACCACCCGTGGCTACATCCGGAGGCACCAAGCCAGGATATCACTATAATAATATATGAAGGATTACAACTTTACATATGCACTCACACAGATCTAGCATAGTAACTCTCCATGAGCAATCTCTCATATACATTATCTCACATCCCCTAGAACGCACAAATAACACGATCATGGCCGGGTTATAGGATCGCCCCCATGGCTCTCCTAGGCCCCCGACCTCCCTTCCTAGACACTATTTTGTGGCTCCCTTTGATATCCTAACTTTCTCCTCTTGGGTACAAATATTATGGTGGTAGTCACAATGTATTTATAGAGATACAAAACCTACTCCTAATCAAAACCTAATTTACCCGGAGTCCTTGAGACGGAAGGAGTATCACTTTAATTTAGGAATGTTAATAAGTTACAGAAATTAATTCCATAAGGAATTAATATCCCCAGCCAAACCGTCCCCGTCAATCTGTTTACTTGGGCGGTCGCCCACCTCCTCTATGGGCGGTCGCCCACCTCAACAGTCCGCTCCGATTTTCTGCTCCTCCATGGTTTTGATCCTCTCCTTGGTTTTGGCTCCAATCCCAACAAGACTCTCATCTTGTTATATTTTAAGATGTTAACCGCCAACCACAATACCCTATAAATCCAAACATCAAGTATGTTTCTCACAAATCGAACAGCTACAAATTACAAGTGATGCTTAATTTGGTTTTAAACTACACTAGCCACTTTTGAGAACAAAAGTACCCCCTCACATTGTTAAAACTCAGTTCATAATCTCATTATGACCCGTGTGGAGATACCAAACAATCTAATATATATTGGTCAATTGATAATTCACGAGAAATGATTTATTAAACTTTTCTGTAAATATATCAAAATATAAAAAAGCTTATAACAGCAAGATCGACTGTGAATAGACTAGAGAAAAACAATATATTAATTTCTTATCACAAGATTTAAATAACATTTAAAACAACACGGCAATCAAGTTCAATCAACTTTGTTAATGTATAGCACCTCTACCAAATGGTATCCAGACCTCCAAATTCACAACAACCGCTTAGATGATTCTCAACTAGATGGTACTCCTCCTTTCAGCTCATCAGCTTATAAGCAGTGCCACTAAGATTTTTCTTCCTAATTTTAGACAATGATTAGAAGTCTAATTCCTCAACAATACTTTCATTCAAGTCTTTCTAATTTTAAACATTCACCCCCTCCCCCTTTGACTTTACACAAACCATCTGATACAAATTAGGAGTAAATAGTTGATTGATTGATCAAACATAGAGAAGCTCAAACAACACATAGAAGCTAATCACTTTAAGCTCGAAGCAAACATGAACACGAGAAATGTTTAGGACAATGCAATTTACATACTAGGGGTCGTAGTAGTTAAACAGTTCCAACAGTAGATAAAAACAACATAGGACACAACAAATACAACAAAATGAAAAACACAACAATCAATATGCAAGACTACCTTTAAAAAATTGAAAGTGGTAATCGAGGGTTTACATACGTTGAAGTAACACGACAGTGGCGGTGGCGGTGGCGGTGGAGTTGAGGGACGGCGGTGAGGCGACTGCGGTGAGAGAGTAGAGAATAACACGGCGGGTTTAAGAAGAGAGAGAGATGAGAGATCGGAGTTAATCGTGGCGGTGAGGCGACGGCGGCAGCTCGGTGTGAGGGAAGAGAGAGATATGAGAGATCGTAGTTTAAGGAGAGAGAGAGTTTAGGGCGTAAACGATTTTGGGGGAGGGATAATTTCTATTTATATTTAACCTCAGCGACGGAACAATTCCGTCGATAGATATTAATTTCAGCGGCGGAATTGAATTCCGTCGGTAGAAATAACTATCACCGACAGAATATTCCGTCGGTAGAAATAACTATCACCGACAGAATATTCCGCCGCTGGTTATTACGAAATCACGGGGATTGATTACTTGGCTCGTTGCACCGAGGGAAAATTCCGCCGCTTGTTATATAACCTCAGCTACGGAATAATTCCACCGGTATATGTTAATTAATTTTAATTTAATTAATATCAGAATTTTTATTTATATAAAACATGAAAATTATTTTAAATAAAATATAACAAATTACTCTCAATAAAATAAATATAAGTCAATAAATATTATTTTTGAAAAATAAATAAATCATAAATTAAAATAAAAATAGAGCTAAACAAATTTAAAAAAAACTAAATTAACACCATTATTTTGCCGCTACTACCACCACTTCTACCACTACCACTACTACCACCACGTACAACCACTACTACCACCACCACGTACCACCACCACCACCACTACTATCACTACAACTACCACCATTACTATACCACCACTACTACTATACTACGTACCACTACTATTACTACTACTACCACCACTACCACCACCACCACCACCATCATCACTACCACCACTACTAATATCATCGCTACTACCACTATCACCACTACTATCACTACCACTACTACCACTATTACCACCACCACTACTACCACTGCTATCGCTACTACTACCACTACTACCATTACTATTACTACTACCACCACTAGCACCACCACTACTACTACCACTACTACCACTACCACCACTACTATCACTACTACCACACTACCACCACTACTACTACCACCATTACTACCACTACCACCACTGCTACTATCGCTACTATCCCAACCCCTAAACCCTAAATCATATACTTATACCCCTAAACCCTAAACTCTAATCCTAACCCTAAATCCTAAATTCTAAATCTCATATACTTATAACTCAACCCCTAAATCCTAAATCATATACTTATACCCCTAAACCCTAAACTCTAACCCTAACCCTAACCCCTAAACCGTAAACCCGAAATCTCAAATCTCATATACTTAAACCCAACCCCTAACCCTAAATCATATACTTTATGCCCCTAAACCTAAACCCTAAACTAGATCTAACCATAACCCCTAAACCCTATATTTATTCATTATTTTTTTATAATTTTTTTTAATTTTTTATTCAGTAGGAAATAATATTTTAGACTTTGTTAATTAGTGGTTTTTTTTACAAAACTGTATAGAAAAAAAGATAGAAAAAAAGATAGAAATAAATAAATAAATGAAAGTATATATATATAGAAGAAAAGAGGGACGGACTACCCTATATTTATTTATTTTTAATTTTTTAATGACTAGAAAATAATATTTTATACTTTGTTAATTAGTTTTAAAACAAAATTATAAATTAAATTAAATTATCACCGACGGAATTATTCCGACGCTGATAAATCAAAAAAATAGTAAAAACAAAATTAAATTATCACCGACGGAATTATTCTGTCGCTGAATAATTAAAAAGAATTAAAAATTAAATTATATAATCATCGACGAAATTATTCCGTCGCTGTTAAATTAAAAAAATAAAAAATATTTAATTACCACTGACGGATTATTCCGCCGCTGAAAAAGGCAATAGCGACGGAAAATTCCGTCGGTAATTTCGGCGCCAAATTAGTGGCGGTATTGAAACGAATATTCGACGAATATTCGTTTTTAGCGACGGAATCCAGCGGCGGAATTAAATTCCGTCGGTAATTTCGGCGCCAAATTTTTTCCGTCGCTATAGCATCATTTTCGTCGCTATATAGTGACGGAATAATTCCGCCGCTGGTAATTCCGTCGCTAAAGGTACAGTTTCTAGTAGTGTATAGCCGAAATTATTTCGTAACTATCAATAATCAAAATATTCAAATGATTTTTATTTAAGCTTATAAAGAGAAAGTATGAAAGAAGAGGTGCGAATTATTAGAATGAAGGAAGAGGTACATATTTATAGGGATTACAAAGAGTGTTTAGAATTCTATTATAATACAAATATTGACTTTTCTAATCTATACAAAGATTGAGTTTTCTAAACTATATAATATATAACAATATATAGTATAGTATATAATATTCTAATATTATATTTCTAATATACCTCCGCAAGATGGACGGTCCTTGGATAAATCCAATCTTGAAGAATGATGAGATGAACTGGGTTTGATGTAGTGGGTGGAGACGAGTATATTCCCGGACGTGTGTGGTTTCTGATGTGATGTGGTTGCGGACTTGTTGTTTTCTGTTGTGCACGGTCGGGCGTCTGGTCTTGCACATTTTTGGAGACAGTGGGTTTGTGGAGAGTGGTTTCGACAGTTTTAGGGTTTGCCGAGGGTATTTGAAGGAGATGCAGAGGGTTTCGGCTGGTGGGTTTGCCGAGGGGTTTGAAGGAGGGAAAGAGGGTTTCGGCTGGTGAGTTTTGTCGAGGGGTTTGAAGGAGGTAAAGAGGGTTTTGGCAGTAGGATTTTGCCAAGGGGGTTGAAGGAGGTAAAAAGGGTTTTGGCAGTAGGGTTTTTCCAAGGGGGTTGATGGAGGTGAGAGGGTTTTAACAGTAGGGTTTTAACAATAGGGTTTTGGCAAGGGGTTTGAAGGAGGTAAAAAAGGGTTTTGGCAATAGGGTTTTGCCAATGCGATTGAAGGAGGTAAAGAGAGTTTTGGCAGTAGGGTTTTGTCAAGGGGTTTTTGAAAGGGTTTGGCAGTTTTGCCAAGGTTAGTGGTCCGAAGGTGGTGGTGGGAGAAGGTACGGCCGGTGCCATTTGGGTGGTGGAGTGGGTTTCGGCTTTGCCGAGGATAATTTGTTTAAGAAGGGTGAGGGGGTTTCGGCTTTAGGGGGTTTTGCAGGTGTTTGAATGAGGTGGGAAGTTTAGGGTTTAGTGGTTTGTGGCGGAAACAATGGGGTGATGGGGTGGGGCGGCTGTGGGGTTTGCCGAGGTGGGTAGTTTAGAGTTTTAGCGTTAGGGTGGGGCGGTGGTGTATGAGGTGGAGGGGGTTTCGTTGTAGAAAAAACAAGATTAGGGTTTCGGCTAATAGGGTTTAAGCCGAGGGTGTTTGAAGGAGAAGGGTGGGGTTTTGATGGTGGGTAGCGGAAGCAAGGGTGTGGCGGCTTTAGGGTTTTACCGCTAGGATTTGGCGGAGAAGTTCTATTATGGATCTTAATGCTCTGATACTATATAAGAATGAAGGATGATAGACGAAGTCAATTCATAGATGCAGAGAGAGAGAGAGAGAATAGATATGAAAGACTCAATTTTATTATGTTACTAGAGGAACATATTTATAGGGTTTACAAAGAGAGTTTAGAATCCTATTCTAATACAAATATTGACTTTTCTAATCTATACAAAGATTGAGTTTTCTAAATTATATAATACTAGTACATATGCCCGTGTCCAAGGACACGGGTGTGTTTTTTTTTTTTTTTCAAATAATTTTTTTTTTAATTTAAAAAAAAAATAAAAAAATCAGTTACTTAATTAATTTAAGTAAACCCTCCTAAAGCCCACTCTTAGCCCAAACCCAAAGTCTTAGCCTAAACCCAAAGTCTTAGCACAAATTAAGGACAAAATAGGAAACAGACTAAATATTGAGGGCAAAATAGGGAAAACCCCCTCCAGAACTGTTCATAAAACTGTTCACGGAGGGGTTTAATTTATACGAATTTTTTCCCAAATAATCCCGTTTTACTTTTTTATTTACCAAAATGACTTACTGTTCAAACTATTGCCCAGAATGTCCTCTTTTTTGAAACTCGCTACACCGTGTAGCGAGTTTGACTAGGGTTTGTCAAAACTCGCTACACCGTGTAGCGAGTTTAGGGTAATTAATATTGACCGCTTGGAAATTAATTAGGGCATTTAATTAACCTAAATTCGCTACACCGTGTTGTAAGTGCTCCAATTTGAGCTTGTTAGAATTTTCGTTAGAAAATTAACGAAAGTTATAACATTTCTAACAATTCCTAACTATCCTAACATTTCTAACAAAGTGAGGGTAAAATGGGCATTGTTATTTAAGGTTAAACCTTAAAAAGAATCTCAAAAAGCAAAACAAAAGAAGAAAACCAAAAATGGCAATGGTTGGAAACACAAAAACTGGCTGTTAATTTGAATTTTGAAAAAGATTATTCTTCTTGTCCAAAGCTGAAGCTGCATTTAATGAACAGTGCACGCTGCCTGGACCTGTCCGCGCGGATGAGATTGTCAATTTCGGAGGGCTATAAATTGAGCCCTCCAGTCACAAAAAAAAGAAGGAAGAACACAAATGCACCGAACCTCTGGCGAAATATAGAGAGAAAACAGTGAGAATTCTTCAAGAATTGTCACCTTTTTCTCTCCAATCTTTTCCAACTCATACTCATCCACTCACTCTCATATTCAAGCCCTAAACACTCATACACTCAAGCCAAACACTCAAGAACACAAGGAAGATTGTTAAACCCTCCTCTTCCTAACCCTAAATCTCATCCATGCATGCATCTTCAAACTACAAAATGTAGTTCTTTCATCTTCTTTCTCTAGATCTAAGAAGATCACCATGGAAGACCATCTCCATGGATGATCTTCTACAAAGATCAACATTATTTTCAAAGCTTTTCTTGCTTACTTGCAAAAATGCACTTTCAAAAACCTAAAAAACCATTTTCAAGCACTAAATCTTGATTTCAAAGGGTAAAATCCCCCTCCCCAAGCAAATGAAATGCTTAGTCCTAATGTACCCCAAGGATGGTTTGGTATAGTTGATTCACCACTAAAATGTCTAGTGATCACTAACCAAAACCTAGGGAAATGGGGACAAGCATGGATGCAAAACCCCCCTTAAAATCATATTTTCTTTCTTGAGAAGTTGCTGTCCAGTAGCAATTTTCTCAGACCTCAGTCCATGGTCTTAATTTTTGGACACAGATGAACTTGGAATTTGGTGTTGACTACAAAATACTTTTTGTAGCCAACATCCAGAGATTTCCAGACATATTTTCACTTTATTTTTTGGGTGAGTAAAACTCCTCTTTTCAAATTTTCTTTCAGAGGCTAGTTCATCAGCTTCTTGGAATCCAGATCTCATATCTGAGGTTTCCAGAAGGTTTTGACCCCTCAAATCTTCTCCAAAATGGAAAATTCCTTCGCACAAACTTTATTTAAGGTGTCTAGAACAACTTTCATTCTCTGAGTTTATCCAGATTATGAAGTTTTAAGACCCTTGAATCCCTTTCAAAATCAAAGGTCCACTGCCTTTTTCATTCTGGCAGAAATGGCTCTCAACTTCAAAAGGTCTTTTGAGTACCAAATATCAACCCAAAAATCTTCCAAAAAATCATGGGATCAGTTTAAAGTCTTAAAAAGATATCCCAATTTTTACTTTTCTGAGTTTCAACTTATTTTGGCCAAAACACACACACACACACACGCACACAAATGATTTTCAGCTTGGAAGACTCGTTTTACGAGGCGCGTCGGGTGCACACTAACGTCTTTCCCGACGCGTAACATGACCTCCGAACCTAAATCTCTGATCTCGGGCTTTTTTCAAAGTTTTGGCCCTCAAAATTAAAATGGCGTGACGACTCCGTTTTTTTTCACGGTTTTATTTGGTTTTTCAAAGAAACGCAAAAATCGAATTTTTCCCGCGAAATGGCAACATCATCACACGTGTAGCGAGTTTGGTCAAACGTAATTAAATTCGCTACACGGTGTAGCGAGTTTGACCCTTTTTTTCTTATTTTATTTAATTCTTCTCTTCTCTTCTTTCTTTCTATATATATATATATATATATATATATATATATATATATATATATATATATATAATTTATATATATATAAAATAATAAATAAGAAAGAGGAAGTCCCTTTAAAAGTCCTCTCACTAAGAGAGGTCCCAAAGGAACTTGAAAAACAATGAAGATGAATCATCTATTTATAGTGGAAGAAAGATTTGAAAAATGTAGGATACATCTATGTGGGAAACACAAAAAATATTTAAATTTAGAGATGGTGGGAAAAACAAAAATTTCATTTTTCAAATATTCACATGGATCATTATCCAAGCAACATCTTCACCATTAAATGCATCACATCCAATGGTCCAAATTCATCCCATAGAAAAAAAACACACTTTCATTTGATTGGCCCTTTAATATTCACATGAATTATCAATAAATCAATCTATACCATTAATCTCATTCAAATCCAATGGTCCTAATTCATCATTATATATATATATTTCTTTTAATATTATATACTATTAAAAGAAATATATATATATAATGATGAATTAGGACCATTGGATTTGAGTGAGATTAATGGTATAGATTGATTTATTGATAATCCATGTGAATATTAAAGGGCCAATCAAATGAAAGTGTGTTTTTGTTTTTATGGGATGAATTTGGACCATTGGATGTGATGCATTTAATGGTGAAGATGTTGCTTGGATAATGATCCATGTGAATACTTGAAAAATGAAATTTTTGGAGGCAAATGAAATTTTGTTTTTCCCACCATCTCTAAATTCAATTTTTTTTTGTGTTTCCCACATAGATGTATCCTACATTTTTCAAATCTTTCTTCCACTATAAATAGATGATTCATCTTCATTGTTTTTCAAGTTCCTTTGGGACCTCTCTTAGTGAGAGGACTTTTAAAGGGACTTCCTCTTTCTTATTTATTATATATATATATATATATATATATATATATATATATATATATATATATATATATATATATATATATATATATATATATATATATATATAGAAAGAAAGAAGAGAAGAGAAGAGAAGAATTAAATAAAATAAGGGAATTCGGACCCAAATCAAACTCGCTACACCGTGTAGCGAGTTTAATTAGGTTTGGTTAAACTCGCTACACGGTGTAGCGAGTTTAGGTTAATTAAATGCCTTAATTAATTTTCAAACGGCTAAATTTAATTACCCTAAACTCGCTACACGGTGTAGCGAGTTTTGACCAGATCCAAGTCAAACTCGCTACACGGTGTAGCGATTTTCAAAAAAATGGACATTCTGGGCAATAGTTTGAACAGTGAGTCATTTTGGTAAATAAAAAAGTAAAAAAAGATTATTTGAGAAAAAATTCTAATTTATACTATAGATATAACAATATATAGTATAGTATATAATATAATATTCTAATATTATATTCCTAATACGGATAAATATTGAGCTCTATTTATAGAAAAAAAAAATTATAAATATTTTTGATATTTAGAATAAATGATGTCTTTTGGGGTAAATAAAAATTAAAAAAAAATTAAAAAAAAACATTTAATCTATTTTGAGTTAATTCACAGTTGTGTTCAAGATTTTACTCAACATGTGAGCGAAACAGTCTCGTAAAAGGTTTGAGGGAAAATTAATTCATAACTACTAGAACAATTGATCCTCAAATAAAATTTGAGGATCTACTACTACTGCACACGAGCACTACTTTAACATTTTGGGTCTTTTCTAACATCTTTGTCCAACAGTGTTAGGTATGTGAGATGTATGCACGTGGATATGCAGTGTATTAGTGGCATGGCATTCTTTCTAGTTTCTACCAATGCATGCATGTAACATGGTTTTTGTTTCTATTCTAACTATTTGACATATGGCTATGTTTCTAATTTTGGAAACCATCATGGGAGCCATGTAACCATTTCCATATCATACAAACATTATAATTTTTCACATATACTAACAATAAATATGGGTATTACATTATTAATCATGGGAATGACTATATATAAATAGTAAAATAGGAAAGAGAATGAGTGGAGGAAATAGTGAATTTGAAAAGTGTTGTGAGTGTAATAGTGAAATAGGAGAGAGAATGAGTGGAGCAAATAATAAAGATTCTTTGCCGAGAAAGAATGACGAGCAAAGTTAGGGAAGACCCACTCCCTTTGTTGTAATTGAGACTTGTATGAATTATATTTTGGGTCCAATACATTGGGAATTGCCCGATCATAACCCATGTTCATAAATCGATTTATACCGTTCTAAGCTATTTGGTGTTTTTTATAAAAATAAGAATCTTCCAAAAATCTCCCATTATATATGCTCTTATGTTTTAACTTTTAATTTACTAACAGATTACTACTTCCTTCTCAAATTCTCAAAATGAATATGTTTTTTTTTTTTTTTTTTGTTTCAAAATGTGCCTGAAATGATTTTTTCATATTTATTTTATAAGCTTTCAAAAATAAAATTTGAAAGTTGATAAAAATTTTACTATTAAAAATTAACATTGCAAAAGTATCACTTAAAATCAACATTTTTTGGGAAACCATACTTGTAATAAGTTCTATCCATTACTCAATTTGAACCGTGAAATTGGACTGTGGTGTGGTTTGGACCTTAAATAAATCGCATTGTAAACTGTTGAACCGAATTGTCGTCAAATCGTAGTATGAATTATATCCAGACCATGAAATCAAACCCAATCTAAATCAAAAGAAACATATTGCTTTTTATCTGAACCACCAATATTTTAACACCATACTAGATATCGATTAATCTAATTTAATTTAACTTAAACTATTCATGGTTCAGTTTGTTCGAGACATTTTCAAACCGATGATTAATAGTTAATAGTTGGTTCTCCGGTTGTAAATTAGTTGTAACCAACCATTTACACTGTATAAGTCTTAATTCATACTTCCTCTATCTCATTTTAAATTGTATTAGTGGTCAAACAGATATAATTTTGGCTAATATTTAAATAAAATAATGATTCAAATACAAATCTAAAATTGTTATTGCAAGTATTATTAATTGTGAAAGAATAACACATTTTAAATTTTTACTTAAATATTTATCAAAATTACATTCGTTTGATAATAATCCGGTTTGAGGCAAGTATTTTACATCAATTTCTCCTTGCATAATGAGCTCAATAAACTGAGGAGTTGTTTGCTTTCAATTATCATGAGATGCAGAATGAAAACGGCCTACTCAGCTGAAATATGTAGTTTAGGCTAGTTTCTTGTTTGACATTGTTAAAAAGAAATGCTTAGTAAATTAAAAGAATCAGATGACAAACTTTTCCCCAACTGATGATTAAAATTTTGTTCAGAACATGGCCAGTAATATTCAATTCAACAACATTCGTCTTTATGCCAATTGCCAAACATGCCCTACCTAGAAGACAGTTTCATACTCCCTCCGTCCCGTCCGACTTAGAACATTCACTCCCGACACGAAAATTAAGAAATAATATTATAATATTAGGAGAGAGAATGAGTGAAGGATGTGTTGTGAGTGTGAAAAATTAAATAGGAGAGAGAATGAGTGGAATAAATAGTGATGGGATTATTGTTGTGACTATGACAAGTGGGTCTCATTTAATATAAAAGTAATATAAACTTTCCATTTTGGGCCGTCCTAAATCGGGTGGGACGCCCAAAATGGCAAAACGTCCTAAGTCGGACGGGACGGAGGAAGTATATAATAGTGAATGATTAGATGATTTGGACTATTATCCTAAGAACAATCTAGGTCCATGATCATCTATTCTTGTATATCCCACCCCAACTTAGGATTGAGTCCAGGATTTGAAATTTGAAATTTGATGTGATTGTGAAAAATAGATTTGGGTTCGAACAGTATTATGGGCCTAGTAGGTCCAGTGGGACAGGATGGGTCATGTATGTTAAGGGTGGCAAGGACATATAAAATGAATGATAAAGCTAACCCCCCCTTTAATTGGCGAGAATTATAGTTGGCGATAAGAATAAGTCGAAGCGTGAGAATTGGCAGTATGCGGGAAGTACCCGTGGCGGGAAGTGACATGGCGAATATAACCATTAGGCGAAAAGTATTGGGGATGGACTAGGCGACAATACTAGCATTGTTCCTTTAGTAGGGTTGTCGCCTGGCGACAATCATGACTGGTGATTGATAAGTGATTATGGTGCTGCCACGTGTATATCCACTACCCTTGTCAGAGTAAGCTGATGTGACGAGGTGAACAGTAATTTTCCACTAACTTTGGGGTGGTTGGCTTGAAGTCATGGATGATTGACACGTGTCCCCCATGTGCAAGGTACATGGTTGCATGGTAGTATATAAGCATTAGAGGAAACACTATTTGTAAGTTTTTTTACTCTATCTCTCTCTAAGCTCTCTCTCTCTCTCTCAAGTTTCCATTGTTATTCATCCTTCTCACAAGCAGTCACTTATTCTCACGCCGGAGGGGTTTTACCGGAGCTACCACCGGTTTAGTTCACTTTATTTGCTTGTGTGTAGGAGACGCAGTTGACCATTCCAAGGAAGACCAGCCGGAGTATCCTCCATTACAACTGTGGGTTTAGCTCCTGTGCAACACATTTTTCCGTGTACCGTCAGTTGGTTCCGTTGCCGGGACTGAGCGTTCTTCGTTGGGTGGTTTGGTGGAGTTTGGAGGTTGTTGGTGGCTGTTCGGTGGTGAGTTTGAAGGTGGCGTAATGTTCTTGTTCTTTGGTGGAGCCCAGAAAATCTTTGGTTGTCAGTGGTTGTTGTTGTCAGCTTTGTTGTTGGTGTAAAGCTGTTTGTTTTGAAGTTTGATAGGGATTTGTAGTTCGTGTGAAGGCGATCGTTGTCAGAAACTTGGTTTAGTGGCTGTCAGTGTTTTTATTTTTTGGTGTTGTAAAGTTGTTTTGATTGTTGAAGTTTTCTGGTGGAGTGGTAGATTGTGTAAAGGGGATATTGTTGTCAGAAGGGGTGTTTCTAAAGTTGTCAGAGTTGTGGTTCTGTTTGTAAAAGGTGTTATTTGGCTTGAAGTGTTTGTTGGGAATATTTATTTGTTTGTTTGCAAGTTGTTGTGATGGGCCAAGATAAAGCTACCCCTTCCAAGGCGGCCCAAAATCTGACTTTGGTAACCCCAAACCCGAAAGAAGCTCGTGCTGGGGCGGGATCTGATAGAGATATGGAGGTGCACACATCTTTGACTGACTCTAGCGTCAGGCGGGCTAGAGGGCGGGATGAGAGGATGAGAGTTGAAAAGTCGAAAGCTGTGGCGGAGGGGCGAATTCCCGCTCAGTCGAAGGGTGATGAGGCGAGAGCTAAGGCGGATAGATTGAGGGCAGATAATGAAATGTTGCTGCAAGTTCTCGCCAATAATCAGCAGTTGAGGGAATTGAATATGGAGCCTTCCCGTATTCCTCAGGAGTTGTTGGCAGGCGAGGCGGAGAGGGCCCCAGTTGGTGAGCGGGAGCGAGAGGCCAGCATTAGTGTGGCTAATGAGCCAAGGCGGGCGAGAGACATGCCGCCGCCGAAGGAAAAGACCAGATATCATAGGCAGGATCGTGCTAAAGCGAGATCAGAGAGGGTCGTTGCTAAGAGGAAAGATGATGGTTTGGAAGCGGGAAGAAGGAAGAGGAAGAAGATATACCATAAATCAGGCAATTCCAGGAAGCAGTCTTATTTCTTTGAATATGAAAGTGATGAGTCAGGCAGTGGTTCAACGTATGATAAGGAGTATGTTCCTAGTCAAACCAAGCATTCTGAGGAGAGGTTGCATTCATCGCGACATTCTGACAGGAGGCATCGAGATGAAGAGTCACTGCGGGATAGGGAGCGGAGGCGACAAGAGAGGAAAGATAGGGAGTACGAGAAAGAAAAGGAAAGGAGAGACGCTAAGGCGGCGAAAGCGACAGAGGCCGAGAAAGTTGCTGAAGCGTTGAAAGTCGCAGAGTTGGCTAGGTGAGGTTGAGTAAGAAAAAAAAGAGGAGGAAGAAAGATGGAAGAGTAAGATGGCAGAGATGGCCAAGAAGATAAAGGAGTTAGAGGCGGGAACGAAGAAGGTTGAAGAAAAGAATTCCTTTCTGGCCCCATTTGTTAAGAGTATCAAGAATGTCGCCCCAGACCCAAGTTTCCGCATGCCGAATTTGTCAAGTTACTCCGGAAAGTCTAGGGCGATAACCCATGTAGGGGGATTTGAGGCGACAATGTCTCTGTTGAATGAGAATGAGGCGATTTTATGTCGAGCTTTGGTGAGCACTTTGGCGGATCATGCTTTGGAGTGGTTTTTGGCGCAGCCCGAAGAGTCGATAACTAGGTATCATGATTTCAAGGAGAAGTTTTTAGCGAGATTTAGTGCCTCGGTCGCAAAGCGTGAGTACAGTGTAATCAGGCAAAGATCAAGCGTAAAAAGAGGGGGAGGGTCATAAGCTTTACGGACAGATTCATGGGAGTGGCAAATCAAATTGCTGATATCATCCAAGGCGAGATAATTATGTTGTACAATACCAGTTTGCAGCCAGGTCATTTTAAGCAAGAGTTGGGTATGAGATTACCAAAAACTACGGGGGAATTGTATGAGAGAGTCAGGGGATTTTGTGGTGGTGCGAAGGACCAGGAAATGAAGGGGATTCATGTGGCAAGTTCTGCGGCAAAGAAGGTGGTGAAGGAAAGGGTAGAAGTGGTGCGAGATGACAGGAGGGGATCTGGCGGTAATCGGGGCTGAGGTCAGGTAGGAGGTAGTGGATGTCGTGGTGGAGGTCGTGGGTATGACCGTTATGGTGGCCAGAATGATCAGTCAAGAAGAATCTTTAATTACAGTAGATTGAACACTCCAATTAGCGAGATTTTGAAGAGGGTAAATCTACCTGAGCCATTTGCCATTAAGCCAGGATCTGAGGGAGCTAGGGACCAAAGCAGTTATTGTGAGTATCATAAAGATAGGGGGTATAGAACTGATGATTGTTATAATTTGAGGCGATTGATTCAAGGGCAGATTGATAGGGGTGGTTTGAAGGAATATTTGGAAGAGATCGTTGGGTGGGATGATCAGCGAAGGGCCGAGAGAAATTTGGTGGATGTGATTCATGAACCGTTGCCCAGCGTGGCCCAGCTGAATAATCAAATCATGACTTTGTCGCATACTTTTGATGTTCCTCAGTTTTCCGCTAGCCAAGATAGGATAATCAGCTTCTCCAGGCGAGAATTGGTTGTTACTAAAAGTCATGGGAGTCAGCCTATTATTATCACGATGTATCCAGGCAACAATATTGTGCAACGAGTTATGGTAGACTCTGGGGCAAGCAGGAATGTGCTTTATTATGATGCTTTTAAAAGGATGAATTATACGGAGGCTAATTTGGTGCCCTATAAGGGATATCTTGAAGGTTTTACCAATCATGCAGTCAAGGTTAAGGGGACAATTATGTTGGATGTGGAGATTGGCGAAGGGAGATTGGCGAGAAGCGAGAATGTTGAGTTCATTGTGATTGATCTCGTTTCCCCGTACAATGCAATAGTGGGAATTCCATTCGTGTTGAGCTTTGAAATGGTCCTGCCAATTCCCCACCAAAGGGTGAAATATCCTACTCCTAATGGGATTGGATGTTTGAAGAGCGAGGTGATCACGGTGATAAGGAAGAAAAAGGAAATGCTGAAGGCTAAGGCGGAAAAAACGAACTCGATGACTACCAAGCCTGTTTCCAATCAATTGAGGATAAATGTGGTTGAGATTGTGGAGATGGAAAAAGATGATGATTGGATTGTGACGGATAGTATGAGGAATGGCACAGCTTTGGTAGTTGCAAAGTGGCGGGGAAGTTCCAGAGTTTATGACAGTGGGGTTGAAGGTATGCGGGAAATTGAGGTGGGGGAAGAGCGGGAATATGATGTGGTGGTTCAGTGAGAATCTGTGAATGAAGTAGTTGTGTGGCGAGAGCCTGAGGACGATGCACCTGATCAGAAAATTGACGTGGCAGAGTTGCGAGAATTTGAGCCTGATGTGGCTGAGCAGGATGATGACGACGGTGAAAATAATTTTGCAATGGAAGTAGTAAATGTGGCCCATAATTTAAGTTATGCGAGAGTTATGAGACTTGTGCAAATGGATGAGCCCAGGATTGAAGAAGTTGTTGAGGAGAATGTTGAAGAGGTTGTGGATTAGTCTGATGATGATTGTGAAACTATTGAGGTGGAGGATTTACAAGGGCGGCCTACTGGGAATGTTTTTGCTGATCCCAGGAAGGCAATTGTCGCCAAGGGAAAGAAGAGGAAAAGAATAGAGGTAGAAACCCTACAAGTGCGGGATGAGCCTGATATAAAGGCGGGAGAAGAGTAGGAGGAGGTGGAAGTTAACTGTTATTTTCCAGAGCAGAAGATAAAAATTGGTAAGCAGTTGTTGCGAGATGAGCGGGAATGCCTGATTGAATTTTTGAAGGAAATTTGGATGTATTTGCTTGGAGGCCTGAAGATATGAGGAGGATTGATGAAAATGTAGCTATGCATTGTTTGAACGTTGATCCTAATGTAGAGCCGTTTATGCAGAAGGTGAGGCATTTGTCGCTCGAAAAAGAATTGGCTATGTTGGAAGAGGTTGATAAGTTGTTGAAGGCGGGAATAATAGAGAAGATTCAATACCCCATTTGGTTGGCTTGCCCAGTTATGGTGTTAAAGTCAAATAAGAAGTGGAGAATGTGCATCGATTTTACTGATTTGAATACGGCATGCCCAAAGGATTGTTATCCTTTGCCGAAAATTGATAAGTTGGTGGACTCCATCGCTGGCCACAAGGTTTTTAGTTTTATTGATGCTTACTCTGGATATCATCAGATCAAGATGGCTGAGGAGGACAAGGCGAAAACTGCCTTTAGGACCCCAAAGGGAAATATTTTCTATAAGATGATGCCATTTGGTTTGAAGAATGCTGGGCGACATATCAAAGGATGGTTAATGAGGTGTTTAAATCATAGATTGGGCGGAATATTGAAGCGTACATTGACGATATGGTGATCAAGTCTAAGGAGAATAACCATTTGTTGGATCTCGCCGAAACTTTCGAGAATTTGAGAAGAAATTCCATGAAGCTGAATCCTAGTAAGTGTGGTTGGTGTGACGGCGGGAAATTTTTTGGGGTTTTTGGTGAATAGGCGCGGGATTGAGGCCAACCCGCAGAAGATTCAGGCCTTGCTGGACATGTCACCTCCAACGACTATTCGCGAGATCCAACGGCTGAATGGAAGAATAATCGCATTGGGGAGATTTATTTCTAGGTCGGCGAAGAGATGTTTGCCCTTTTTCAAGGTGTTAAAAGGCGGGAAAAAGTTTGAGTAGAATGAGGAATGTAGAGTTGCTTTTGAAGAAATGAAAGCTTATTTGGGGAAGCCACCGTTATTGTGCAGTCCTGTTGATGGGGAGGAGTTGTTTGTTTATTTGGGGGCTTCTGACTATGTAGTTGCTGCATTTTTGGTGAGGGAAGATGGAGGTGTTCAGAGGCCAGTTTATTATGTTTCCAAATCTTTGAGCGAGATTGAGTCGAGATACTTCAATGCTGAGAAATTGGCCTATGCGTTGGTGGTGGCGGCAAGAAAGTTGAGGGCTTATTTTGTCGCCCATACAATTGTTGTTTTATCAGATGCCCCTTTGAGAAAAATTTTACAGCAGCCAGATTCGGCGGGAAGATTTTTTAAGTGGTTAATTGAGTTAACAGAATTTGATATTAGATATGAATCCCGCTGGGCTATTAAGGCGCAGGCTTTGGCGGACTTTATTGTTGAAACATCATTTACTAAATCTCGGGCGGAGTTGGTTGATGAGAGCGGAAAGAGGAAGGTAGCAAAGCGAGCGATGCCAAGTCTGGTTGAGGAGAAGGAGAGGCCAGCAGATTGCTGGATTTTTCATGTGGATGGTTCGTCGGCCAAGGATAGGGGCAGCGCAGGAATGATTTTGGTATCACCAGATGAGGAGTGTGAATACAAGAAGGCATTTAGATTCACATTTCCAGTTTCCAACAATCAGGCAGAATATGAGGCCTTAGTGGCGGGAATCGAATGTGCGCGGGATATTGGGGTAAAAAGGATTGTGATTCATTCTGATTCTCAGCTCATAGTAAAGCAAGTGCGAGGCGAGTATAGGGTGGTGAATTCGTTTTTGATTAAATATTGTAATCTGGCGAGAAGCATCTTGAGCAGTTTTGAGTTTTGGGATCTAGTGCAAATTGATAGGGCGGAGAATTCTAAGGCTGATGCTTTGAGCCGGGCGTCTGGAGGCGAGACGAATGAAGCGGCTTCTGAGCCAATGGTGGAGTATGTTGATATGCCGGCAATCGATAGGCCTATTATATTAGAGATTGAGGAAGCTGAGAAAAATTGGGTGACAGAGATGAAGGATGTTTTGGACAAGGAAGAATTGCCGCCTGATGAGGAAAGGGCTAAGTTGATAAAGGTGACCTCACCGCCGTTTACGGTGCAGGATGGTATTTTGTATAGAAAATCTTTTTCAAAACCGTTGATGAGATGTATAGAGCTAGGAAAGGTGGTGAAAGTTTTGTTTGAAATTCATGAAGGTGTGTGCGGAGGCCATCCAGGATCGAGATCACTGGTGGAAAAAGTTATGTTTCATGGCTATTATTGGCCTAATTTGAGGAAGGATGCAGAAGATTATGTGCGGAAATGCGAGAAGTGTCAAAGGTTTGGAAATATTCCGCGGCAACCAGCGACTGAGCAGACCCCGATTGTCGCGACTTGGACCTTTGATATGTGGGGCATAGATTTGATTGGGCCATTCCCAAAGGCCAAGGAAGGATGCCAGCACGTGGTTGTCGCTGTTGATTATTTTACAAAGTGGACTGAAGCGAAGGCCTTGGCGATAATAAGTGAGGATAATGTGATCAAGTTTGTTCAAGAAAACATTTGGTGCAGATATGGTTTGCCTAGGGCTATTATCTCTGATCATGGAACACAATTTGGGAAGAAATTTGCTGCAGAATGTAAGAGAATGCATGTGAAACACTGGATGTCGGCGATATATAGGTCACAGTGCAATGGGCAGGCTGAGGCAGCAAACAAGCAAATTATTGCCGCCTTGCGCAAGAATTTAGAGGGAAGAGGCGGTGTATGGTTAGAAGAATTGCCGACGGCATTGTGGTATGTCAGAACCACTATAAAGGGCTCAACTGGTGAAACGGCATTTGCTTTGACTTATGGATCTGAGGCCATGGCACCGGTCGAGATGGCGCTGCCGACATACCGAGTGACTTACTATGATGAGGCGAGAAATGACCAACGACGATGTAACGATCTTGATTTAGTTGATGAGAGAAGGCTTCAAGCAAGAATGAGGATGGTGAATTATAAACAAAGGATGAAGGCCCAACATGATAAGCGAGTAAATAAGAGGTCTTTCAATGTAGGTGATTGGGTGTTGAGGAGTGCGGAGGCCACGGGGCCCAAGCTAGGATTTACCAAGTTAAATGAAAAGTGGGAAGGGTCGTTTCAGGTATCCAAAGTTATTCGGGAAGGGACTTACCAGCTAAGGAAGCAGGATGGTGAAGATCTGAAGAATGCCTGGAGTGTTGATCATTTGAAGCATTTTTATCAATGAAGTTGTCGCGATTGTTTGTAATTAAATCTTTTGGTTATTGCACTAGATAACAAAAGTTATGTAAATTTTCTTGTAATTTAAGTTATTGATTGTCGCACCTAGAAGGGAAAGTTGTGTAAAATTTGTCAATCTAGAATGATGTAACTTGTAAATATGATGGAAGAAAGACGGCAGGAATTATTCAGCGACATATTTTTGTCATGATTATCCTTACTCATAAAAATCTAACAAGTTCAATTTTGTGTTTCATGAATCAGCAGATGAATGGATGAGGTTCGAAAATCAAGCATGGATTGGCGAAAAGTTATAAGAAAGTTTTCGCCAAAATGGATAAAGAGAGTTGATAGAAGAAGTTGCCGCTAAAGCTTGATGATGGAGGCAAGAAGAAGTTGCCGCTAAAGATTGATGATGGAGGCGAGAAGAGATTGCCGCTAAAGCTTGAAGAATTTGGGGAGGCAACCTGGGGAGAGACCCAGGCGCCAAACCTTGCGACCTGGGGAGGGACCCAGGCGCGGTGACCTGGGGAGGGGCCCAGGCACAAAATCGGGCGGCTTGGGGAGGGACCCAGGCACCAAACTTGGGGCTGCGACCTGGGGAGAGACCTAGGCGCCAAACCGTGTGACCTGGGGAGGGACCCAGGCACGCTGACCTGGGGAGGGGCCCAAGCACAAAATCGGGCAGCCTGGGGAGGGACCCAGGCGCCAAATTTGGGGAGGCGACCTGGGGAGAGACCCATGCGCCAAACCTTGCGACCTGAGGAGGGACCCAGGTGCGGCGACCTAGGGAGGGACCCAGGCGCCAAATTGGGCGACCTGGGGAGGGACCCAGGTGCCAAACCTTGCGACCTGGGGAGGGACCCAGGCGCGGCGATCTGGGGAGGGACCCAGGCGCCAAATTAGGCAACCTGGGGAGGGACCCAGGCGCCAAACCTTGCGACCTGGGGAGGGAACCAAATGCCAAAAATTTTGCGACCTGGGGAGAGGCCCAGGCGCCTAGAGCAAAATGGGAACAAAGATTGTGTTTTATGATGATTGTCGCAGACGCGATAAGTATAAATTATGATGATTGTAGCAGAGGCGATTAGTATCAAGTATCAGTGTAGTTTGTCGCAGACGGATTATCAAGTGCGAATTTTCGCCAAGCTTGTAATATGTGTTAGTATGTAATGTATCTAAATTCACTGCAAACTTAAGTAAAACTAAATGGCGAGAATTTTAACTTGGGAATGAGGCTGCCTAAAGACAAGCCTCACTTTTTTGAAGGGAGTAGTATGTATATAGAGATAAGATGGTAAGGGTCAATCTTCGATGAACTATCGAAGCAAAATCAAAGTTGTCAAAAGAAAAGACAAGCGACATAAAAAAGTTAGAATGTAAAGCAATTGGGGATTTAAAGCAAGTCATAGAAAGCAAAGCAAGGAGAGAAACTCTCACGAAGGCGAGAATCAAATGATAAAGCAAAGTATAAGATAAAAGGTTGCAACAAAGCGACAATAAAGTGATTACAGATTGTTTGGGCACGAAGGCCCACCATTAAGAGTAAAAGTTAAATTGTTTGATGACAAATTACGAAAGGCGAAATTAAAAGATAGAAAGTAAATTGTTTGTTACAGACCCAAAACTGAAAATGAAAGTGTTTGCGGCAATTACAAGTTACAAGCATAAAATCAGTGGCCATTATAGGCGATATTAAGGGTATCCTTGTTCTTCTGGGACAAGCATACCAAGCGGGAACTATGTTGTCCGAACGGGTGGCGGGAACAGGCCAAGGAGCCTTGCCGAGAACTGCAACCTCCGCCACCAGCTGGGCCAACTCTTCCTCACTATAGGGGACAAGGGCATGCCCCTTGCGGCTGTGATCGCTGAAGATGGTTTCTGAGCCCCATTGAGCTAGCTTGGCGGGGGATCATCATCGGAGGCAATAGTCCTCAATGTGTGTAGGATTGCATTGTCGAATGCATCCATCTCATTAGTTTCAGCCTTGGTCTTTGCCTCGTCGAGATCATTTTTTAGTTTGGTCACTTGATTGGCCTTGACATAATTCTCATCTCTAAGCTTGGCAGCAACATCTTTATTTTTCTCGTTTTCAGCGACAAGATGTGCAAGCTTATCCTCTGCATCTTTGTTTTTCTTCTCCATCTCCTCCAAATGAGCCTTTCTTGCTGCAAGATCCGCATCAGCTTTGGTTTTCTGATCCGTTAGCACTTTGATTGAGGCATCTCGCCTAGATACCCGCCTCCTGTAGACATCCCGCTCATGTTCAGCCTGGGTAAGCTCCACCTCCAAGGAAGAGCACTTCTTGCTCAAACCCAAGACAGTGCTGCTAACCTGCGAAATGTGAAGCGACAATAAAGTGTTAAAGTAAGAAGCTAAGAACAAGAAGTTAAAATGAAAATAAAGTGAAGGTGTCTTACCAAGGAAAGTTGGATTCCCTCATGATAAGCTGAGTGAGCGGGATCCTCCCCTTCGACGTATGCGACTTGCTCAGCTTCGCTAGATCTCTTCAAGGCAGTAGAGCCCAGCAGGCAAGAGATTGGCTCCAGCCTCTCAGTGATGAGCCCTTTGAGGGTGGGGATGTTGTTGGCCTCTTGGCAGAGAACCTTCATGCCCGCCTCATCCGCGGGAATTTGGAAGCCTTCCTCCAGCCAGCTAGCACGGCAACGAGGAGTTGAGCGAGAAGCTGATGGGTT
The DNA here is from genome assembly GCA_022495995.1 of Adenophora triphylla var. japonica. Taxonomy (NCBI): domain Eukaryota; kingdom Viridiplantae; phylum Streptophyta; class Magnoliopsida; order Asterales; family Campanulaceae; genus Adenophora; species Adenophora triphylla. The sequence goes on along the minus strand of JAFEMH010000138.1, from coordinate 74,057 downwards.
AGTGGGAGAAGCTGAAGTGTTGGGGTTGTTTGATTGGGAAGGAGGGGGCGGGATTTTAGTTCCCGCAGATTCCTCCGCCTGAACCCCCTCAGCCTCTGCATTCTGATCATTGAGATGATCATCATTGTCAACATCAATTGGGTTTTCTTCTTCTTCCTCTTCTTCGTCCTCCAAGTTTAAGGCCTCAGGTTGGCTCCCTTGAGGTGGGGCAGAGGCAGAGGTGCGTTGTTGCTTTTGCTGGCGGGGAGCGAAAGAGGGAGCTCTCTTGCGAGAACCTTCAGTAGTAGGGGTCCTCTCATCCACACCAGTTGGTGCGATGGGAATGGCGAGATCAGCTTGTTGGGCCTTGAGGCTAGCATTCCTGGCCAGGGCCAAACGCTTAGCTTGTTGTTCAGATGTACCCTGGGCCAACCTCTTTTGGTTCATGTTCATGGTCCGGTGTACTGCGAGAAAAAAGGAAGAATTTTAGCGACAATAAAAATTTGAATTGTAAACAAGAGAAAGAAAGAAATTGCGGGAACCATACGTTGTACTCTCTGCATGGCAAGACACATATTCTGGCTATTCCCGCAGACCGTGCATTCTGAGCTGAACTTGTAGCCTGTGTGAAGCTCCCATCCAGGCCAAGATTCAGTATGAACTATGGCAACGCGTGGAGGCATAGGCGGGAAAGTGTATGACAACTCTATTTGGCTAAGGAGGAAATGATCAGCGACTATCTGTTGGCAAGAAAATAAGTCGGGGGGTGGATCGGCTGTGCCGGAGGCATCAGCGAGAATTTGAAGGAATTGACGCTTTAACCATTTTTCATCCTCATCCAGAGCCCAGTTTTTGGTCGATTTTGGGATGGATTCCTTGTAAATCTGTGGGAAGATCCCAGCCAACGCGGGAAATGATGAATAGGGGGTCATTTTGCCAATTATGGAATTTGGAGGGAAGAGGAGTTAGGATTTTTGGTTTTTTATATTGAAGCGACATGCGGAGTTCATTGGTCTGTTTATCTTTTTGTTGGTATCCAGTGAACATATCCATGAGAAGGTGAGTGGTAGGTTCTCGCATAAGGGCGCGACAAATGACAATAAAGCAAGTCAGGACCCTAATGGCGTTAGGGTGAAGCTCAGCTATTGCCGCTTGAGCTTTAAAGAGTACGAGGGAAATGAATGGGTCAACGGGAATCTTAAGCCCTGCCTCAAGTTGGGACGGGAACACTACAATGTCGTCCTGTCTATTCCTAATCACAGAAAGGGACATCTCGTCATCATAGTCGGCAATTTGGTAGTTAAGATGGTCAATGTTGTACTTGGTATGGTAGGGAGTTATGGGAGGATTTTGGGAAGAACTAGTTCCCGCTGCATCAGAGGTAGAAGGGTTATTGACTAAGTTTGAGTTCCCGCCAGTTGAAATTACCCGGATCCGAGAAGGCCTCGCGGCCCCGGCATCTGGCATCTTTCGCGTTGGAGGTGTCTCGCCGTTTGTTTTCGCATTTGTAGAGTCGCCACGCCGTTTTTATTAAGCCCAAAACATTGAAAAAGGGCATCAGTTTAAAGATAAATTTTAAACTGTTTTTTGTGTGATGAGATTTTGAGTTCGGAGGTCAGATGACTCCTCGGGAAGAGAATATTAGAATATTAGAGCTCACCCGAGTCGCCTCGTAAAAACGAGTCTTTCGGATACCCCTAATATCCTTTAAAAAGTTGTGTGTGTGTGTTTTTAAAAATGCATGCTGTATCGGATGTCTACATTGTATTGAAATGTATTGAAATAGAATAGGAAGGAAGCCTTACCAATGTTGGTTCGTGTCTGTCTTCCGCAGGGGAATAGTGTTTGAGGTCGGAGTAGCGTTCCGGATTGCTTCGGGGATGCCGGTTGTCCGCGGACAGAGTTTCGGCGTGATTTGAACTGTAGGCTGCGTTTGGGCAGAGGTTCGGCGTGCGTGGGGATCGTCGGAATCAGTCGGGCAGAGGTTCGGCGTGCGTTGGAATCGTTGGTTGGATTCGGGCAGAGGTTCGGCAAGGTTTGGGATCGCCGGTTTGACTCGGAAAGAGCCGGGACACCGTGGGAAAGACCGACGAGGCCTCGGAGTACCACGAGGGGCCTCAGAGTACCTCGAGAGTGCCTCGGGGCAGCGCGGGAGCGTCTCGGGAGCGCTCGGAGAGGCTTCGGAGCACCTCGAGGGGGCTCGGAAGGCCTCGGAAGGATCCGAAGGGGCCGGGAATGCCTCGAAAGGTCTTAGAAGGGAGCCGAAGGCTTAGGGAGGAAGAGAGAAGTGGGAGGTGTGAAAAATGAGGAGGGGAAGCCCTCTATTTATAGTAAAAATTTCGGAGCAAAGAGGTCCGTACGGACCTTCTTGGTTATCCGAATTTTGGATTTCCTCGATTTGAGGGAATCGCAATGATGGAGAATATTACGGAATGATGATGTCCCCCATGCAATAAGGTCCGTACGGACCATCTTGCATGCAAAGAGGTCCGTACGGACCAACTCGCATGGAAGTCATCATTTCTCCCGGATTTGAGGGAATATTGTGGACTTTAAGGGATTTAGTAATCATTGAAACAAAGAGGTCCGTACGGACCTTAATTGCTTACGATTTCCTGAAAATTCCCAAAAGGTCCTTTTGTCCCTTTTTATCCCGAGAAAGGCTCCTCCCTGGTTTGGTTGGGGGTTTGAGAGGGTTTGAGTGAGAGAGGTCTCCGAGGCTGCGTGGATGAGTCTGCGGTGTTTCCGTGTGTTTGAAAGGGAGTGATCCAGATTGGGGTACTTACGAAGCCCCTCGACGACGTCACTTATGAAAGAAGTGGGGTCGCCGATAAGATAAGGGTCCTAACTGGATCGCGTCTTTGGGAGAGGAAGTGACCGTGAGGGTCAAAGTGAGGACGTGGTGGTGTCCTTTTGGGTGACCGTTTAGGTCAATAGGTGGACCACTGTGATAGGATTCCTACGTATCCCTGGCGGGAATCAAGCACGGTCGTAGTTCGGGTGTGGGGTGAGTGTTACGTGAATGCGGGCGTGGTGGTGCCACGAAGTGTCGTGTGACCGTCGAGGTCGACTGTTAGGACGTGGTGGCGTCTTGGGTGGCCGTATAGGTTGGTGAAAAGGACGTGGCGGCGTCTGGGTGGCCGTATAGGTCGGTGATAAGGGCGTGGTGGCGTCTGGGTGGCCGTATAGGTCGGTGATAAGGGCGTGGTGGCGTCTGGGTGACCGTGATAGGTCGGTGATAAGGGACGTGGTGGCGTCTGGGATGGCCGTATAGGTTGGTGATAAGGACGTGGTGGCGTCTGGGTAGCCGTATAGGTCGGTGATAAGGAGCGTGGTGGCGTCTGGGTAGCCGTATAGGTCGGTGATAAGGAGCGTGGTGGCGTCACGGGTGGCCGTATAGGTCGGTGATAAGGACAATGGTGGCGTCCCGGGCACCGCTTATCGTCGGTGATAGGACGTGGTGGCGTCACAGGTGACACGCATCGTCGGTGATAAGGGCGTGGTGGCGTCCTGGGTGACCGTATAGGTCGGTGATAAGGGACGTGGTGGCGTCACAGGTGGCCGTATAGGTCGGTGATAAGGACGTGGTGGCGTCTGGTGACCGCATAGGTCGGTGATAAGGAGCGTGGTGGCGTCTGGGTGACCGTATAGGTCGGTGATAAGGCGTGGTGGCGTCTGGGTAGCCGTATAGGTCGGTGATAAGGACGTGGTGGCGTCTACACAGGTAGCTATCATAGGTCGGTGATAAGAGCGTGGTGGCGTCACTGGGTGACTCTCATAGGTCGGTGATAGAGCGTGAGTGGCGTCTGGGTGACCGTATAGGTCGGTGATAAGGGCGTGGTGGCGTCCCGGGTGACCGTATAGGTTGGTGATAAGGGCGTGGTGGCGTATAGGTCGGATGTGAGGCGTGGTGGCGTCCTGGGATGGAAATTTACGATTTTCCTAATCGGGTGGTTTAAGGCCTTCCGGGCCTGGCGATAGTGATTTGGGAGATTTATACGGTCTTCCGGACCGAGTGGTTTAGAGCCTTCCGGGCTGGGGATAGTAGTTTGGTTTGTGGTGAGTGGACGTGGTGATGTCCTGAGTTGAAGCTTAGTTCAGGAGTATGACCTAAGTTGGGACCTAGTTCAGGAGTATGACCTAAGTTGGGAAGGAGCTCGGGCTTACTTTGATGGCCGGTGCTTGAGCTGCCGTTGAAGTGGGCAAGGATAGCGGCCGGTGATTGTTTCCCCATTTGGCGTTTCGGGCGCTTCGTGCCTTGGGACTTGTACTTGGAAGTGTTAGCTCCTTCGCGTGCTTGTTTTGCCATTGAGTGGGCAAGGATGATGGTGATCTTTGAGGATATGCGATCTTGCATGACTTCCCTTTGACTTGTTGGGAGGAGCTCGGGCTTACTTTGATGGCCGGTGCTTGCGTTGCACGTTGAGTTAGGCGCGATTCGGACTTATATCCGATGCTTGAGATTGGCCGGGATACGAGGACCTTGTAGAGGCCCTTTACATTGGGAAAGATGACTTCGGACCTTGAGCGTGAGTTGTCGTTGAGCGTTTGGGCGTCTTGTGCCTTGATATTAAATCGGGAGGTGTTGGCTCCTTCTTGAATTGCCGTTGAGTGGGCGTTGGTTGAATTGCCGTTGGAGTGGGCGCGAGATCGGTCTTACGTTTGATGGCCGATGGTTGCTTTGCCGTTAAGTGGGCGAGGTCCCAGGTCTTACGCTTGACGGCCCGTGGTTGATTTGCCGTTGAAGTGGGCGAGGTCCGGTCTTACGCTTGACGGCCGGTGGTTGAAGGGTTAGAGGGTTAGGGACCATTGCATTTGTTGGAAAAGGCCTTAGGGCCGACGGGGCAAAGATTATAAGGGCGGGGAAAGTAATTTGGCCACCCCTTGCAAAGAGGTCCGTACGGACCAACCTGTTACAAAAAGAGGTCCGTACGGACCACCTTGGTTTACGGTTCCTGTGTTTGACCGAGGCTTTTAAATACCGAGGCCCTTCCCCATTCCTTCTTCCTCATTTTCCAGTTTCGTGAACCAGGCGAGAGAGAGAGAGAAAAATTCCTCCATTGCTAACCAAAATCAAAAATTTTTGCTTGAATTTCTTGCCATGGCTGAAGGATCTCGAAGGAGTCGTCGTCAGCCTTGATCGGGAAGTGGTTGAGCGGCGGATGGAGCTTCAAAGGAATTGGACTTCGTTCGTTCCATCTTCGAAGAACCCGGATGTTTTGTATCCGAATCCGGAGGTGAATAATCGTCGCTCCATGAACGTTGGGGAGGTAAGAAATGCATTCCGCTTTTTGATTTCCTCGCTTTCGAATTTTTGAATGCTAGAACTAGGTTTTAGTTTTTCGCATTTTTGAATTTTTGTTATTATTTTATGCCTTTTTGTGAAATTCTTGATGAATTGTTGAAAATGGACATGTGAAAATTGTGGGTATGTGTATTTTGTGCAGAAATGTGTAGATTAGCTCTTATTTGTGAAAATAAAGTGCCTATCTAGTGAATTGCATGCTTTGGTGTTTTGTACCGTATGCTATTTATGTATGTACATTATGAGAAAAATTATCGTGTAGTGATAATTTTTGTGAAAAAATGTGACATGTGCCGTGTTTTGTGACGGGTTATATGTGAAAGTGTGTGCCGTGTTGGGACGGATTTTCCTTTGAGAATGTGCTATATAGTGTGTGCCGTGTTTTTGGGTGACGGACTTTGTGGGGAAAATATGTGCGATATGTGCCGTGTTGGGACGGATTTTCTTTTGAAAATGTGTCGTGTAGGGTTTAATCCCCCCCCCTTTTTTCTTTTGAGAAAATGTGTACAGTGTGTGCCGTGTTTTGTGACGGATTGCATGGGAAAAATTATATGCATGATATATGTGAAAATTATGTGCAATATGTGCCGTGTTTTGTGACGGGTTATATGTGCCTTTATATTAAGTCTTGTGATTGACGTACCTTTCTTTGTGTTTACTGCGGGATGCGGGAGCTTACGGCGGGAAGGCCAAGAGGATGAAGACTCGGGGATCGCTCGAGGCATTTGTGGAGCTATGGCGGCGGATGCACGATATTTCCGTGGGCGGTAGGCCGAGTCCCGGAGGTTGGTTTATGCTTCGGCCTAGGTGTGTTCGTTGAGAACACATTTGGAGTGTACGACACAAGGAAGAACAAGAGTGTCTTCCTGGGCCTTTCTCGAGTGCGGTGGGATACCACCCACACCTTCCACTTTGGTGGGGCGAGGTGACGGTGACGCCACCGATTTTCTTTGCGATCACCGGGCTCTCCTTCAAAGGGGGCTGTGAGGTGGAGAGACATGATCTCGATGATGTCTCACCGAGGCCTGGGCTTTGAGCCTCGTCCTCGCGAGGGCACAGGGATCTTGTACGGCGACGTAGAGATGAGGATCACGGCCGCATGTGGGGCCTACATCCGGGTACCGGCCAGGTGACAGCGGAGCGATTGGCGCGCTCCTTCTTGTGGTATGCGCTGTCCGAGACTTTGTTCTCGAACCACGCGACCGCAGCCTCCTTTGCTCTGTTGGAGAGCTTGGCCCGATCTGGATAGGGTGCACTACATTGCTTGGGGCGACGAGGCTTGGGCGAGCTCTACTTCTCCTTGGACCGGTTTAGCCGGGGTGGCTTGATTCGTTGGCTTTGCTTTGACTTTGCTTTGGAGGTATGAGTTTATTGCTTTGTTTTTGATTTAGCAACTTGTCTTTTCTCCGTTGTCTTTTGCTTGAGCTTTCTCTGTTTTTGTCACGGGTGTGGTTTTATGAGGTTTTCCGGTGCTTCCCGTGGGATAGGGATCTGAGGCACATTCTTTGCGTACCACTCGCTATGCTTTGGGATGGGCTCGTACGGCGAGGAAGAGGAGGACGGCGGGGAAGCTCACCATCGCCCTACGGGGATGTGCGGGAGCGTTTGGAGCGGGATAGCCGTGAGGGTTCGTTACTGTTCCCGTGGGTTCGGTATGAGGGAGATGAGTTCGAGGCTCCCGAGGTGACAGCGCGGCGGAAGATGCTTTGCGAGGCTTGACTTGTGACGCCATGTACACAGGGAAGCGAGTCTTACAGCGGCATGGCCGGTGTGCTTCCGTGGCTCAGAGGACCCTCCCTTTGGGATGCTTGATTCCGGGACATGGATGTGCTTTGGACTTCGAGAGGTACCTTGATGGTGTCGGTGCCGAGGAGTTCATCTTGTACGGAGAGGAGTACGGGGCCTTTGTGAGGAGGAAGGCGAGGACGCCCAGTGTGGCCGGCGCGGAGAGAGGCTGGCCCGTTGTGCTCCCGAGAGGATTCCGATGCGGGACCGGATTTCACGACGTCCGCGGGGACGGATCGAGGAGGAGGGTGTGCATGCGTTCCGGAGCGAGCTCACTTGCCGCACTGAGAGTGGACCCAGACGGATCGGTGAGTGTGCCGACTCTTTTCCATCTTGGCATCTTTTCTGCGTTTTTCTCTTTTGTTGTTGAGTATAACCGTATTTGATGAGCGTTTCCTTGGCTTCTTGTTGGTGCAGTCCGGGGAGAGCCTACGATATCTTGACTCGCCGTTACGTGGCGTGCGCTCCTTCGCTAAGAAGATGGCGTCGAAGGTGTCTGTCGGTCTTCGCGTCGTGTGCCGGCGTACGAGCCTATGCCTTCGAGGCATTACGTGGGACGTTCCTCCGCCTAGAGCCGAGCCGGAGCCGCAGCGGGAGGGGCCTTTGAGGGGGCGGCATAGCATGGATGCCGGGACGTCTTCGGGAGGCTGCGGTGGCCTTCGAGGGAGCAGCCCTTTTATCGATTCATGCCTCCGCACGGCGCACGGGGTGAGGGTTCCTCGAGCCTTCTTTCTTTGATCCTTTCGCCGGATTTGATCCTTCCGAGTACTTCTCGTGGGAGCCTCGGGCGGGTGCTCGGTATTCCGACGAGGAGGATGTGACGGGCGAGTTTCTTTGGGATGCCCGACTTTTCTTTGGAGGATCTTGGCGAGGAGGATGATGATGAGGATTACGAGTAGTATTCATTTGCTTTCCCTCTTTTCATATCCCTCTCTTTTTTTTTTTTTATTTAGCAACGAGACATTTTGGGTACTGTAATAAAACACATGTATTTGCATGGCAAACAGGTATTTTATTTTAAGATTTGTAATGTCATTTATTTTTGTGATTCAGGAATTGTCCTAGAAATTGTTGCTATTATTATTTTTATTTTTGTACATGCCACGTGGTGAGAGTGCGTTTGTGGGTAGTGTTGGTTTTGCGGAAATGGCTTTGGCCGGTGTTTGGGCTGTTTGGAGCAAGGTTTCTTGGGGACGGTGGTTTTATCTTGTTTTACGGGAAATGGGCTCTGTTTGCAAGGAGGTCCGTACGGACATACTTAGCATGCAAAGAGGTCCGTACGGACCAACCTTGCTTTTGGGAAGGACATAAATGCTTTCCGGTGCCTGGTTCTTCCTCATTTCCCCATTTGCGGCCATTTTCGAGCTTTCTTCCCCATTTTCTCTAGGAACCTCCATTTTTGCCATGGATTCTTCGTATGTCCCTAGAATTTTGCCGAGGCTTTCGCAGAGAGGCAAGCACACTTCCTTGAGCGGTTGAAAACGTGGATGCGGCGCCGTATGAGGCATCGTAGACGGGCTTTCGAGGTAAGGTTTCGTCTTTGCTCGGTTTGGTCTTTTAAGGAGTTGGTTCTGATTGGGATTTGTTGCGGGGCTGCCGCGAAGTTGCAGGATGTTAGGAGGCACGTGTCTTGTTTCTCCTACAATGAAATGGTGCCCACTTTTGAAGATTTTCGGGCTTTGATTGGAGGACCGGAGGTGGAGGCCATCTCGCTTCCTTTGGTTGGTGAGTCTTTGCGGTGAGCGTGAAGCTTGCGAGACTTTCTTCGTACTTCGTTGGAAGAAGTGCGGGGCATGATCCTTGCTTCGGGTCATATCGACATTTACGGCTGCGGAGCGGTTCATGGTTGATGATGAGAGTGACGTCTCTTGGGATGTATTTGCCTTGTGCGTGATGGCGGCAGCTTTTTCAGTCGGTTCCCTTGGCATTTGTGATGGCGCTTTGCTAGATGTGGTAGGGCACTTTGCAGAGTGGAGAGGATATTGTCCCGTTGGTCTTTGGGGAGACTCTTCATGGTATCGGCCGTCCGGCGACCGGGGATCGTTTTATGAGAGGGGAAGCCCCGCTTTGCTCACCTTGTGGCTGCGAGAGAGACTTCGAGCCATGCCCGAGGCTCCGACGTCGTTTAGCCCGTGGTCATTTGCTCGCGACCTCTTGTGTTGGATATGGATCGGTCACTTTGGGAGAGATGGATGGCACGGCTTAGTACGCATCGAGATCCGGTGGTGGGTTCCACCTGGAGGATTGAGACCGGGAGGATCTTGCAGGAAGGGTCCTACGTTGTTAGAGTTCCGAGTTTGTCTTGGTCCTCCTTCTATATTCCGTCGCTTGTTTCCGGCGGTTTGGGATGAAGCGAGAGCCTTTGTTGGTGCAGGATGACCTTGCTACGCGGAGATAGCTCCTCTTTGTATGGCGGCCCAGGTGCCTTCTTGTATTGTACGAGGGTATGGAAGTATTCCGCTTTCCCTCTGTGGTACTCCTTAGATGTCGGGAGAGCGTTGTATTGACGACTCGTATCCGGCTTTGGTATGAGCGGCGTGTTGGGCGGTCCCAAGTGGTCTTGGAGAAACGAGGCGTGTAGCGATTACAGGACCCGGTTGTCGTAGTAGCTATTGCCTTAGGAGTGCCGAAGCACAGTCCGACCCTTTGGATGTGACGGGAGACGCTTTGTTTGACTACGAGACTAGAGTTGACCGACCCGACGGGGAGAGGTCCTCTTTACGGACTCGCAGGGAGGAGATCCAGAGCCGAAGCACGGGCGAATGAAGCCACGAGAGCTCTTGGATTATTTGACTCTACGGGGAGGACCCCGAGATCTCTGACCGAGAGACGCAGAGTTGGTTCACGTGGAGCGAAAGAAGACTCGCCGGGGACGAGGGAAGAAAGGAAAGAATGGCGAGGGACAAGCGCGAGATGGCGCGGAATGACCTCCTAAGTATCCATTCATTGCATTGCAAACACATTATTAGTTAAATGTATTAAAGTTTGTTTTTTAGCATGTTGTGAACTTGAGAGTAGACCGTGCTTGAACTCATCAAGAAATGTTGTAACCGTTAGTGATTTGTGATTTACTTTTAAAGCTTTGTCGAGACGCAAGATCTCTTGTTTGCCTTTGCTTTTGTTGTGCACTTTGTCGGCGTCCATCTTTGGACTTTTACATTGCATATGCGGGCCGAAGCGATGCAGGCCACAGCGGCAATCCCCTTTCTTTGAGGCTTTGTATTTGGGTGAGAGGTTGAATGCTCCCTTGACAAGTCGTTCGACGGTCTTTTCGTAGATTCCTTGCCGCTTGTTGGCGTCGGGCTCTTGACCTCAATTTCGCGGCTTACGCGAGCTTCTTTTGTTTTTTTTTTGTGAGCCCTTGCTCGAGCTCCTTTTTTGTGAGCCCTTGCTCGAGCTCTTTTTTTTTTTTGAAGCGCGTGAGGCGAAGACAAGCCCTGGCAGGAAGTAGACATGAGTCGGTCGTTTGATGCTTGAGTGACCCTCGGATGTCCTTTGATGTTGCCGCCGTCGTTTGACTTGGTCAAGGTGGCTATTTGGGCGTGTTCTTGAAAAGTGCGGAGCTTGATGGAGGTCTTGGTTGACATTCAAACTTTTGACTGTTTTGTGTATTTTTAGACCGGACCAATTAAGGTTGCCTACGTTCCCCCGGACTAGAGGGCTCAGTCTGCGTAGTTCGACACTACATGGAGTGCCAAGAGATGCACGGTTGTTCTTCTTCGGGCGAAGTATCTGCGAAGTTTGCTTCCGTTGGCTTGGATTCATGAAGGGATTGCCGTCTAGGTCTCGTTAGCTTCATGGCGCCTCAGGAGAAGATCTTTTGAACCACGAAAGGGCCGATCCATGTGGGTTCCCATTTTCCCAGTGGGTTGGTTCGAGTGGGAGGCTTTTCTTTGAGTACAAGGTCACCTTCACGATGTCTCGGGATTTGACTTTCTTGTCGAAAGCTCTAGCCATCCTGCTTTGATAGGCTCGGACGTGTTCCATGGCCTTTAGTCGTCGCTCGTCTAGCAGAGCCAATTCGTCGTGTCGGCTTCGGAGCCATTCAACTTCGTTGATGTCATTTTCCAGCTGGCACTCGGAGTGAGGGAATTTCTAGCTCGATGGGAAGGACTGCTTCCATCCCGTATGTCGGGGCAAATGGGGTTTCTCCCGTGTTTGCATTACGGCGATGTGCGGTAGCCCCAAAGTGCAAGGTGCGGCTTCTCGGGCCAATCTCGTCCTCGGGTGGTCATTTTTCGGATGATCCGTTCGAGGGTTTTGTTTCTTGCTTCCACGGCGCCGTTTGTTTGTGGCCGGTAGGGAGAAGATTTGTGACGTGTGATTTTGAATTCAGCCCGGCTGATGCAGCCGAATTCTCCTTCGAAGTGTGAGCCGTTGTGCGATATGACCTCATTTGGGATGCCGTATCGGCATATGATGTTTTCCTTGAGGAAATGTGCGACCTTCTTGGAGGTGAGTACCTTGTAGGACTTGGCTTCGACCCATTTGGTGAAGTAGTCGATGGCTACTAAGATGAACTCGTGACCGTTCTTTGCTGGCGGAGCGATTTTCCCGATGACGTCAATTCCCAAGTGGCAAGGGCCAGGGTGTAGTCATGAAATAGAGCTCGTGGGGAGGTAAATGAGTAAGGTAGGAGAACCGTTGCCACTTGTCGCAGCTTCGGACAAAGTGGATGCAGTCTGCCTCCATGGAGATCCAGTAGTAGCCCATCCGGAGAATGATTTGCATTGGGGCCCTGGCGTTCATGTGGGGACCGCAAGCCCCATTGTGGACTTCGTTCATGAACTTGTCTCGCTTCTTCTTGGGCGACGCAGCGTAGGAGTGGCCCCATGGTAGCGTTTCTTGTATAACATGTCCCCGAGGATGACGAAGTGAGAGGCAAGGCGTTTTAGGGCCATGATGCTCTTGGTTTTGACCCCTTACGTGTGTTGTCCTTCCTTGTTTATGAAGGTAGTTTCCTGTTCTTGAGGTATTGGAAGATGCGGTTGTACCATGGCTCATTGACGGGCTTAGGTTACAGTTCGATCTCACAACAGTAGGCGGGAATTTCCTTTCGTCCGACTACGAAGGGTTTGATTGCTTTTCCTTCGGGGGATTTCCACAAGGGAGGCCAAGGTGGCTAAGGCATCTGCAAACCTGTTTCGGTCTCTTGGCAAGTAATGGAAGGTGACCTCTTCGAATTGTGTGATGAGGTCCTCTATGCGAGCATGGTATTTTTTGCAAGCCGGGTCTATGGTTTTCCACTTGTTGGAGACTTGGTTGATGATCAAGGCCGAGTCCCCATAAACTTCGAGTTCGGACATTCCTCTCGAGTGCGGCTTGTAGTCCGGCGGCTTGAGCTTCATATTCGGCGGCATTGTTGGTTACCTCGAAATTGAGCTTTATAGCAATTGGGGTGTGCTCGTCCTGGGATCCACCAAGAGCATACCGATGCCGTTTCCCTTTTGGTTGGCCGCTCCGTCAAAGAACAAGTTGCCATCGGTTTTCGCCTTCGATTGCGAAGATTCCCTCGTCTGGAAATTGTGGTTCGGTGGCCTCGAGCCTCGTTGGTTGGGAAATCGGCCGCTTGTTCACCATGGCCCGTCCCTTGATTGATTTTTGGTTTACATACTTGATGTCAAATTCCGCCAGAAGAAAGACCATTTGGCGAGCCTCATTGACAGAGATGGTTTGTCGAAGAGGTACTTGACCGGGTCCATTTTGGAAACCAAGTTGCATCCTGCGCGCGATCGTGCATGTAAGTGCCGTAGTTTCCCGACAACCCATACCAGAGCCGCGCAGGTTTTCTCGAGGGCCGAGTAATTGAGTTCGCCGCCTTGAAACTTTCGATCGACGAAGTAGATGGCGTTTCGACCCGTGACTCTTTCTTTTCTTGACAGAGCATGGCTCCAACCGCGGTGTCGGTCACGATTAGGTATAGCAACAATGGGTTTTTCCTCGTGGGGAGGACAGAGAATCGGAGGACTCACAAGGTATGCTTTTATTTTTTCAAAGGCATCTTGGCATTCCGAGTTCCATTCGATGTCGGCATTCTTCTTCATCGCCTTGAAGATTGGCTCGCACATAGAGGTCAATTGGTCGACGAAGCGGGCGATATATTGCAGGCGACCCATGAAGCTTTTCACCTCCGTCCGAGTTTGCGGTGGTCTCATTTCGATGATAGCTTTGATCTTTTGAGGATCCACCTCGATGCCTCTCTCGGTGACCATGTATCCCAAAACCTTGCCTCGGCTAACCCCAAATGTGCATTTGGCGGGGTTAAGCCTCATTGAGTGTTTTCGGAGGCGATTGAAGAATTTTCTCAGTTCGTGAGGTGTTGTCCGTCTCGATCCCTTTGAGTGAACGATCATGTCATCGACGTACACTTCGATCTCTTTGTGGATCATATCGTGGAAGAGGGCGGTTGTCGCCCGTTGGTAGGTAGCCCTGCCGTTCTTTAGTCCGAACGGCATTACCGTGTAGCAAGAGGTTCCCCAGGGGTTGTGAAAGTCGTCTTTTCTTGGTCTTCTTCGGCCATCTTGACCGATTGTAGCCGGCAAAACCGTCCACGAAGGACTTGACTTCGAAATTGGTCAGTAGTGTCTACCAACATGTCGATGTTGGGTAGTGGAAAATCGTCCTTGGGACTTGCTTTGTTGAGATCTCGGAAGTCCACGCAATGGCGTACTTTTCCATTGGCCTTGGTGACCGTGACAATATTGGAGAGCCATGTGGGGTACTCGATCACCCCGATGAAGCCGACGCTGGAGCATTTTTTCGATCTCCTCTTTGACTTGTAAAGACCATTCTCGGCTTGATTCGGCGTAGCTTTTGCTTGATGGGCTTAGCCTCGGGATTTAAAGGAATCCGGTGCTCTACAATGTTAGGATCTAATCCGGGCATGTCTCGGTAAGACCAAGCGAACACGTCCACGAACTCCTCGAGCGATGCGATCAATGCGTCTTGCTCGTGCCGGTGAAGAAACTTCCGATTTGCGTCTCTTTTCGCTCTTCGCTCCCAAATTCACTTTGGTTAAAACCTCCTCGCGGCTTGGGGCCCGGTTTTTCTCTCGTTTGACAACATGCTTAAAGATGTGCTTAATGTATTGTTCGTTTAATGTGTCTGCTTCTTTATCAAGTGAATCGTTATTAACTGTTTGTGTGTTAGTTAATTTATCAGTTGTTAAAGATGCAATGAGAGGATACTCGGAAAGATCGAAGCATTCATTAAGAGCATACGGGAATACATTATTGGCAATGAGTTCGTAATCTTCTGGCGTGAGGCCATCAGATGACTCAAGAGACTCAAATTCAAAGCTAATGGACTCGGGATGAGTTTTGACACTAGACTCTAGGACTCGAGGGGTCAGACCAAGTTGTTCGATCATGTCCTCTTTGCTGGCAGTAGGTCCGGAGAATGTGGCCCAGTTATTGAGTGGCAATGAGCTTGATAGGAGATGGGGCTTGAAAGGCTTTATGTCACCGTTCCCGATCATTGCTATCACAGAGTTATCAGAAACAAAATCGATTAGATCTGGCATCTCGATTTCTTCTTTGAAGAGCAGGTGTAGCAGTGGTTCGTCCCAAGCATCGTCTGCGGAGTCTCTTGCCTTTGTCTTGGGCAATGCTAGCTCGAATGCAGACTCGTCCCGCTTGTTGAAGGCAGGGTTGTTGACAGAGAGTTTTTCGAATTCTTCCGCCAAAGAGGGGGTTTTTCCGAACCAAAATTCGCTGTGAATAGTGGTGGTTGTGGATCCCGGCAGGGGCGGTGTGTCGAGGAAGGCTCTTCGGACAGGATTTGGCTTGAGGCCTCTGAATCTTGCCAGGTTCTGTTGGAGCTTGTCCATGGTTGTCGGCCAGCTTTGTTTGGCGCTGATCAGCTCTGTTCCTTTTTCGGGATCTTCTTCCAAGTTGCCGGCCTTCCTTGTGAAGTACTTGGTCATGTCGAAGCTGTAAGGACGAAGATCGGAGATTGCGTGCAAGCCTCTTTTGTTATCTGTGAAGCGTTTACGTGCAGCTCGCTTGTCCTCCGCAATGTGTTCGGGAGTAGGAGAGTATCCCAGGCCGTGCAGGGTATTCTGTTCTTTGATATTGATGATCTGTTGAGTGCCCTGATGGCGTTTTCCCAACCCAAGCCCCGGGATGTAGTTCATGTGCTTCATCATTTTCATTGGGGGAGGGATCTTGTCCCAAATCAAAGGCAGGTCTATGTGGCACACTTGGGCCTTTGGGCTTTCGATGGTGAACCCTGTTAACATCATGCCATCATCGTCGGGTTTGATTTCTAAGACCGGGACGCCGTTTGTTTCGGTCCTTTCGGTTGACTATCTTTGTCGCCGTAGATGATGGTCATATCTGTTCCTTGGACGAACTTTACGCACTGATGGAGAGTGGATGCCACCCCATTGATCTGATGTAGCCAAGGGCGTCCCAGAATGGCAGTGAATGTGATCGGGATGTCGATGACTTGGAAGTCTGTCGGGACCATTTGTTTTCCAAACCAAAGGTTCAAGGTGGCTATTCCCAAGACTGGGCGGGATGTTGAGTCGTATGCCTTGATTGCCTGAGTCGAGGGTTTTAGATCAGTTGCTTTGATCCCTAGCAAATCCATCATTTTGGCTGGAAGGACGTTCATGGATGATCCTCCGTCTACCAGCACCCGAGGGAGACGGCGCTCGTCCAATTGAACTGTTATGTAGAGAGGCTCGTTGTGGTCAGCCCCAAATTTCGGAAGATCGAGCTCTGTGAAGGTGATGATATTGCTGTAATTGACGTTGCCAATCATCTGAACTGCTTCATCAGGTGTCACTGTGATGGGAACCATGGTCTGAGCCAGGCTTTCTTCCAACTTGAGCTTGTGCGGGTAAGAGGAAGTGAGTAAGGACCAGAGTGAGATGTTAGCCTGAGTGCGTTTGAGTTGTGTCAAGACAGGATCTTCACCTTTGGGTCCGGGGTTTCGGCTTCTTTGGCGTAGTGGTCCCTTTTCGGTTCGTGGCTCGGGTATGGGCGGCCTTTTGTCTGTCCGTGGAGGATTCACTGGAATTTGGCCAGGAACGTGTCGAACATTCACCTCTGGACTTGTGGTTTTGCTTGTCTCTCCTGTTTTACGTAGTGGGAGGAGCACGATTGGCGTAAGGCCGAGGCTGCGCATTTCAATTCGTTCACCGTCATGGCTTTTCTTGAAGCATCAATAGTGGCTTTGAGATCTTCCCAAGACAGGGTTGGATTATCTGGACCTTCGGGCCTTCGGTGGCGGTGCGAAGCTTCGTCCCGGTGATCATGGAGCAAACATTGCCGTGGCCTTGTGCAGAGCTAGGCTTCTTTGGAGTAGATGACATAGTAGTCAAACTTTCCCGAGGGTTCTCCAAGGGTTCGGCGTGGGATCACCGGATTCATACCTCTTTTTCAGTTTTTGTTGAGAAGATAGCTTCTTCTTTCGTCGAGGACGGCCCTCGTTCATTGCATCCTGGAATTCCATTTCCGGGCAAGCACCGCTGTCGCGGGCGTCCCACCGAGATGTGTTCGTTGTTCGGCGGTGGTACTGGGACCTCGGGAGGCTGGATGGGCAAGCTTTCCTGTGGAAGGTCTTGTGGCCTTACGTCATAACCGCATGGCTCGTACGAGGGTAACAGGTTGACTTACGGGAGACAATGAGAGACGTTAGAGGCTGTAGGAGCGATCATGGCTTGGGAAGCCCTGTGTGGTTGGGTGGCTAAGGTTCCGAAGTGGTGCATGGCACCTTCGATCCAGGCTTGTTGCTCACCTTGACGTTTCTCAATAGCCATGAGGACACGCCAAACTTCTTCCGGTGTTGGGAAATTTCTTGGGGGTAAGGTCCCGTTCTCATCCTTGTTATCCACCGACTTGGCCATGGGAATTGACGGACATCCTGGTGACAAAGCTGGGAAGGAGGTAGGACCTTCTTTGTTTGATCTTGGGAGACAGAGTTCCCGGTACTCTCGACCACTCTCTGTTAGCTGGAGGGGGTGACGGGCAAGGTTTAGACACAGGAAAGGCCCAACGGGATAAAAAGGGGAAAGCTCACGTGGCATGCGGTTTCCGTTTCTTTTATTTTTATTTTTTTGTTGTTTTAATTTACTTAAAACATGTTTTCTCAGAATCCTAGGTAGGTTGGAAAAGATTGCTCTTCTTTTCGCAACTATGCTAGATCCCGGGTCGATGGAGACCATACGTGCGGCTATAAGCCCCTCGTTTTGCACCCGTATTTCGACATCCCGGGGTGGACGGCCCAGTGCGAGGGTCCTATAGTGCAAGCGGTTTCCACCGGCCTAAAAGAAAAATCGAACCTAAGGACCGAGCCTGTCATGTTCGTTTTGATGCGTTAGCCTTGTGAATAGTGAACCGAGCCGGCCACTGAGTCAAGATCGAGTCAAGAGTTCGGCATGACCTCTCTTTACCTTGCTTGCGCCAGGGATCTGTGACGTTAGGCGTTGGCTGGGTCATATCTTCATGGCTGACGTATCAAAGGCTTGATGACATGGTGTCTTGTGGGCATGGATGTATATCCGGGACGGAACATCGTCCGGGTGTAGCTTCGGAAATCAAGATCAGGTCAAGATTTTAGCATGACCTTTCATCTCTTTGCTTGCGCAAGGGATCTTGAGTTCCGAGCCTTGACTCAGAAAATGGCCGGCATGGTATATGTATCCAGTGTATGACACGGACCGAGTAAAAACCAACCGAGTCCGGGACAGAGTGTGACTCAAGTCTCAAACGTGCAGGGTTGACGCTTGGCTAGGATGGGATGTTTGGAATGATCCCGTGCGCGCCCAAGAGGCCTAGGAAGACCAAACGGACTGCAACTGAGACCACTCCGGGTTAAGGGTTGTAGTGTGCAGTGTATCCGAGGCAGCAGTGCGCGTAGTGTGCGGTGTTACCGAGGCAGCAGTGTGAGTAGAGTGCGGTGTAACCGAGGCAGCAGTGCGCGTAGTGTGCGGTCTCTAAAATTCTTTTTCTGAGTAAAATAGAAATTTTTGAAGAATTTTAAATGTATGCACAGATGTATATTGATGCATTTTTTTGTATTTTTATTTTTTTGTAAAATAAAAACGAAGCACGTGCACACACACACAACAGCTTAAAGGAAGGGGGAAAATGAAAGTTTGACCCTCATCATCGTTTTAAAAATCTTTTGTTTTGTTTAAAAGTTTTTAAAACAAAAATATCCCTCAATGAGTCGCCAACTGAAATTACCCGGATCCGAGAAGGCCTCGCGGCCCCGGCATCTGGCATCTTTCGCGTTGGAGGTGTCTCGCCGTTTGTTTTCGCATTTGTAGAGTCGCCACGCCGTTTTTATTAAGCCCAAAACATTGAAAAAGGGCATCAGTTT
Organism: Adenophora triphylla var. japonica; assembly: GCA_022495995.1. NCBI lineage: Eukaryota > Viridiplantae > Streptophyta > Magnoliopsida > Asterales > Campanulaceae > Adenophora > Adenophora triphylla. The sequence goes on along the minus strand of JAFEMH010000138.1, from coordinate 55,657 downwards.
AAAGATAAATTTTAAACTGTTTTTTGTGTGATGAGATTTTGAGTTCGGAGGTCAGATGACTCCTCGGGAAGAGAATATTAGAATATTAGAGCTCACCCGAGTCGCCTCGTAAAAACGAGTCTTTCGGATACCCCTAATATCCTTTAAAAAGTTGTGTGTGTGTGTTTTTAAAAATGCATGCTGTATCGGATGTCTACATTGTATTGAAATGTATTGAAATAGAATAGGAAGGAAGCCTTACCAATGTTGGTTCGTGTCTGTCTTCCGCAGGGGAATAGTGTTTGAGGTCGGAGTAGCGTTCCGGATTGCTTCGGGGATGCCGGTTGTCCGCGGACAGAGTTTCGGCGTGATTTGAACTGTAGGCTGCGTTTGGGCAGAGGTTCGGCGTGCGTGGGGATCGTCGGAATCAGTCGGGCAGAGGTTCGGCGTGCGTTGGAATCGTTGGTTGGATTCGGGCAGAGGTTCGGCAAGGTTTGGGATCGCCGGTTTGACTCGGAAAGAGCCGGGACACCGTGGGAAAGACCAGGCAAGGCCTCGGAGTACCACGAGGGGCCTCAGAGTACCTCGAGAGTGCCTCGGGGCAGCGCGGGAGCGTCTCGGGAGCGCTCGGAGAGGCTTCGGAGCACCTCGAGGGGGCTCGGAAGGCCTCGGAAGGATCCGAAGGGGCCGGGAATGCCTCGAAAGGTCTTAGAAGGGGAGCCAGAAGGCTTAGGGAGGAAGAGAGAAGTGGGAGGTGTGAAAAAATGAGGAGGGGAAGCCCTCTATTTATAGTAAAAATTTCGGAGCAAAGAGGTCCGTACGGACCTTCTTGGTTATCCAGAATTTTGGATTTCCTCGATTTGAGGGAATCTGCAATGATGGAGAATATTCTGGAATGATGATGTCCCCCATGCAATAAGGTCCGTACGGACCATCTTGCATGCAAAGAGGTCCGTACGGACCAACTCTGCATGGAAGTCATCATTTCTCCCGGGATTTGAGGGAATATTGTGGACTTTAAGGGGATTTAGTAATCATTGAAACAAAGAGGTCCGTACGGACCTTAATTGCTTTTCTGATTTCCTGAAAATTCCCAAAAGGTCCTTTTGTCCCTTTTTATCCCAGAAAGGCTCCTCCCCTGGTTTGGTTGGGGGTTTGAGAGGGTTTTGAGTGAGAGAGGTCTCCGAGACTGCGTGGATGAGTCTGCGGTGTTTCCCGTGTGTTTGAAAGGGAGTGATCCAGATTGGGGTACTTACACCAGTGTGAGCTGAAGAGCTAGGGGCTCCAGTGAACATATCCATGAGAAGGTGAGTGGTAGGTTCTCGCATAAGGGCGCGACAAATGACAATAAAGCAAGTCAGGACCCTAATGGCGTTAGGGTGAAGCTCAGCTATTGCCGCTTGAGCTTTAAAGAGTACGAGGGAAATGAATGGGTCAACGGGAATCTTAAGCCCTGCCTCAAGTTGGGACGGGAACACTACAATGTCGTCCTGTCTATTCCTAATCACAGAAAGGGACATCTCGTCATCATAGTCGGCAATTTGGTAGTTAAGATGGTCAATGTTGTACTTGGTATGGTAGGGAGTTATGGGAGGATTTTGGGAAGAACTAGTTCCCGCTGCATCAGAGGTAGAAGGGTTATTGACTAAGTTTGAGTTCCCGCCAGTGTGAGCTGAAGAGCTAGGGGCTCCAGAGTTTGACATCTCGCCTGAATCAGAAGAAGAGAGAATTTGTTTATAATGAGTCCTACTAGCTAAAGATCTAGCGGTGGGAAAGTCAGTGTCGGAATCAATGGGGGGCCATAGAAGCGGCAAAGATGGTCGCAAAGTTCTCGAGAATCAAAAAACTTTTTAGACATGGGGGCTGAGGAGTGGAGAAAGCATCTACCCCTAACTTCAATGGCGGCAATAATGGCGGGATCTACCCTATAAATACTTAAACAGTTAACTAAGTCATCTCGTGGGATTCTCGCCCAAATGCCCCTAGTTAAGTAGTATATACCCCCAGATCTCTGACACTTACCATACCTAATTTGCCTAGCATAGTTCTTATATCTAGCCATGAGCGACAAACAGAAATTTGAAGGAAACAAGAAAAAGTAAAGATCTAATTGATTACCTGGGAAATAGAAAGGATCGTTGAGAAAGTCAAGCAGTGGTTGAAGGTTAATCGGAATGTTCAACGGATGGCTGAAGGGGTTGGTTTCTAGGGTGATTAAATGGGTGATCAGGCAAGTAAACTAGTATTTGTGATCGGAATTCAAGGGAGATTAAAGATTTAGGGAAGGTTCGAACGGAAAGTGACCGGGAGGGACGAAAATAGGCTCGCCGGAAAATCTTTAAGTTCGCCAGAATTCGCTGAGAGGGTTTAGGAGGGCAGGCAATCGAAAAAAGTGTGAATGAGGGGGGGGAGAGGTATTTATACTCAGAAAATAGCAAGGGTTTTCTAATTAATTGGCTCCAAAAATTTAATTCCCCCATTTAATGATTTCAAATTTCAAAAATGTCTCTTCGTATGTCCCATCACAGCCGTCGAGCAGTTGAAGGGCCTCTGGGCGTGACACGTGTATTACAGGTGTCAACGTTAGCCATCATCTCGCTTGACTGATGTAAGTGTGCGGGAAGTGACGAGCAATTTAAATTTCTCGCCCGGAACATGAATGATCCAAGTCTCGAAATTGGGGGTTACTAATGTGATTGTGAAATATAGATTTGGGCCCGAACAGTATTATGGGCCTAGTAGGCCCAGTGGGCCAGTATGAGCCGTGTATGTTAAGGGTGGCAAGGGTATATAAAATGAATGATAAAGGTAACCTCCCTTTAATTGGCGAGAATTATAGTTGGCGACAAGAATAAGTCGAAGCGTGAGAATAGGTAGTATGCGAGAAGTACCTGTGGCGGGAAGTGACATGACGAATATAACCATTAGGCGACAAGTATTGGGGATGGACTAGGCGACAATACTAACATTGTTCCTTTAGTAGGGTTGTCGCCTGGCGATAATCATGACTGGTGATTGATAAGTGATTATGGTGCTGCCACGTGTACACCCACTACTCTTGTCAGAGTAAGGTGATGTAACGAGGTGAGCAGTAATTTTCCACTAACTTTGGGGTGGTTGGCTTGATGTCATGGATGATTGACACGTGTCCCCCATGTGCAAGACACATGATTGCATGGTAATATATAAGCATTAGAGGAAACACTATTTGTAAGTTTTTTTTACTCTATCTCTCTCTAAGCTCTCTCTCTCTCAAGTTTCCATTGTTATTCATTCTTCTCACAAACAGTCACTCATTCTCACGCCGGAGGGGTTTTATCGGAGCTACCCCTGATTTAATTCACTTTATTTGCTTGTGTGTAGGAGACGTAGTTGACCATTCCAAGGAAGACCAGCCGGAGTATCCTCCATTGCAGCTGTGGGTTCAGCTCTTGTGTATAACATTTTTCCGTGTAGCATCAAAATTGTTGTAAGGAAATAATTAATGTTTTATTTTAGTATTTGACTAAAATTTAGCCTAGTTTGCTTCTTTCTTATATTAGGTGGTAAATGGTACATAACGACTTTTTTAATCAACCTATTTAATCTCTAATGCCCAATTTAAAAAGAGACAAACTTGATCAAATTATCAGAAAATTTTGGGGGAAACTAGTTTCCCCAAATATTATAAAAAATCTTGTTTTTTATTTTTAAAAAAAAAAAGTATACGTGCCTTTGTTTAGGTTTTTAAAATAAGACTTTTTATAATGTTAAAAGAGAAATTAGTTTTTCCCAAAACCTTATTATGTTAACGCTATAATAGACCAATAAATTTATCACTACTGTAGTTCCAATTTCAATCCTTATGATTATTTTAATCACTCGATCCAAATTAGAACCATTCCTTACGAATATTGCTCCATCATCATTAAAACCCACAAATAAATAATACATTCAACTCAATAGGCTATTATTTAGAAAGATTGTTTGTTGGTTTGGACTAAGTTTGTCCAAAATTTTCCCACATGCTCACATGATGAATCTTTAAGACTATGACCTTAGATATCAATAAATAATGAAAGGGTATTAAAATAAACCCCAAGATTGAGATTTTTGTGCAGCATAAGGCTATTATTATAGTCATGTGAATTGAATTTGGTCACTTTTGAAAAATTGGTTTCCATCTATTGTCTATTTATTCAATAATCATGACACTTCCAATTAGCCAACTGGTTAACTAATAGATAAAAGTAAACAAGGCCAAAGAACTTCAAGTATGGGACCCATTTTCCCTCCCAAATTGGTTGCCAGAAGGCTATGAAACAAAGAGCACTTTGTTGCCCTCAAAGTCTCTCACCATTGATATCCCTACATAAACCTTTCACACCCTTTATTTTGCATCAATTTGCTTCCTTTTCTTGCCATTTCAAGCCAAATATTATCTCCCACATTGCACATAATACATAAACATTCACACCCATAGTTCTGCATCAAATTGTCCCTTTTCTTGCCTTTTCTAACTCATTGAGTCATTTCATCGAATACTTTCGAATTAAATTATTCCTTTTTTTTTTCCTTTTCTAACACATTTCTAACACATTGAGGCATTTCATCGAACACTTTCGGTCTTTGACTAGCGAAGTATATTTCATGGCTAGGCCACAACAACGTTACCGTGGCGTCCGACAAAGGCATTGGGGCTCTTGGGTTTCTGAAATCCGTCATCCTTTATTGTAAGCACTTTCCTCAATTTCTTCAATGCTCATTTTTTTTCTTCAAACTATTATAATGTACAACATCTTAATGTACTTGGTGTTGTACAGTACAGAACTTAAAAAACAATTCTTTAAAAATTTATATTTAAATTTTGTATGGTACAAACATTAAAGCATCTTTTATTACAATCTATACAAAAAATTATGTTTATATAACATTGCTAAAATGTTTGTTTATTTTTGTGCAGAAAAACAAGAATTTGGTTAGGCACATTTGAGACAGCTGAAGACGCAGCTCGAGCCTACGATGAAGCGGCAAGGCTAATGTGCGGTCCGCGCGCAAGAACCAACTTCTCATACAACCACCCAAACGCCGCCACCACGCCGCATTCTTCTTCAAAGCTTCTTTCAGCTACTTTGATAGCGAAATTGCATAGATGCTACATGGCATCACTTCAAATGACCAAAAATTCATCGATTCAAGAACCCCAGAGGAATCCCACTAGAGGGGTTGTGAGGCATGATGAACAAATGACATCGTGGCCGGTGCCGGAGAAGAAACCGACGGTGGTGGTTCAACCGCCGGAGAAGGAGGGTAAATGGGGTTTTGATAATGAAGAATATATAAAGCCACTTGAAGATGAATATATTGAACAAATGATTGAGGAGTTGGTTCATTATGGGTCAATTGAGCTTTGTTCTGTTTTGCCATCTCAGGTTGTCTAGTGAAAGTGACCACGTTTCAAAGGCCCTCCCAATATCTCACCTTGGATCTCCTTGTTATTATAACTTTGACGGTTAAGATTGCATCTTCTCTCGTTTAACCAGGTAACTTAATTATCAAAATTAAAATGTGTCAAAATGATATTATTTTGATGTATTTTACTGAAATATATCAAAATATTAACAGGATTTAATTTTGACTATTGAATTACCATTAAAGGTTTCACAAAGCGATCTTAACCATAAAAGTAAACGAGAAGAAAGGGCCAAGGACGGTTGACAAACCCCACTCTTCTCCTCCTCCACTTATAAATTGAGTATGATGCCCAAAAGATTGAGCCGAGGTTAATATACAACTATTATCATATGCATTTACGGTACTTCAAGGACTGAGATTTATAGATGTTAGAGTTAATATTTTTCCCTTTTTCTTTTTTATATATGGCTATGCTCATCTTAATTTTCAATCTTCTTTGAATTCTAGTGTATTATTAGGATCCTCTGCTGTTCCTAGAATTATGTTCTAAGTGACCCCATCTGAGGATGTTTGTTATATGTACATTGTACCTTTTCATAATTGATTTATTTTATTATTAATGCGGTGATGATGCCAAAAAGTTGAATCAGCTCAAATCCAAGCGATAGGTTGTACTCCGGCAATTGAATAGCCTGAAAATAAGACAGAAAACGTAAATTAAGCCGATGCTTCACCGGCGAAGGCCCTCCGGCGTGAGAGTAAGTTCACTGTTTAGAGAGAGAAATCAAATTGACAGAGCTTTGAGTCAAAAAGATAACGTACCAGAATATGGAAATAATGGCTTGTATTTATAGTGATGGATAGGCAGAATCCATGTTGAGCTTGGACTGTTAAGAGATAAGGTATAAGCCTAGGAGGATTATATCTGTTGGAGAGTCCTTATTGACTTGAATTGATATAGGAGGTGGTTACAATTCTGATAAAATTGTAACTGCTTATTGTCCTTGTTGGAATAGGATTGATAAACTGCCATGCCGGGGAGTCCCTCCTCGTCATCGTCACTTAGTCAGTTTATGATGAGCCGGGGAAGGATGAGATGATAGCTGAAGAGCTTGATGAGACAGCCGAAGAAGCCTCCTCGTCGCCAAGGGAGGGTACCTCAGCCTTGGAGGGAAGTCTCCTCGGTTCGTGAACTGGGCCTTGGTCATTTAGTCTGTTTTGGGCCTTGATCGGCCTAGGTAATGTCGAGCTAGATAATACGAGGAAGCCCGGGTTCTTACCTCGTAGCTGAGACTTGATGGATTATGTTTAGGGCCCAATCCACTTAGGTTTTGCCCGGACTAGCTCATATTCGCACTTAGGCTTATACCGTTCACGTGCTATTACCAAATAATCACATATTAAAATATTCTTAAGATTTAAGAAGGTGTACCAATTGGTATATTTCAAACAATTGTTATGATCGACTAATAATACTCACTTAGTCCCCAAAAATAATAGTTTCATTTTATTTATAATAAACGTTTATCAAATATTATCTAACTATTCTTTTTTCTATTGCTAACATCTTAATGATATATACTCCGTATGTAATAATTTTTATAATCTTATTGAGATAATTAAATAAACTTTGATATTTGATCAAAATTTACTCATAACAATCATCAATATAATATATAAAAACAAAAACATTTTAAGCTCATATAGCCCGCCACGTGAAATTCCCCGTATGATCCATATAACCAATAGTCAGCTGCCATGTGGCAGTGAAGATGCTGGTTTTTTTGTAACTTCAAATTTAAAAGATAAAAATTATCAATTTAAAAAAATATCAGTCTAAACAAAATTCCCCAGACTAGCCCATATTCGTATTAGGTTTATACCGTTCAGTGGCCCCCGACTTCCTAGCTCGGTTATGCCGAGTAGGAAGTGATGCTTTACCTCGGCCGATACGAATATGAAAAGGCGTCTACGTGGCAATACGTCGCTTCAGTTATCCATCGTTTACTTCGTACAATGATGAGGCACGGTGCACGACGTCTGACACGTCTCTTGGGAACCCACTAATCCATTAAATGTTGGAGGCGCCATACCCGTTTGGACCGTTTTGAGTCGGGTTCGACCCGTTTGGATGAGTATAAAAACAAAGTCCCCCTTCAATTTCAACCTTTTATCACCTTGAACATTTGAGAGCGAATTAGCAAGGTTCAAAAAGTTGTTCTTCGTGTTCTTGAGTGCTTGAATTGCCTAGAATCTTCAGAAGCGTCCGATTCACTGTTTGATTTCGCCAATCTTCAATAGAAACATGTATACTTTCTTTCCTTCTATTGATTTATGCGCTTTAATGTGTAATTTCTAGGGTTTTTGCTTGAATTTTTCTTTGAAAACCGCCATTGTTGTCCTTCAAAAACTTTTCTTGAGTTTTGAACTTGAATAATTTCTTGAATCCTTTCTACTCCTTCGTCCCGTTCTAGAGATGCCTCGTTCTTGGGAACATGACCCTCGTGAGATTTACGGCTACCACAAGGTAAACCTTAGGGTTTATCGAAGGGAGAGGGGGTCATGGATGTTAGTGACCTTGATGGAGATAGGAAAAATGTTGACGAGATATGGTTGCCCGAGGGAAGATGTACGCTATCCGGGCAAGATGAGAATAGACCAAGTGGATTTCATGTCCCCCAATATAGTTATCTTCGATGACTGGGACGAGATGATGGACCACATCGTCCTCTTTAACCTGAAGTCGGACCATCTTAGTCGTCCTCAGTTGACTGTTAAGGTTCCTCCTCGGCCTTATTGTGAACGACGAGGAGGGGCAACCTTTCTCTTCCCCGTCCTAATGCCTTGGGAAATTGTGTTGATTTATTTTCCTTGGTTTATGCAGATATGACGGGAATAGGAAGCGACGCCAGCACTAGTGGTCCCTCGTCCTCGACCAGTATTGTAGATGCGTTTGTAGAGGGTGAGCAAGTTGAGGGCCGAGGGAGAACTAGCCGGGGTAGAGCTAGTCGAGATAGGGCCTCAACTCCTAGGCCGAGACCAGCTAAGGCCGGTGAGCCAATGATTGAGGAGATATATACCAAGTATGGAGTGCCGAGGGATGAGTATCACTTAAGTTATTTTCATTAGACCCCTATTGTGACTGAAGCAGAAGCTATGGACTTTTACTACAACCTTAACCATGTTAATTTCTTCTACAAACAATTCCAACAGGGACTTCGTCTTCCCTTAGATCCATTCATAAACGAATTTTGGAAGATATGCAAGCTGTCCCGACCATGCTAGGTGCTAATGCGGTGAGGTTTCTAGTAGGTTTCGTCGTCCTATGCCGTAGTCTAGAATTTGAGCCTTGCCAAGAAGCCTTTCATCATTTCTTCACCATTAGCTATAAGTCTGATACCCGGTTGATCGTGATCCGGAGTGACCCCAATCGTCCCAAACTGATTTCTACGATGTCGAGCAAGGTGGCTGGGTGGAACAACCACGTCATCCTAGTTGAAAGCCGACAGGGCTGGGAGTTTCCAACTCCTTTTGAGGATCCCTGTTTGCCCAAAGTTACATGGAGAGCTGAGTGGAGGGACCAGCTCATAGAGAAGTTGACCCATTTTGCCGAGGTAGGCACCTTGAGCTGGTCGTCCTTGGAGAGTGATTTTAGATATTATGCCCCGGTCGACATCATGTCAGGGCCTATCGGCAATATAGTCCCTCTTGTCCCCGTCACTAGGGGCAACCGGTTTCCCGACTGGAGGATACATCCCGGCTTAGTCTTCCATATTGATTGTGATTTCTGTAGACAGAACAACGACCAGTGCTTGACTGAGGACGGCGTCGCTGGCTGTAACTCTCCCGTCTCTCACACTTGTCCTATTTTGTGTTTTTTTCCTCGTAATATGTGCTAACCCTTCCTCGTCATATTGCAGATCTGACCGCCGAGCAGGAGAGAGAGATGTCTCAGAAAAAGTTTGACCCTATGGCTTTGTTGAAGCAGAGGAGGAAGACATCTCGCTCCTCGGCCATTTCAAAAAGGCAAGAGGATGCTACTAGGCTCCAGGTGATCCTCTCCGACAAAGGGGCCTCTGAACTATCCGTTGATCCACTGGGGGGAGGGGACGAGGAGACTCACTCCGGGCAACACCTAAGCCAGACTGAAGAGGGGCATAGCCTCCAAGTTCAAACTGATGATACCGAGGGAGGAGGTAGGGAGGCCGGCCAGTCTTCAGCCGAAGAGACCAACTTGGTCGGGCGAACAAGCCAAAAGCACCCCACCGTTGAACCATCCTCCGAGGAGCCTCCTTCCAAGAGGATTGTTGACATGGCCCCTCCTTCAGAGCTTACTGCTCATACTGTGAAGACCAACTCTGATGTTGATAAAGTGGTGAGGAAGCTGGCCCTTTATCCCACGATGAGGGGGTTAGATTTGCTAGCCCGTACTGGGCCCAAGCTCATATTTGGCCGGGCTGTGGCCCATCGAGCTATGGATGAGGACTCCCTTGATCAACTGATTGCCACTCAGTCGAACAAGGAATGTATTGCCAATAGGAAGGGCCTTCTTGCTGCCGAGGTATGCTTCTTCGTAACAAGTAACTCATTTTCATTTGTCTTGTCGTTTTATTGACATTTTTTGCTTTGTGTTGTAGCTTTGCACCATCACTGCCTATGAGGCCGTTCAGAGTAAGGCCACGGATGCCAAGATGAAGGAGCTTGAAGGCCAAGTGAGGAAAAACGAGGCGAAGCAAGCTAAGGCAGTCAGCTTGGTGAAGACGTTGATGGAGGAGCTGGAAGCGGCACAGGCGGCCAGGGTCAAAGCTGAAAGAGACCGAGGAGGCACGTGCCAAGGCCGAGGAGGAAGCCAGGGCCAGGCAGGCCATTATTGATGGGCTCCAGGCTGAGCTAAAAGCTAATTTTGCTGAAGCCGAGGCGATTGGAGCCCTACTTAAGGAGGTGGAGGCCGGCGTGCCCCTACAAATCGAGGAAGCTCTGTCTAAGTATAAGGCAAGCCCGGGCTTCCGAGATACCGTAGCCGAGGAGACGGCTACCATGTTTTTCGACGGCTATTTGCACTTAGCCCGAAGGATCATGGCCGACACTTCCCTCGGCTTGGATCTGGAGACACTTGCCCGGCTTATAACTCAGGATTCCTATGGTGAGGCGGCCATGGCCCTCCATTATCTTGTTCCATACTCATATTATGCCTTGGGCTTTATTGTCGAAGCTGATGAGGAGGCTGGTTGTTCTGTCTGGGTTCCTCCTCCCGTTGATCCCCAAAACCTTAATGCCATCCTTGGAAGGGATGAGGACAAAGATCTTAGCGCCGAGGAAGAGGGAGATGCTCATGTGTAAGTACCCAAATCTGGATCACCCCCTTTCAAACACACGGGAAACACCGCAGACTCATCAACGCAGTCTCGACGACCTCTGGCACTCAAAACCCTCTCAAAACCCCCAGCCAAACCAAGGGAGGAGCCTTTCTGGGATAAAAAGGGACAAAAGGACCTTTTGGGAATTTTCAGGAAATTGGAAAAGCAATAATGGTTCGTACGGACCTCTTTGCTTTAATAATTACTGAATCCTCTTAAAGTCCACAATATTCCCTCAAATCCCGGGGAAAATGATTACCCCCCTGCAGAGTTGGTCCGTACGGACCTCTTTGCATGTCAACTTGGTCCGTACGGACCTTATTGCACAGGGAACATCATAATTGCAAATATTCCTCCATCATCACAGATTCCCTCAAATCGAGGAAAACCAAAAGTCTGGATTACCAGGGAGGTCCGTACGGACCTTCTTGCACCAAATCTGGCACTATAAATAGAGGGCTCCCCCTCCTCATTTTCACACACCTCCCACTTCTCTCTTCCTCCCTAGGCCTTCTGGCTTCCCCTCTAAGTCCTTCCGAGGCATTCCCGGCCCCTTTCGGATCCTTCCGAGGCCTTCCGAGCCCCCTCGTGGTGCTCCGAAGCCTCCCCGAGCGCTCCCGCGACGCTTCCGCGCTGCCCCGAGGCACTCTCGAGGTACTCTGAGGCCCCTCGTGGTACTCCGAGGCCTTGCCTGGTCTTTCCACGGTGTCCTGGCTCTTTCCGAGTCAAACCGGTGATCCCATACCACGCCGAAACTCTGCCCGAGTGACTCCTGCCACCTCAACGCACGCCGAACCTCTGCCTGAGTGATCCCGACGATCCCCACGCACGCCGAACCTCTGCCCGAACGCAGCCTGCAACATCAACTCACGCCGAAACTCTGTCCGCAGACAACCGGTCCCTCCCGAAGCAATCCCGATCCGTACCGGAACGCTACTCCGACCTCAAACACTATTCCCCTGCGGAAGACAGACACAAACCAACATTGGTAAGGCTTCCTTCCATTACTATTTCAATACATTTCCATACATAGCATACAATGTAGACATCCGATACAGCATGCATTTTTAAAAGTACACACACACACACACACAACATTTAAAGGATATTAGGGGTATCCGAAAGACTCGTTTTACGAGGCGACTCGGGTGAGCTCTAATAATCTAATATTCTCTTCCCGAGGAGTCATCTGACCTCCGAACTCAAAATCTCATCACACAAAAACAGTTTAAAATTATCTTTAAACTGATGCCCTTTTTCAATGTTTTGGGCTTAATAAAAACGGCGTGGCGACTCTACAAATGCGAAAACAAACGGCGAGACAAACCGCTCCAACGCAAAAGATGCCAGATGCCGGGGCGCGATCCCGCTGCCTCTCGGATCCGGGTGATTTCAGTTGGCGACTCCGCTGGGGAATTTTTGTTTTAAAAACTTTTAAACAAAACAAAAGTTTTTTAAAACGATGATGAGGGTCAAACTTTCATTTTACCCCTTTCTTTAACTGTTGTGTGTGTGTGCACGTGCTTTACTTTTTATTTTACAAAAAAAAATAAAAAACACAAAAAAAATGCATCAATATACATCTGTGCGCACATTTAAAATTCTTCAAAAAACTTCTGTTTTACTCAGAAAAAGAATTTTAGAGACCGCACACTACGCGCACTGCTGCCTCGGTTACACCGCACTCTACTCACACTGCTGCCTCGGTTACACCGCACGCTACGCACACTGGTGCCTCGGATACACTGCACACTACAACCCTCAACCCGGAGTGGTCTCAGTTGCAGTCCGTTAGGTCTTCCTAGGCCTCTTGGACGCGCACGGGATCATTCCAAACATCCCATCCTAGCCAACCGTCAACCCCGCACGTTTGAGTCTTGAGTCACACTCTGTCCGGACTCGGTTGGTTTTTACCCGATCTATGTCATACAGCCTGGATACATATACCATGCCGGCCATTTTTCTGAGTCAAGGCTCGGAACTCAAGATCCCTTGCGCAAGCAAAGCGATGAAAGGTCATGCTAAAATCTTGACCTGATCTTGATTTCCGAAGCTACACCTAAACGATGTTCCGCCCCGAATATACATCCATGCTCACATGACACCATGTCATCACGCCTTGATACGTCAGCCATGACAATATGACCAGCCAACGCCTAACGTCACAGATCCCTTGCGCAAGCAAGGTAAAGAGAGGTCATGCCGAACTCTTGACCTGATCTTGACTCAGTGGCCGGCTCGGTTCACTATTCACATGGCTAACGCACCAAAACAAACATGACAGGCTCGGTCCTTAGGTTCGGTTTTCTTTTAGGCCGGTGGAAACCGCTTGCCCTATAGGACCTCGCCCGGCTGTCCACCCCGGGATGTCGAAATACGGGTGCAAAACGAGGGGCTTATAGCCGCACGAGATGGTCTCCATCGACCCAGGATCTAGCATAGTTGCGAAAAAGAAGAGCAATCTTTTCCAACCTACCTAGGATTCTGAGAAAACATGTTTTAAGTAAATTAAAACAACAAAAAAAAATCATAAATAAAAGAAACGGAAACCGCATGCCACGTGAGCTTTCCCCCTCTTATCCCGTTAGGCCATTCCTGTGTCTAAACCTTGCCCGTCACCCCCTCCAGCGAACCGAGAGTGGTTGAGAATACCTGGAAGCCGCCTTTTCAGTATCGAGGTCACAAGGTCCGATAGCCCTTCCAGTTCAACGGTCCCCACCGTCCGCTACTCTCCCATGACGGGATCAACAGATAACAATGAGGGAAACGGAACCCCACCACTAAGGAACCTCCAGACAATGGAGGAGGTGCTGCGAGCCTTCGAAACCGTCAAGAAGCGCCAAGAAGAGCAGCAAGCCTGGATCGTAGACACCTTGCGTCTTCGAGGAACAAGCCAGTAGCTTCCCAACCCGATGGAACCTTTGTTCTCATAGAGGGACGAAGACATACCGGCTCCCAGGTCTCTCAAAGCTATCGGCAAGTTCCGCCTCCGCCAAGCTACGAGATCCCGGCAACGCAGCGGCTCTCGCTTAAAGCTCCCCTCGGGCGTCGGTCAAGCGGCTCGACATGCCCGCCTCGCAGTCAGTTTCCGGCTCGCACATCAAGCTCGGTACCAACAGCACACGTACGTGCACTGCTCCGCGAGATCCCAATGCATCTCGGTATCCCCAGGATTCAATCCTTTGCCTCTATACGAGCCTCGCAACCACAATCAAAAGCCCCCATGCTTACTGGGGACGGGCATCCCGAGCGGATATCCCGACATCTCAAGCTTGCCACCGCTAGTACGCGATTGGGGCTAACGAATCATTTCCCAGGTTCCCAAACACAACCCTTAGCGGACCTGGCAATCACGCCCTCAACTTCAACACCCCAGGGTATGGGTTGGTATACACTCAACTACCTCCCCAAGACTCCCGAATGGCATTTCCATCAGCCAATCCACCTCCATCTTCGGTTTCCGTCCCTGAAAACGGTAACCCACCTCAGGAAGCTGATCCCCACATGGCCTGGCTGATCGAACAAATGAAAGACATGCAAGGCAAGCTAGCTAGTTCTCGGAAGGACTCCCTCCTGCCTACTGATCCGAGCAAAGTGGTCCCTCTCCCTCCGAAATTCAGGATGCCGGAAATGGAAAAGTTTGACGGGATAGAATGCCCTAAAACCCACATCGATACCTATGTCCTGGGTATGAGAGCCAAAGGGGCAACCCCTCAACAGATGGCAGATCACTTTCAGCATTCCCTCAAATCCACAGCACTAAGGTGGTTCCTCAATGTGAAGGCAGAAAACCGCTCCACGTGGGATCAGATCAGCGAAATCTTCCTGGAGAAGTACCGCGCCAACCTTGAATGGGAGACAAACCGCCATGACCTGCAAGCCACCGAACAAAAGGATGACGAACCAGTGGGCGAGTTCTACAAAAGATGGAACTGGAAGCTAAGAGAGATAATGGATCCACTTTCCAAAGAAGAGCAGATGGACATCTTCCATTCCTGCCTCAAGCCATCTTTGAGGACCTTGATCAGCCACCATTTCTGTTGGTCCCAAAGGTGGCAACAAGGGTGAAAATATAGCTAGAGGGGGGGTGAATAGCTGTTTAAAATTTTTCGCCCTCTTTTAAAAACTAAACCTCTTGCTTACAAAATCCTCTTGCAGTTGATAATAGACTGCAAGTGATAGTGTAAAATGCACAGCGGAATATTTAGAGTTATAAAGCGGTTTTGATAGAGGAGGTTTGTAAAGCGGTTTTAATAAAGTAGTTGGTACGTGCGGTTTACAATCAAGTGAGGTTTTGACACTGTTAACTCCAAACACTATTTCACAATAATGGATATCTAAATAAAGATCAAACAGAGACAAAGATAAATAATTAGTAAGCACAAGAAATATAATTGCAGAAAGTAAGAACACGCTATTTGGAGTGGTTCAATCGATAAACGATCTACGTCCACTACCAAGATGGTTAGTCTTGGATTTCTAAGAGAGAATTTATATTAAGTATTTGAGAGATTACAAAGTACAATAAAATCTTTACTATGAAGAACAAATCCAAAACTATAACCAGTGTATCTCAAGTGTTTAATCTATGTGATTAGAACAGATGAGGTGTGTATGTGAGAACAAGATCAAGGCTCTTTAAATGCGTGAGATATAGAGCACAATGATTCTTGAAAGTGTTAAGGCTTGATTTACGATGGGAATATTTCTTGAAGTATGAAGATGAAGATTCAAAGGACTAAGAATTTCTGGGCAGAGCTTCAACTTCTTATGAACACAGCACTTCTCAATTT
The DNA here is from genome assembly GCA_022495995.1 of Adenophora triphylla var. japonica. Classification (NCBI taxonomy): domain Eukaryota; kingdom Viridiplantae; phylum Streptophyta; class Magnoliopsida; order Asterales; family Campanulaceae; genus Adenophora; species Adenophora triphylla. The sequence continues at coordinate 40,134 of JAFEMH010000138.1, read as the reverse complement.
TTCAAGCAATCTTCAAATGGTGAAGATTGGGGGTATTTATACCCAAGCATCCAAAAAGTAGCCGTTGGACACAGCTGATGAAAGGACAGTACTTGATGCTTTCTCATTGGTCCACAACAACCACTTTTGTCCTTTGGTACAGTAGTTGCAGATAAAGCTGATAATGCTCCAGCTGCAAGCAATGAGGTTTGGACACCTGTCACCTTTTTCAAGATCCTTGCAGATCTTCTCTGACTTTGAATCACGTGACAAGATAAGGTGGTTGACATTTGGTATTGCTGATGTGGATTATAATGACAAAGGTGGTTCACTTCAAGTCTCAATCATTGGGGCGGTTCTGGAGTATAGGCGGTTTGACAAGTGCGGTTGGTAACTCCAGTGAGGTTGCAAAGTGCGGTTGATGATGAGCTGCAAGGTGCGGTTCATCATAGGGCGGTTGCACTTGAGTAGTTCAAGGGTAGTTTCAAACAAAGGATTTTACCAGGCAAATGCAAAGGGCGGTTTTGCCAGGGCGGTTGGAAGGAGCGGTTTGAAACTTTGAACTGCAACTCTCAATTCCAATGAGTCTTGTGCCAGTCTTCAAGCCTAAATTTAACCTAATCTATAAAATGGACTTAACTAAAAAATTGAAGTCTAAGCTTCATTACATAGGGTCCTAAAGTCCTTAAAATAGACAGGAGGTTATGGTATCAATTAAATCTAATACAAATATAGGAGGGTTAAAACATGCATACCCAACAATCTCCCCCTATTTGATTGATGCCATTACCTACTATAACTAAAGCAAACATTTTACTTGGTAAGAACATGTCCATAAGAATTAACATGGTAATTCATGTCCCAAGTCAATGCACACACTTAGCTTAAGCTATAGATTTCTATACTTTCTAAGAGATAAAAACTTACAATATGGAAAGTAGAGAAATGCATTCAGTGCACTTAAGAAATATGAGTTTAAGTTCAAAGTGCAGTTTAAACTGAATGTTTAAACATCAATTCAAAAGAGTGAGTTTTAAGTTGAAAAATATTTGAATGAGGTTTAAGACCTTAAGCGGTTTCAATGTTCTACAAACAAGCAGTTTGAATGAACAAAGTTTTTGGAACCATGATGCAATTTCCATTAATTCCTAAAATGATTACAAGTACAGGAATGAAAGGAAATTACAAGATTACAAAAACAAAAATGAAGTAAGTTGGACAAAGGAAGATACAAAGAAAGTGCGGTCCAAACTTACCAAACAAAAATTACAAGGAAAAAGCGGTTTACTGCTGAGGCGGCTTGTTCACTTCATGATCAGCTCCACTGGGCCCAGCTCTAGATTGGTCAGGTGCAAACGCTTTCCTTAGTCTTCTTACTTCCTCTGCGGTTCTGGTGAGAGTAGCTTCAAGCTTCTTCAAGGCATTAACAGAATGAGCAGAGGAGGAATTTGTGGCACCAACCGCTTTGGTATTTTCCACAAGGTTTTCCTTGATAATGTCAAGCTTTACATTGACAGAGGAATAAATGGAGTTGAAATTTGTGTGGAGTTCCTCTTGAACTAAAGCGGTTTAGGCATTGATAGCTTGTTCCATAGGTTCAAGGTCCACAGATACCTTCAGGGAGGTTTTGAGATCATTGACTGTTGAGCCAAGTCTGGAGTTGAATCCTTCCCTGAGGTTGTCCAAGCGGTCGTTGAATTCATCTTGGATCTCGTTCAGCTTGGCCTTTACTGCATCTGACACAGTATCCAGATTCACCTTGGAATCCACCTTGAATAGATCAATTTGTTCCAAGACTTCTTCACGCAGAGAGTCCAAAGAGGTCTGGACAACTTGAGATAGTTGCGGTCTGGTTTGAAGAAAGTCAAGGAATTTGGTGCTTAAGATACCCAAATCTTTTTCAAGGGAAGAGCAGAGCTTTTCTCCAAGAACATCTAACTCCTTCTTCAATTGCTCAACAGATGCCTTGTCTTCAGAGGCTTTGACTAAACCAGCTTCAAGGGATTTCTGAAAGGCTTCAGAAGCGGTTTGAATCAGAGAAGCGGTTTGATCAGAAGTGGCGGTTGAGGAGGAAGGAATTGCTGTAGATCTCTCCCCCTTAATGGCATCAAGCAAAGAAGCTTTAAGGGCCGCCAACTCAAGGGAGTGAGAATCCACCTTGGCTTGTAAAGCGCGGTTGGATGCAAGGAGGGACTCATTGGAGGCGGTCAGAGAGATGACATGGCCTTGGTTAACAACAAGCTGTCCTTGAATCAGATGAAGGGTTTGGAGGATTTGGGAGTACTCTGAGGGAGGAGCGGTTGAAGGTGAAGCGGTTGAGAAGGTAGGAGGCGGTTGGGTTTGGTTAGTCTGAGGGGGTGTTCGGGTATTGGGAGGAATGTTTGGAGGAGGTGAGTGGTGTCTAATGGGTGAGTTGTGAGGGGTTGGGGATTTTGAAGGGGTGTTTGATTTAGAGCGGTTAGGTGTAGGGAAGCGGTTTTTGTTAGGGGAATTGTCAGGGGTTGGATCATCTCTAACTGACTTAGAGGTAGCATGTCCAGCAGAAGGTTTGGACTGCCATTGTTGGTAGGCAGAGTGAGTAGGTGTTTGGTTGGAATGTTGGGAGTTCATGGAATGGGAATGTTGGGGTGAGTCATATTGGGATTGAGAAGATAGGGGTGAGAGTGATTTTCTGGGGGAAGGTGAAGGGGAATTTTGAGGAGGTGATTGAGGAGGGGAATTTGAAGGAGTGGGTGAGGGTTGGACAGGCTTGGTTTTCTTGAAGGGTTTCTTCTTGGCAGCCATTTTCTTCCTCTTGGGTTTCTCCCCCTGAGATTGTGCGGTTTTGTTGGGGGAAGGGGTTATGGATTTGGCTTTGGATGGAGATTTGGATTGAGAGTTGGCAGGGGATTGGTTTGGAGATTGGACAGGAGAGGTTTGAGGAGATGGAGGCGGTTGGGTTTCTGGAGGCGGTTCATGGGGTGAGGCGGTTCCAGCTTCAGTGGTTGATTTTCCCTTGGCCTGATACTTCTCAGCTTGCTCCTTAGCCAATCTAGCAATCCTATCTTGGAGAACCTTCATCTGTTCTTCCACAGTCAACCCAGCCATCTCATCCCTAGCCCTTTTGGCTCTAGCCACCAAGTTGGGAATACTTGGGTCTTCCTCTTCTTCATCCTCTTCATCCACCAAGTTCATGGTTTCAGGCTGTCTTTCCTTCTTCTTCCTTTTGCTAGTACCAGCTCCATCATCAGTTGTAGGCAGTTTGGTTGCAGGAGCGGTCTTGGCCTTTTTCTGAGGCGGTTCAGCTCTTGCTTGGGGCTTCCTGGACCGCTTGGGTGCTTTGGTTTGAGGAGCGGTTGAAGGAACTCTGAGCTCATATGGTTCCTTCAAGGGATATGTATCTGCATCATACAACGACTTGTACAAAGCATCACCATTGGCATACCTGAAAGTATGGCATGCTAGCAATCCAAGGGAATCATCTGAGCAATCCACCATAAGATCTGGATTCTTGGTGACCATTTCATCCAAGTGCTCATAGTCCATCAACAGAGCGGTTAGGATCCTGCAGAAAGGTCTCCACCTCTGATCTTCACCTTTGATCTTGGACTGATAGGTCTCTATGCTATCCTTAATCTCAAAATAAAGGATCCTTGGCCAGTGCAGCTTGATCTCCATAAAGATAGCAGCACTGTACATCCATTGTTGGGATGTGAAATTGTTGTGGTTCCCAGTCTTTCCACAAATAGATCTCCCCACTAGATGACCTATGAAGTTCATCAGTTCACCAAAGTTCTTTCTTGGGATCTTCTTGTACTTCTTGGATAAGGTATCCACTTTGGCGGTTTGGAAAGCAGCATTGTCTTGAATAACCTGATCAACCTCTAAGGGAGCTCCACCAACAGTAAATCTGAAGAGTCTTCTTATGTCAATGTAGTCTATGGAGAGCTTCATCCCTTCAACTACAGCGGTCAAGCAGGAAACTCTCTGGCCTTGCTCAAGAACTCTGGAATCCTTCTTAGCGGTTGCAAAGAATTGATCCACAAAAGATGGTACAATAAAGTTCTGCTTCTTGGTGAAGAGCGGTAGGATGCCTGAGACTCTGAGCTTCCTCAGCAACTCCCTTCCTAGAGCATCTGTTTTGAGCTCTTCCTCATTCACTTCCCACCCAGGTAGGAAAGTAGTAGGATCCTATAAAATAAAATTTCAAGTGTTAGATCCATTTGTGTATTCATAGTTCACATGTGGTTTGAGCACCAAGCGGTTGAGCAATGGTGCGGTTTAAGAATTTCAAACCCCAAGTGAAACCATGAATACTCAACAAATAATGAGGATTTGAGAGCAAAATTACTTAAGTACGTGGCATTGTAATCCAAACTTATCCCACACTGCAAGCAGTGATTAGAGAGGAATTTCTTGGTTTCCAGCCTATATACTTAGTAAAAATCTCAAAATCAAAGAAGGAAGGAATTTGACCAGCATGCGGTTTCAAAGTATTTGAAAAAGCGGTTTTAGAACATGTGGTTAAGGTTAAAAATGAGGAGCGGTTTGAAACAAAATTCCTAAGCGGTTGCAATTAAGCGGTTTCAAACCAAAATGAAATCAAAAATCTGAAAAAGTTGAAAATTTTTCTAAGTGTTGGAAAACAGTTTCTCAGAATCAAGGCAACCAAAACATGTGATTTTTCAAGAACAGTTCATGGGTTTTGTGAAGAACACCAAGAACATTCAAGAACACCAAGAACAGAGATACATGAAACTTAACCAAAATGAGCAAATAATATATCAAAATGATCACATTGGGAAGGGGATTAACAATATATTAATAAAATTTCAACCTTTACCCAGAATCATTTATAAACACCAAGAACAAGAAAGTGGGTTTTCGAAGTGTATAAACTGAAAATCATAAAATCAGTACTCAAATCATGCATTGATCATGAAATAAACCTCAGAATGTAAATCTAGGCATGATTACGAGCAAAACCCAACAAATTTTTATCAAAAATGGTCAAGAAATCAGTTCAAAATCATCAGAAATCTAAGCAGGGCATACGAACAGTTTATTGGTTCATCCATGTCAGATTTTGAAGAAATTAAAGGTTAGGGTTAGAGATTTGTTACCATGTCCAAGATAGGTTTCTTTGCCCTAGCAGTGGTAGATGCTCTTTGCCTTTTTGAAGTTGAAGGTTTTGAAGTTGTTGCCATTGATGATTTAAATAAGAAAAATGAAGGTTTTTGTAAAGGGTTTTAGAGAGAGAGAGAGTTTGGTAGAGAGAGTACAGTGTGCAGAGAGTTGGCAGAAGAAAGGAAGAATTTCACCAACTTAGGTTTATATAGGGTGAAGGGGTGGAGGCAGTTGGCAGAAGGAATGATTGAAATTAACCCAACTGTTACACCCTTTCACCTCCTGCACATCTCTCTATGACGGCTGACATGAAGGCTTTAAATGCTCATGTCCCCTTAGCATTAAATGCTCTAAAATTTTGAATTTTTGAGGGAAAACATTTGCAAAAATACCCTTTTGTCAAAAATAAGGACTAAAAAATAAATAAAGGAATTTGAACAGTTTTTTTTTTTTTTTTCAATTAAGATAAATAAAGAAAATAGACAGATTTTACTTCTTGTTGAAACGCGGTTTTGATCCAAGCGGTCAGACTGCATCAAGCGGTTTGGAAGTAGCGGTTGGATGCAGGCGGTTGGATATCTTGCGGTTTGCATGCAGGCGGTTCAACAGAAGCGGTTTGATTCCCAAAGGAATTTCAACCTAGACTCGACAAACAAGTTAGCCAATAAAAAGTATGGAATTTATTTAAGTTCAAGCATACCCATTTCTCCTCTGAGAAAAGAAAATCTCTTGGAGTCAAGAGCCTTTGTGAGGATATCGGCAATGCAGTTGTCTGTCCCCACGTACTCTAAATGGATATTCCTCTTCTCCACATGGTCTTTGAGGAAATGATACTTGATATCAATATGCTTGGTCTTGGAATGCATGACGGGGTTGTTGGAGGCGAAATAGTTGAAGTGTTGTCACACATGATGGGGCAATTCCCTTCATGGATTCCATAGTCTACCAACCGCCGCTTCATCCAAAGGATTTGACAAAGAACAACTACCAGGCAATATACTCGGCCTGTTGTTGACACCGAAATCGATGCTTGCTTCTTGCGGCCCAAGCAACTAGTCGTTCCCGAGGAAATGACAAGTACCACTAGTGCTTTTCTGTCAATAGTACAAGCTGCATAATCTGCATACCGAATAACCTACAAGATCGAAGTTCGAATCTTTGGAATACCAAAGTCCAAGGTTAGTGGTTCCAGATAAATAGCGGATTATACGCTTGACTGCAATAAGATGTGCTTCTCTAGGATCTGCTTGATAGCGAGCACATACACAGACACTAAACATGATATCAGGCCTACTAGCAGTTAAGTAAAGTAATGAGCCGATCATACCTCGATATAAAGTCTGATCAACTTTCTTACCTTTGAGATCTTTATCTAGCTTATTGCCGGTGGCCATAGGAGTATCATATGCTTTAGCATTTTCTAATCCAAACTTCTTTATTAACTCCTTGGTGTACTTGGCTTGGCTGATGAAGATACCTTCTTCGCATTGCTTGATTTGAAGCCCGAGGAAGAATGTTAATTCTCCCATCATGCTCATCTCAAACTTGCTTTTCATTAGCTTTTCAAAACGCTTACAAAGCAACTCATTAGTAGAACCAAAAATAATATCATCAACATAAATTTGAACAAGTAAAGTATGCTCATTATATTTGGCAATAAGAAGAGTTGTATCGATTTTACCACGTTTAAATCCTTTTTCTAGTAAAAATTTAGAGAGAGTCTCATACCATGCCCTTGGAGCTTGCTTAAGTCCATACAAAGCTTTCTGGAGTTTGTAGACATGATTGGGAAAATTAGAGTCTTCAAATCCAGGAGGTTGAGCAACATACACGGTCTCTTGCAGTTCGCCGTTGAGGAATGCACTCTTTACGTCCATTTGATATAACTTGAAATGCTTGAAAGAGGCGTAGGCTAAGAAGATTACGATAGCTTCCAATCTTGCAAGCTGGAGCAAAGGTTTCGTCATAATCAATTCCTTCTTCTTGCCTATATCCTTGTGCAACCAACCTTGCTTTATTCCTAGTGATGCTTCCATTCTCATCCATCTTATTCCTAAATACCCACTTAGTTCCTATCACTCCTTGATCCTGAGGTCTAGGCACCAAAGTCCAGACCTTGCATCTTTCAAACTGGTTGAGTTCTTCTTGCATAGCAACGACCCAACTGGAATCTTGGAGTGCTTCATCAATCTTCTTGGGTTCAACTTGAGACAAAAGTGAAGTATGCTCATCATAATTCGATCTCCTTGTTTGAACACCGGAAAACAGATCACCAATCACATTTGTGAGGGGTGGCTAGCGACTTCACGAACCTCTGGGGGTAAGTCTGGTTGGACTGAGGTTTGCTGAAGATCTTCAATTGGAACGTCGTTAGATCCTTCAGCGAAGTCATGGAATGTAAGTTGACGAAGAGGTTCTATAAGTTGGATAGGGGAATTTTCAACTTCTTCTTCCCTTGCAGTTGCATCTGGAGTAGGAACTTCAGGTGCGGTTTCAAAAGTGCGGTTTGGGGGAATTTCAGTTGAGGGTGCTGGATTTTGCGGTTGAGGTTCAGGTGCGGTTTGGGATGGTTCACCTGGTTCATTATGCTCAACAAAATCATCAGCAACATTTGGAGCCAAATGTGGCTCAAGGAGAGAATGCTCATCAAAAGTAACATGGACAGACTCAACTATTTTTAAACTAGTTTTATTGAAAACACGAAAAGCTTTAGAATGTTTAGCATACCCAACAAAAATACCTTCGTCGGCCTTGGCTCCGAATTTACCTCTATTTTCTCTTCCGTTGTAGAGGACAAAGCATTTGCAGCCAAAGATCTTGAAGAATGCAATGTTGGGGGTTCTTCCTCGCCAAAGCTCATAGGGAGTCTTATTATAGGTTTTGTTGATGAGGGAGCGGTTACGAGTGAAGCATGCGGTATTGATTGCTTCGGCCCGTAAATACCGAGGTAGCTTCGCTTCGGATATCATTGTCTTTCCGGCCTCAATCAACGTCCTATTCTTCCTTTCCACAACCCCATTTTGTTGTGGAACACCGGCCGTTGAAAAATTGTGATCAATCCCATGGTCATCACAATACCGAGCAACACCGATTGTTTTTGAATTCGTTCCATTATCCGATCGAACACTAACGATGTCGTCTTCTTTTTGAGTTTGGAGCCGTCTAAATAGTGCGGTGAGAATCTCATAACAGTCATCTTTGGAAATCATCATCTCAACCCACGTATATCTTGAGTAATCATCCACCACCACTAAAGTATATCTATTTCCTCCAATGTTTGGGCGGTGGGTTACGGGTCCAAACAAATCTATGTGAAGCAGTTGTAAGCATCTTGAAGTTGAAGGAGCGGTCTTGCTGGTGAAAGACGATGCGGACTGCTTACCAAGTTGGCATGCACTGCATTTCTCTGGATGGTGGTCAGCCACTTTGGGTAAACCACGAAGGAGGTTTTCCCTACCAATCTTTGCAAGATACTTGAAGTTCAAGTGGCTCAACCTCTTGTGCCATAGCCAACTATTTTCGCTCACATTCTTAGCTACAAAACAGAGATTAGTAATACTACATGCAGAATTTAGATCAATAATGTAAATATTACTCTTACGAATCCCTGTGAGTAGGGTGACGCCGGAAATGCTATCTTTGATAAAGCAGTTTGATGATGTGAAGTTGCAAAGCATTCCTTTGTCGCAAAATTGAGAAATTGAAAGGAGGTTGTGCTTGAGTCCATCGACAAGAGAAACCTTCTCAATAGTTAGGTTTCCTCTCCTTATAACACCATATCCTATGGTCTTGCCTTTGTTGTTGTCACCAAAGGTTACAGACGGACCACTTGCTTCAACGACATCTTCAAGTAATGATCTATCTCCAAGTCATATGTCTTGAGCGACCCTTTGTCAAGATACCATTCATTATCCTTGGAGTGACCAGCCATGAAGCAGAGAACCTGAAATGTAAACATTAAGAACGAGGTCCCCCTTTATTCCTTGGGTCCTGAAGTTAGCAACCCTTTACGACCCACACCTGCTTGATAGAAGGAGGTTTACTCTTCCTGGCATTGAATGTGAACCGCAAAAGGCATTCTGCAGCCTTGTGACCTAAACCATCACACACAGAACATTTATAATAGCTACAAGCTTCATGAGGTTTTACTAACTCCTTACTCTTCTTAGGAGTTGCATGCGGTTTTGGACAAGGAAGCGGTTTGGGAGGTTGTAAGTGCTCCAATTTGAGCTTGTTAGCATTTTCGTTAGAAAATTAACGAAAGTTATAACATTACTAACATTCCTAACTTTTCTAACAAAGTAAGGGTAAAATGGGCATTGCCACTTTAAGTTAAACCAAGAAAAGAATCTCAAAAAGCAAAAGAAATTAGAAAAATCCGAATTAAGAAAGTTGAAAAACAGCTTCAGTTTGAATTTTAAAAAGATTATTCTTCCTGTCCAAAAGCCAGCACTGTAGCAGATGAACAGTGCACGCGTCGATCCTTGTCCGCGCGGATACGTTTGATTCTCACAGTGTCCTATAAATTGAACCCTCCTCTCTCAGTTTACACAACACATTTTGATCACAGCAACGAAGTTCTGGCGAAATATAGAGAGAAAACAGTGGGAATCTCTAGATTGCCACCATTTTCTCTTGAATCTTTCCCAATCTCACTCCAAACACAAATCCAAACACCAAACCTTGATACTCCTCAAGCCAAACACCAAATCTTGATACTCCTCAAGTCAAATTCCAAGCCTAGGAAGATAGGGTGTCACCATTGGTAAAGCCCTCCTTCTCAAAACCCTAAAATTCTCTTTTGATTTCTTGATCATCTTGTTCTTCTTACTTTGACTTATTTTATGTCTAGTTTAACTTGAGTTTTGACCTAAGATTGTCATCTTGAAGTTCATCTTCATGAATGACCATCTCAAGTGGTCCACATTTTAGATCTTTAGTCAATTCTTTCTCTTTGGTTTCATCTTTACAAAACCCCCTTTCCCTTTGCAAAGGACATGTTTAAACCCCATAAATTCCCCAAGGATGACTTGAATATGATAACCACTTAATAAAAAGTAGTGTTATCAAGTCTAGGGATGAAAATGGGGTGAACATAGATGCAAATCCCCCAAAAATCACATTTTCCCTCAAGAACATCTTGCTGTCCAGTAGCATTGTTCTGAGACCTCAGTCCATTTTCCTATTTTTTGGACCCAGTAAAACTTGGAATTGGATGTTGACTACAAAACATTTTTTGTAGCCAACTTCCAGAGATTTCCAGACATAATTTTATTTTATTTTTTGAGTAAGTAAAACTCCTTTTTTCAATTTTTCTTTTAGAGGCCAGTTCATCAGCTTCTGGAAATCCAGATTTCACATCTGAGATTTCTAGAAGGTTTTAACCCCTCAAATTACTTCCAAAATGGAAAGTTCCTTTGCAGAAACCCTATTTAGGGTGTTTTAAGAAACTTTCATTCTCGGACTTTCCCCAGATTCTGAGGTTTTGAAGCCTTTAAGTCCATTTCAAAGTCAAGGGTCAACTGCCTTCTTTCATTCTGGCAGAATTGCTTTTCAAATCCAAAAATATTTTGAGTGCCAAGACTCGACCCAAAAATCATACCAAAAATCTTGGGGATTTTTCAAAGTCTTATAAAGAGTTCCCTATTTTTTTTTTTCTCAGTTTCAACTCGTTTTGGTCAAAACACACACACACACACACAACAAAGGATTTCAAATGTTTGGAAGACTCGTTTTGCGAGGCGCGCCGGGTGCACACTAACGTCCTTCCCGACGCGTAACATGACCTCCGAACCTAAATTTCTGATCTCGGGCTTTTTTCAAAGTTTTGGCCCTTAAAACAAAAATGGCGTGGCGACTCCGTTTTGATTTTCACAAAAAAAAATCGGGTACATCACAGTGGCGACTCCGCTGGGGAAGAAGCTTTTTCTAAAAAAAAAAATGATATTTGGTATATTGGTGGAAACCATTAAACTTCCCGTTATCGCCTCCTAACACGAGTCGGGGATAAATTGTGGTCTAACAATCCCACGTACCGGTATCATTATTTTCAAAAAAAAAAGGAAAAGCTTTTGAGGGTCAAGCTTCCGTCTCAACATTTGAAAATCCTTTGTTTTGTGTGTGTTGATTTTTGCACATTTTTCGTGTTTGTTTTGGCCGCCTCGAAAAAAAAAAAGTCAAAATTTTGACTGTCGGAATAATGTCCCTAATTGTTGGAATTTTTGTGCTTATGTGCTTATGTGTTCATTAATTTTCAAAAAAAAAAAGAAGATTTTCAAAAAAAAAAGATTTTTCAAAAGAAAATTTTCAAAAAAAAAAATCATGCATCATGCCTTTTAAGACACATAAAAAAAAAAATTCTATTTTACTCAGAAAAAGAAGATAGACTGCTTGCACACTACGCGCACGTGACCGTACACTGCACCCTACGTCCTTAACCCGGGGAAATCCTTGTCGCGGTCCGTTTGGTCTTATTACGCCTCTCGGATGAGCACAGGACTACCCAAACATCCCATGGAGCCTCGTGTCGACCATGCACTTGTCCGTGACACACTTTGTCAGAGACCCGGTTGGTTTTTAGTGCAGTACGTGTCATGCCCTGTACGTGTATAGACCTTTCCTTTCAAGCCTTTGTCGGCATACCGACTCAATATCTTTCGGGGACCCTTATCGGTCGAAGTTGCCGGTTTTCCGCCGCGGACTTTGACCAAGATATTGACCGGCGCCTTGACTTCGGCTCGGCGGCACAAATTATACACCGACTCCCAGCATTGACTTTGAGTCATCAAGGATTAATGAATATTCCATGCCTAATTACGGCTTAAATGATGACAAGTCAAGATCAATTGTGGACGCTTATCGGTCAAATCATGCCGACTTTTCGTCGAGCCCTCGGACATGATCTTGACTTTTGACGTCGGCTTTGTCCGTAATTTACATCGAATGCTCGTTAAGACTCGATTACCCTTGAGACTTTTAGGATCGTTTTCTTTCGGTCGGTGGGACCCGCTTGCCCTATAGGACCCTCGCCCGGGTGTCCACCCGGGAGGTCGAAATACGGGTGGAATACGAGGGGCTTATAGACGTAGTGACGGGGCCCGGTGATCCGGGAATCGAGTAGTTTGCGAAAAGAAGAGCAATCTTTTCCAACCGATTAGGTTAATAAAACATGTTTTAAGTAAACATGAACAAATAATCGCATGTTGCATGAGCCAAAAGCCCAAACACCTACCCTCCTTCCATTCCCGAGACATCGAACCCTCGTGTCTTTCCCCCGCGGCTCCGCATGAGGTTGGTTTCGGGCACCGGGTCACCGTTTAATCGGTTGGGAAGAGTCAGCGCATCATCGGCTTCACCGTGCGTTCCGACTCCGAATTTTAGAATATGCATCAGCGGTAGCGATGGGGACAACGTCACTCCGCCTCCGGGACTCCTCGAGACGAGAACAACGGTGGAATCGGCTAGCCGAACGAGATGAGAGTGCGCCGGGAAGCACGGTTGAACGGCCTTATGGAGGCTATCAAAAGCCATGGATTGGCCGCCGGTCTCGGCCCGGATGGCACCTTCACTGTGGAAGAAGAGGAAGACCACAATCCCGCTCTTGGTCAACCCGACTACTCCAGGATGCCACCACCGGCCTCCCACGGTACTACCACGAGCCCATGCTCCTCGATCCCTAGGTCGGCCGGCTCCCCAGCTGAGACCACTGGATCCATGCGGCTGACGGGACGAGCCGATTCGCAATGCCTCGGTGGGGACAAAGTCGGTACGGAATGCCTTCCCATGGTTGGGGATACCCAGGAATGCCACGGCAAATTGGGATCCCGCCTCGGTTTGGGACCAATCAATCCGGACTTTCGCGACAACGGTTTGGAATGCCACCACGGTTTGGTTCGGGGCAACGGTCGGGAGCCCCTCCTCGAATGATGCTAGCTCGGTTGCTCCTCATACGGCTTCCGCAAACCCATTTCTCACTCGGGGTTCAACGGGTTGCCAAGCCCCCATCCCCGTTTCATCGAGAATCACCGGGACCACGGTATCCTCTCGGTTATGCATCCTTGCCACAACCGGCCATGCAATTCAACAACCGGGGACGGCGGCCCGCACTTAAGCCTACTTATGGGCCTCGCTCAGGAAATCCAAGCCATGCGGCTACCTCGAATCTGCCTCCATCTTCTCTGCCGATTGGAAGCCAACGGCAAGTCGGTTGGGTTCTATCCCTTTGCCCAGCTCCTACCTACACTCCCCGGGGTAATTTGGGCCAAGGACGGGTTTTCACCTATGCCGGAGTATGGTATTCCTTCCACCAATGCACCACCAACGGCTAGTCCTCTTCCTGGCTCAAATATCGGCTCGGGAATTCCCGCTCCACCTTTGGATCCCCAATTGGCTTGGTTTATGGAGCAACACAAGGAAATGAAAGCACGATTGCTGAATTGAGCGCCAAAAAGAACACTTGCTCTTCGGCCTACGAGATCCCGACTCGATTGTCCCCCTGCCTCACAAGTTTGTGATGCCCGCTCTGGAATTGTTTGACGGGAGTGCATGCCCTAAAACTCACTTGGACACCTATACTTTGGCAATGAAGGCTAAGGGATGCACAAACCGGCGGTTGGCGATTACTTTAGTCTCTCTTTGAAGTCGGGGGCTTTGAAATGGTTTTTCCGATTGCGGCTGAAGCTAGGGCTACTTGGGAACAGATCACCGGTACTTTCACGGATAAGTATAAAGCCAACTTGGAATGGGAGACAAACGAGTTGACTGCAAACAACGATGCAACGCATAATGAGAATATTGGGGATTTCTATAAGAGGTGGAACTTAAAGCTCGGTGAAATGGCCATTCCTCCCTCGACGAGGAGCAATTAGACATCTTTCGGTCATGCTTGAAGCCGCATTTGAGAGCTTCCCTCGGTCACTTCCCTACGGCGACTTGCGTGCGATGGTTAATCGGGGCTAAGTTCGAAAAGGCTTACAATCGGCGGCCAGGCTAGCTGCACCTGCCTACGGATATCGGGTTTCTTCCACCTCCAACACGGCTCTGCTTGCTAAAGGTAAAGAAGTGATTAGCTATGCGGGACGGGGCTGTAACAATGCCACTTCCTTTGTTCCCAAGAAACTGATCCATCCAGATCCGGCTCCAAAACTTGGGAAACTTTGGGATGCCTTTGAGTGATATCTTCGAGAGGTTTGGTGAGAGAAGGTTTGCTCAGGCCTTTGGAAAATTATCGGCTAGAAACCCCAATGCTCCTTTGGATACCTCCAAGCATTGTGCCTTTCATCAGGTACCATGGGCACTGACGGATGATTGCGTCCCCGAAAAGGCCATCCAAGGTTTGATTGAGCAAGGGAGGTTAGAGATGCACGAAGGGCCTAACACTATCAATAACCCGCTCCCTAACAACATGAGTGTCAACATGATCGAGTTTGGTGGTTCAAGCCTTGTGGGCATAATGGAATTTGACACGCCCCTTTGTGAGGTCGGTGAATCGGCCATCGCGGGCGATGAAAGTGTTTGGATTAAGAAAGAGATTGCCAAGGAAATCCTGATGGAAAGATCTGCAATAGCTCCGTCTCCGGCGTCGAAGAATAGATGCATGGTTCAACAGCAAAGAGCGGCTAGGCGGGGGCTACCTATCTTTAAAATAGTCTTTTGAGTCAACCTTCGTAGGTTCTAGTACTTTTCTTTCACCTAAGTCCTTCCTGGACATTTGTCGTTGTAGTCCATTTTGGACATAGTGGTTAAATGTCTAACTTTTTAATATAAGTCTTTTTCTTTTCTTGCTAGACTCGAGACATCACTTGCGCACCCACGTTACACTTAATTGAAATGGTTTTATCCAAAATGATCACTTGTCTTTGCTCAACCACTAATTCTTCGAAAATGATTAATATTTAAACTAATCGGAGTGAGAAAATCAATTGATATCCTTCCCAAATTGGGGCTTACCAACTCCCCATCTTGCATCTCATATGCTCACATCCCTTTCATCATCATCATCTCGTTGCTCGATGAATTTGCATGGATCTTTTCTCATATAAAGCTTAAGCAAGCAATGAAGACTTAAATCTCGTTTAGGTCATCCAGTAGGGATTGCGGTTGAAACCTTTCACCCATAGGAAAGCCATTACCTCACCCTTACTAAACACTACCCTCTCATTTCAAGATCGGCGTGTTTTGAAACCCGGTTTAGCCATCATTTTTGCTCCATGCGAGAGAAAGTCCAAGCGAGCCCGAGAAGTTAGCTTCGAGAATCGGCGATGCGCAAATTATCTCAAGCCATGAAGGAAGGACAAAGATAATCCTCAACTCCTCGGGAGGCTTTCCAAGTCAAAAAAAAAAAAAAAAAAAAAAAAAAAAAAAAAAAAAAACAAAAAAACAAAAAAAAAAGAAACAAAAAAAAAAGAAGGATTTTAAAATCCTCACAATCTCGGATATAATTCCAAGCTCCTCGGGAAGCCTTCCAAAAAAAAAAAGAAGAAGAACTCAAAAGTCCCAGACATCTCAAGAAGCTCTCCAATGATCAAAAAGGAGCACGAATTCTCGCAAGATCGCAAAAAGTTGTCGATAGCTCGGACTTCCTCTTATCATTACCTTAAACCAATCCCAAGCCATCCTCTCAATTTTAGAGGATACTCCCATCACCATTACCCTTGCCTTTGGCCAAGTCAAAATTTGACCTCTCATTCTTGGAGGCAATCAATCTTCCTCGCCATAGATTTCCCAAACACGTCCCTACGAGCCAACCTCTCATCTTTAGAGGTTCGGTCGGTAAAGGCCTAGCGACCTCTCATCTTAAGAGGTCATAATCTCCCAAAATCACCGATGGCCGATCGAAGCCCGGAAACCCAACTACGGTCCTATCGGATAGCGGTTTCATTCTAATATCCTCGATGTCGGGATCAAATTAATGCTTCATTGCTTGCTTAAAATTGGAATCTAATCCATCTTGGTCCAAAATTACCAATCAAAGATTGTGCAAATTCAACCCTTCCCTTCATGTGAGCATATTTCATTTCTCCTCACAAACACTTGCCGTGGATGTCCCAGCTGGGGCTTCGCATCCGTGTCTTTCATGGACACTCTAAGGGGATATGTTATTCAATCCTCAAAATCCCCAAAGGTCCTCGGACCCTCGAATTTCAACATTCGTTCTCTTTTCATTCGGGATAGGCCCGAACTACGGCGACTGAGCTCTTCATGATGGAGGGAACGTAGGCAACCGAGAAATGGTCGGTCGAAATCACAAACAAATCTCAAAAAAAAAAAAAAAAAAAAAATCCGGTCTCATCGGGGATCGTCCCTATACACTTTCCGAGCTTGATCCTCGATATCGGTTGGTTTTCTCCTTGTGATTAATCAAAATATTTGTTCATATCAGATTTAGGAGTTGAATAACCCGAACATTAACAAAGGGTTTTAAGCGGCCTTGTGATCATCATGAATAAGACAATTTTTCAAGTGTCTCGACAAGTCTTCTCTCTACATCATAGGAAAATAGAGCCAAACATTGTCTTTACGTCGGCGGGGGCTTCCATACACTTTTCCACACCTTGTAACGCTTATACTCTCTCAAAAGAGTCAAACCTAAAGCGAGTGTGTATACACAAAATCGGGATTCATTCCCACTTTTCGAAAGATGTGCCCTGCACGTAAACATTCTGAGTCTTGTCCGTTGGTTGGTTGACTAAGATGCGAAAAGATGGGTGCCTCCTTGGTCACATGATGACTCTGCTGCAATAGGACTGCTCTTGTGTTTCTTCACGCTGGGGCTTGCTAAGCGGTCCTCCCGGGTTCTCCTGTATCGGCTCTTTAAGATGGGACTTCTATAGTCATCCTTGGGTCCACATTGCGTTCTTCACTACGAGATAGATTCGCGAAGTCACTTCTTCAAAATCCGGACTTTGCCTACTCGGGATCAGGGGCTTTGTCAAGACGGTCTTTTGGACCCGAATTTTATCAAGAAAGAATTTCGGCTTCGAACTTGGTACACGGCGGCCTCCGTAGCATCGGAATTCAAGATCGGGGTTTCTCCGGCATTAGCAATTCCATCAAATCATTCTCAGGATAAGGTTTCGGCCGAGGTCACGGCTCACCCAAATGAAAGAAGCTTCACTCATATCAACGTGCCCTAGAGCACATCGGCATCGGCTTCAAATGACCAAGATTGAGAGAGAAAATTCCAATCAAGACCAGGGATCCGAATCCAATCTCATCAAAATTGAGGTCCATGTGATCACTGTGACAAAACCTCACCAACAACCATTTGTTTAAATCGCGATCAAGGGTTCTCATCCCCCACATGCTCAAAATCTGTTCCAAACGGTCTCCAGACACATACATAACCATGCATCCCCACAAAAATCTCCCGAGGGCTCATGTAGCATGCACTGAAAACTTGAATCAATAGGAAAAATCCTAAGTGAATTGAAGATCATAAATCATAATTTCCTGTCAAAAGCTTAGGCTAGGTGCATCTTCGAAAGCAAGTAAATGCATCATCTCGCAAACATATGCGGTGATACTCTCACAATCATTTTTGGCTCTATGCATGCATCTGTCATCATGAATGTCATATATGCATCTTCCTCTTCACTAACGAATGCGGGAATTCAAACGTGAAATCAAATCCCCCTTTTCGGCAAGGATGATCTTCACCAAAGTCGACCTCCAATGTCCACAAACGGATGAAGACGGCCTCCGGCATCTACGGTTTGGCAAAGACAAGCTCCGGCGTCTGCAACTTGCTAAAGACGACCCCCAATGTCCACAAATGGATGAAAACAACCCCCAACGAAGACCACCTCCGGTGTCTAACAAATCGGTCGAGAGACGCCAAGTTCTCAAATACAAATCGGTCGAGACGCCAAGTTCTCCAATACAAATCGGTCGGGGACGCCAAGTTCTCCAATACAAATCGGTCGGGGCCAAGTTCTCCAATACAAATCGGTCGGGACGCCAAGTTCTCCAATACAAATCGGTCGGGACGCCAAGTTCTCAAATTCTCGGGACGGTTCTCAATCGAATCGGTCGGACGCCAAGTTCTCAAATACGAATCGGTCGGGGACGCGAAGTTCTCAAATATAATGCGGTCGAGACACGAGTTCTCAAAAGCAAGAAGTCCCGATGTGAAGACAAGTTCAACAACTTCTACAAGGTTAACGATCACCGGCAAGATGCGGACTCAACCAAATTCCTCCTTCGGGTCAAAATGCCTCCAAACACGGCAAATCGTCGGCGAAACCGTCCACGAACGGCAACCCAACAACTCTTCATCAACATCAGTAGTAGCCTCGGTCCTTTCGGCGGCTACTGGTAAGCACGGCACGGGTATGAAAGCATATCTTAGTCAACTACTTTTCTAAAAGAACATTATCATCAAATCTTAGGGCGACTTCCCAAAAATAGTCGGATTACGGGCGACTTCCCAAAAATAGTCAAACCGTAGGGCGACTTCCCAAAATAGTCAAACCATAGGGTGACTTCCCAAAAACGATCGGATTACGGGCGACTTCCCAAAAATAGTCAAACCGTAGGGCGACTTCCCCAAAATAGTCAAACCATAGGGTGACTTCCCAAAAACGATCAGATTACGGGCGACTTCCCAAAAATAGTCAAACCGTAGGGTGACTTCCCAAAATAGTCAAATCTTAGGGTGACTTCCCAAAAATAGTCGGATCTTAGGGCGACTTCCCCAAAATAGTCAAAACCTTAGGGTGACTTCCCAAAAACAGATCAGATTACGGGGTGACTTCCCAAAAATAGTCAAACCGTAGGGCGACTTCCCAAAAACGATCAGTTACGGGCGACTTCCCAAAAATAGTCAAACCGTAGGGCGACTTCCCCAAAATAGTCAAACCGTAGGGTGACTTCCCAAAAATAGTCAGATCTTAGGGTGACTTCCCAAAAATAGTCGATCTTGGGGTGACTTCCCAAAATAGTCAAACCGTAGGGTGACTTCCCAAAAACTTGATCGGATTACGGGCGACTTCCCAAAAATAGTCAAACCATAGGGTGACTTCCCAAAAATAGTCGAGATCTTAGGGTGACTTCCCAAAAATAGTCGGAGATCTTAGGGCGACTTCCCCAAAGCAGTCAAAACCTTAGGGTGACTTCCCAAAAGCAGTGACTTCCCAAAATAGTCACCGTAGGGTGACTTCCCAAAATAGTCAAACCATAGGGTGACTTCCCGAAAATAATCGGATCTTAGGGCGACTTCCCAAAAATAGTCGGACCATAGGGAGACTTCCCAAAAATAGTCGAGATCGTAGGGTGACTTCCCAAAAATAGTCAAATCTTAGGGCGACCTTCCTAAAGCGGTAGGGTCGACGACTAAAGATAGTCGAAAGACCCGAACTACGGCGGCTTGATTCCTCTTAAGGATACGTAGGTAGCCTATTAAATAGGTTCAGCCACTCGATCACTTGATCATCTGCCAAATATGGAGCCTTACTCTTATCGACGACCCCGCTTCCTTGAAAGCGCCGTCGCCCAGGGGCTACCGTAAGTGCTCCAATTTGAGCTTGTTAGCATTTTCGTTAGAAAATTAACGAAAGTTATAACATTACTAACATTCCTAACTTTTCTAACAAAGTAAGGGTAAAATGGGCATTGCCACTTTAAGTTAAACCAAGAAAAGAATCTCAAAAAGCAAAAGAAATTAGAAAAATCCGAATTAAGAAAGTTGAAAAACGGCTTCGAGTTTGAATTTTAAAAAGATTATTCTTCTGTCCAAAAGCACGGCCTGTAGCGGATGAACGGTGCACGCGTCGATCCTTGTCCGCGCGGATACGTTTGATTCTCACAGGTGTCCTATAAATTGAACCCTCCTCTCTCAGTTTACACAACACATTTTTGATCACAGCAACGAAGTTCTGGCGAAATATAGAGAGAAAACAGTGGGAATCTCTAGATTGCCACCATTTTCTCTTGAATCTTTCCCAATCTCACTCCAAACACAAATCCAAACACCAAACCTTGATACTCCTCAAGCCAAACACCAAATCTTGATACGCCTCAAGTCAAATTCCAAGCCTAGGAAGATAGGGTGTCACCGTTGGTAAAGCCCTCCTTCTCAAAACCCTAAAATTCTCTTTTGATTTCTTGATCATCTTGTTCTTCTTACTTTGACTTATTTTATGTCTAGTTTAACTTGAGTTTTGACCTAAGATGGTCATCTTGAAGTTCATCTTCATGAATGACCATCTCAAGTGGTCCACATTTTAGATCTTTAGTCAATTCTTTCTCTTTGGTTTCATCTTTACAAAACCCCCTTTCCCTTTGCAAAGGACATGTTTAAACCCCATAAATTCCCCAAGGATGACTTGAATATGATAACCACTTAATAAAAAGTAGTGGTATCAAGTCTAGGGATGAAAATGGGGTGAACATAGATGCAAATCCCCAAAAATCACATTTTCCCTCAAGAACATCTTGCTGTCCAGTAGCATTGTTCTGAGACCTCCAGTCCATTTTCCTATTTTTGGACCCAGTACAACTTGGAATTGGATGTTGACTACAAAACACTTTTTGTAGCCAACATCCATAGCTTTTCAGACATAATTTTATTTTATTTTTTGAATAAGTAAAACTCCTTTTTTCAATTTTTCTTTTAGAGGCCAGTTCATCAGCTTCTGGAAATCCAGATTTCACATCTGAGATTTCTAGAAGGTTTTGACCCCTCAAATTACTTCCAAAATGGAAAGTTCCTTTGCAGAAACCCTATTTAGGGTGTTTTAAGAAACTTTCATTCTCGGACTTTCCCCAGATTCTGAGGTTTTGAAGCCTTTAAGTCCATTTCAAAGTCAAGGGTCAACTGCCTTCTTTCATTCTGGCAGAATTGCTTTTCAAATCCAAAAATCTTTTGAGTGCCAAGACTCGACCCAAAAATCATACCAAAAATCTTGGGGATTGTTCAAAGTCTTATAAAGAGTTCCCTATTTTTTTTTTTCTCAGTTTCAACTCGTTTTGGTCAAAACACACACACACACACACACACAACAAAGGATTTCAAATGTTTGGAAGACTCGTTTCTGCGGCGCGTCGGGTGCACACTAACGTCCTTCCCGGCACGTAACGTGACCTCCAAACCTAAATTTCTGATCTCGGGCTTTTTTCAAAGTTTTGGCCCTTAAAACAAAAATGGCGTGGCGACTCCGTTTTGATTTTCAAAAAAATCGGGTACATCACAGTACTGCCATCTTGACCACCTTGGATATATCCCGCAATTTACCTTTGCCAGCACTGAGGGGCCGGTGGTCCAGGACTTAGTCCGACGAAGCTAGAAACCTGAAATATCAAAAAAAAAAAAAAAAAAAAAAACAAATCCACACACACACAATTAATAGCACTAAACAGAAGCAGAGAGGTAAGGAACAAATGAAAGCATAAACCCTAAAAACTTGCCAGCTGCAACACCAAATACACATTTTGCTGGATTGAGGACCATGTTATTGACTCGTAGGTTGGCGAAGGTCTGTTGCAGGTCGTCAACATGCTTCCTTTACCTTGGCTTAACGACCATATCGTCTATGTAAGCCTCCAGATTGTCACCCAACTGTCCCTTGAAAACTTTATTAATCATTCTCTGATAAGTTGCCCCGGCGTTCTTCAACCCAAAAGGCATCTTCGTATAACAGTAAGTGCCACCCGCAGCTTGGAAGGCTGTCTTTGGAATAACTTTCTCGGTCATCTTGATTTGATGATAGCCGAAATATGCGTCCAAGAAACTGAGGGTCGTATGCCCAGCTACTGAATCGACGAGCTTGTCAATTCGGGGTAAGGGGTAACTATCTTTAGGGCACGCCACGTTAAGGTCCGTGAAATCCACACACAATCTCCATTTTCCGTTGGATTTTTTGACGAGCACAACGTTTGCTAACCGTATCGTAAATCCAGCATCCACAATGATTCCTGCACTTAGCAACTTGTCAATCTCTTGCTTTATCTCAACCTCCTTTTCAGTGGAAAATATTATCAACCTCTGCTCCTTGAACTTCATTGTTGGATTCACCCCAAGTCTATGGACAGCAACATCCTCCCTTATCCCTTTCATATCTTCGACCCTCCAAGCAAAGATATCGAGGTTATGTTTGAGTAAGGTGATTATCTCATCCCTCTCCTCAGTTGTTAGCTGAGACCCCAGTTTAATCTTTTACTCAGGGTAATTTGGGTGGATGTCTAATTCAATCAGCTCGTCTGCATGATTGAGTTCAGGTGCCTCGTCACGAAAATTCATAGATTCAATTACAACCTCCTTGATTTTCTTCTTGGCTTAGGTCAGGCACTTCATCCTCAATTAGCTTATCCAGCTCTGCCCCCGAGTCCTGGTTCACCAAAAGCTGTGTAGCTGTTGTTTGGTCGTCCAAGAATATCTCATCAATAAAACTCTCAGGCTCGTCCAATCTGACCACTGGCTCGTCAACACATTTAATCGTCGAGACGTTGGAGCAGGAGGTTATGGTTTGCTTAATCGATTTTGAAAACTTCACAATATGCTCAGGGTCGTCAATTTCAATGGTCGTTATTCTCTTCAACACATGCTCAAGGAATTCTGGGGCCGTCCCCAATACACATCCTACTCCTGAGCGTGTTGGGAATTTGATTCTCTTGTGAGGGACTGAAGCAACGATCCCTAGAGCAGCCTATCCTGGTTGGCCAAGTATGGCATGGTAATCACTCACAACATCGATCACAATGAAAGTTACAGTTTGAATTGTTCTCAACGGATGGTCCCCAATATCGACGGGCAAGTCAATTTGTCCTTTAGCGTCTACTCAGTGGTTGGTGAATCCCAAAAGATGACCTAAGTAGGGACTTAGCCGACTATCAGGTAGACCCATTTTTTGGTAGACTCTGTAGAACAAAATGTCCTTTGTCGCCCCTGTATCAATGAGGATCCTTCTTGATTCACAGTTATCAATGAAGCCTGGGACGATCAAAGTCTGTTGACGAGCGATCACATTGGTTGACAACTCATACGGGTAAAAACTGATTACATCATTTGGAACATCTGTTTTTGGAGGAACATGGGGGGCTTTCTTCAAATGGTATATAGCACTTTTGATTTGGTTCTTGCTTGATTCCTCAGAAATAACTAAGACCAATCTTGGCTGTCTCTTAGGTGGGTGTCGTTGTTAGCGGCTCGGTTGTTAGCTGCTGGACGATCCCTCTTTACATACTGGTCGAGGCGACCGTCATCGAACCACCGTTGTATGATCTTTTTCAAGCTAAAACATTCTTTCGTGTCATGCCCCCTGTCCTGGTGGTACTCACAATACTTGTTCATATTTTTCTTCCCCTTTGCATTGGGGTTCATCTTTGATGCTGGTCCAAAATCAACATTGCTTAGAATTTCTACACGGGATACTGTCAACGGAGTGTACGACTCAGGTACCTTCTCAGCTTTTTCCGACTTATTTTTTCCTTTGTCTCCGGCCTTGTCTTTCTTAGATTTTGCTGCCTCGTCGTTGACGACAGCCTTCCCATCATGTTGCAACTTCCTCTCTTCAGCTTCGGCCACTGCATAGGCCTTGGCGTAGAGGTCCTTTCTTGACTTGGTCGGGTGGACTTGAAGCTCGTAGTCCAAGGTTGAAGATACGATCCCATGCTTGAAACAGTTGATAATTTCACGGTCTGTCAATTCCTCGTCGATCTGGTCGACCAATTTCTTGAATCTTTTGAAATAATTCATCGAGCTTTCATTTGCTCCCTGGGTGATATTGCTCAGGTCGTTTACTGTCTTGCGACGATCTCCAGCGGTATCCGCAAACACCTAAAAACTTCTTACGCATGTGTTTCCATGAATCGATGCTTCCCTTTGGAAGGCTTCTAAACCATCTCAGAGTTTCTTCAGTCAAAGTGCTAGTGAGAACTTTACACATTACATCGTCATGCCTTGAATACTAGACACCAGTATCATCTAAGCCTCAAGGTGCTGCATATGATCCAAGGCACTTGTTAAGCCATCATATTGCTTCAAGTCAGGTAGTTTGAATCCTGGCTCTGGTGGTCCCAATTCAAGCATCCATGGTGCCAAAGGTTTCAATGTGCCAAAGTCATCACTATCTTTCTTGCCGTCAACTACTCAACCTTACGCTTGAGCCTGAGTACCTCACGCATGTTGATATCTCCTGCTCGGTCGGCGGAAGGAACCCTATCTCGACGAGGTCCCCGGGAGACAGTGTTCGATCGTTGCCTTTCAGTGATCGCAGCTCGTCGCGAAACCGTTCTCTCTCTTACATTACCTCACAGGAGGATGGTACGCAAGAACTGGATTGTTCCCGTCATGAGGGATGAGAGGATGCGGGTCACTTTCCCTTTAGCTCGGAGCTCGTTCATTATGCATTGAGGGGGTCATTTGACGACCTCGATTAACTTGGCTCGGGTTTTGCTCAAGATTGTCATTTGCAGAAGGAGACCTCTGAAGCTCTCTGTTCGCCACTTCTCGTCGTCGCTGAGATGAGTGTCCTTCACTACGATGACGGTTCAGGTGCTCTATGAGGTATTGCGGCGGCACTTGACGATCGTTCCCGGCAGCAACTTCTTCACGACGACCATCAGCCCCTCTCTCGTTCCTTCGTCTTCCGGATGTGACCGTATTATGGGACGCCTGAGCAGGTCAATCCTCGACCATTCAGATCAATTCGTTTTGGATCTGCAGGAGTTCGTGAATGGTGTTTGCCCTTTCGACGAGAAAAGCAGTTCTGTAGAGAAGTGGGTTGGACGGGCCTCCCACATTTCGTACAGTAGCTCCTTCAGTCCTCCTTCCGACTGGGGGTCGTCGCTGCCGCTGATCTTGAGCAGGCCTTTTCTCTCTTCTTCTCGCATCTGGAAGTCCAATGTCATCCACAACACCATGTGACCTAGTAACCTTCAGATTAGGGTTCCTAGGTTGAGGTGATGGAGGCCTGGGGTTTTCTTGGTGGCCTTGCTCAGGCGAAGGTGGTCGGCCATCGTTTTCCGTTGACATGCTTGCTGTGTGTGTCCGTCGACACCATCTCCGGTTTTTCTAATGTTTTCTAGGCTTGGTTGAAGTCTCCGACGAACGATTCCCGACAATGGAACCACTCTGATGATGCAGGAAATCGTCCGGGATCAGCTATCAAAGTCCAGCAATAATATAGGCTAACTATGGAGACCTGCACACCACAAGAAATGAACCGTGAATTGCGTCGGGGCTTGTCCGGCAAGGCCCTCCGGTGTGAGAATCAGTGTGGGCTGGAGAAGGTGGTAAAAATATGGAGAAAACTTGTGGGTGTGTGTATGCGTGAATAGTGAAGAGTCATTACCTTAGCCCAGAACCTTTGTTCATGTCTTTATAGTGGATGAGGGAATCTAGGGTTTTCATCTGGACCGTTGGATTTGATTTTTGTCAATCGTTGGATTGGTTTTGTCCCCATGTATCCACGTGGCGTCCTGTGATTGCTTCGTACAAGCAAGGACATTGCTGCAACTGTCACTGGTAGTGGATTGCCTATAAGGGAATGTTTCACCTGCATAATGCGACGCCACTGCTAGCAATGTGGGGACATGTGCAGAGTGGGCCAGTGACAGGTTTGACTTTATCAGAGGATGGCTTGATACCTTGATGGGCTTGTTGAGCCGACTTTGTGAGAGAAAGGTTTGAGTTTGGCTCATCACAAATTATTCCGTTCATGTTATTTATAAAATTTTATTTTTTTGTGAATCTCGAAAACATTACTACAAAGTTCTTATTTGAAGCATGGTCTTAACTCTTACCATTATTGTCCCTTGACCCTTGTGCAGGAACTGTCTAGAAGTACATATGGTTGTTTCAGCAGCGAAGGCATCATAAAGCAAAAAGGGACCTTTACAAAAATCTGTTTTTTGAAAGATGAATATTAAAATAAATAAATTACATAAATCGGATATTACAAAAAAATCACAAAAAACTACTCCCTCCGTCCTACGTTGAGAACAAAAAATAAGAAATAATGTTATTAAAGTAGGAGTTGTGAGTGGATAGGAGAGAGAATCAGTGGAGAGAATAGTAAATTTGAAAAGTGTTGTGAGTATGACAAGTGGATCCCATAAATAAAAAAGTATTAAAAAGTTTCCTTTTTAGAAAAGTGTGACTTTAAAGTGGGATGCCCAAAATAGCAAAATGAATAAAATAATATAGAACGGAAGGAATATTTTTTTTAATTTCTTTTTGCTTTTATATGTTAAATAACTGATAAATACATTAATAAATTATAAACAACTGATAAATATACTCCCTCCGTCCCTAAATGTTTGTCCCATTTTCCCTTTTTCTATTTTCCAAAAAGTTAGTCTCATTTCCAAAATTAAAGCTTCAAAATCACTAAATTTTCAAAACTTGTAACATTTAGGGACGGAGTATTACATAGCGACGGTGTATATTATTAATAATTTTCAAAGCGTTCGTAAAAATAACCAAAATTAAAGCTTCAAAACCACTAAATTAAAATGAACAAACATTTAGAAAGAAATATTTATTAATATAAAATATATTTATCAGTTTTAATAAAAAATAAACATAAAATACCTTTTACAGAACTTAGAGCGGATGAGACTTGATAGGTGCCTGGGGGGGTTGTTGTAAGTGGGGCTCCTAAAATGCTATAAAGTTGGAAGGGAAGGTCTTTTATGACAAATTGTCAGAAAAAGTTGGTCAATTGAGATAGGAAAGACTCAACCAATTTCCAGGATTAATTCATCCACAAATGTTTAATTAAATGTCTCCAAGTTGTCACTCATTCTCACTCCCCTTAAAATGTCAATTGAGATTTGTTCATGATGTGCCTATACAAGTGAAACTTGTCTATGGCAAGAACAAATTTTGTGGTTTTAGCTTTTTCTCTTCTTTCCTTTTTACTTATTTCCTTTATCTTACTCAACTTGTTTTTTTCTTCCCTTTAAATGGTTACATTCTCACAAATCTTATAACTTATACTCCCTCCGTCCCAAACCTAAATACCCGTTTACTGGTTAGTGTGAGAATTAAGAAAAGTGGGTAATGGAGAAGTGTTATGACTATAAAAATAAAATAGGAGAGAGAACGAGTGGAGGAAATTGTAATATCCCCCATCCCACATCGGAAATATATGGGAATTTAGTGTGATATATAGAAGGCCCATACACTACTACTAAGCATCAAATCATCCATTGGACTTTTGGAGGCCTGTGTGTGGTGCCTACGTAGCGGGTCGGGCTACGGGCTGGGTCGTTACAGAAATAGTAAAGTTGATTAGTGTTATGAGTATAAAAATAAAATAGGAGAGAGAATGAGTGGAGAAAATAGTAAAAATTCTTTGCCATTTTAGAAAAGAGGTATGTTTATTACTCCTTCCGTCTCAGTTTATTACTCTCTCTTACATTACTTTGCATGAATATTAAAAAAAAATAAAATGTTTGATCCAAAATAATTATCATTTTTGGGATGAAAAGAATTCAAATTCTTATTTTATCCTCGCATTAAAACTTGCTTTGCTTTATTAATTGTGTTGTTTTGTATAGTACCGTAAAAAAGAGAAAAATCTATAGTATAAATGGGGGCATCTTACTTCTGATCTGATGAATAGTTTAATAAGTCAATTTCTTCATTTGCCTCACTAAATTGTCCCTTTCCCATTTTACCCTTAATTTTTTTTTTTTTAAAATTAAATTTTTTTAATTATAAAAAAAAAAAAAAAACCGTGTCCTTGGACACGGGCTTTTACTAGTATTAAATAAGGGGCAATTTTAGTACTTTTATTATTAAGTAGAGGTAATAATTATATTTCTTAAAACCTGTGTGAACGTTTAAAAGTGACAATTATTTAACATATTTTGGACCCAAGGGAGTACTTTATTAATATTTGTAAAAGTAGTTGTTTAAAATATAAATAAAGGTAAACTAGGTAGATTTTTCATTAAATTATACTAATATTTGTTTTTTTTTTAATTCGTGAAAAACTTGTAAGCGATAGTTATTTTGAAGCGGAGGAAGTATTTTGTATAAATAATACTCCCCCGTCCCGTCCCAGAGTAAGAGTAAGGTTGCTTGTGATCGAGCAGGAAAGCGTGGTGGGCTCAGTTCTTTGGGTCCAGCGAATGATTGAGCTAGCTTGGTGATCTGCACACCACAAATAGCAGTGAGCGAGCGGGGTCTTAGGCAAGCCCCTCCGGCGTGAGAGTAAGATTATGGACTGAGATTATGGAAAAATGGTATGTAGAGTGCAAGGGTACGTAAATATGCAGTCAAGCATTACCTGTGTCCATGCTACTACTCTCTTATTTATAGTAGATGTGGTGATATTAGGGTTTTCACCAGAGCCGTTGGATTGGATGGATGTCAACCGTTGGATCATCTCCATCTCCTAGGCATACACGTGTCACGCTGGGACTGGTCCGTCTATGTAAGGACACTGCAGCATCTGACATTCGATAAGTAGTTTTCCTTATAAAGAAAAGTCAACCTGCACGCCTTTTGTTGTTATTACTGGTTGCATGATTGCACGTGTAACAAGGCACTGTAGTAGCGGGTCTGACATTATCCCAAATTAGCTAATTAACCAAGCTGCTTTGAAGAAGCTTAATAGAAGAGACGTGACATGGAGTGAATGTCCACTAGGTCGTCTCGCTTAGAGATGATTTCGACGAGCATACGGCATTGCGAGTTGGTCGTTGATAGCACGACGCTGGCTGGAAGAGATCGGGTTTGCGTTGCGAGGAGGCTCGTCGTTAGCGGGCCTTAGCTCATTGGCGACGACCTCTTTGATGTAACGACTGACTAGGATTTATCCTTTCCTCGGTGGTGCGATGACTCGTCGCTTGGATGGGCTTGGTGGCTCGATGTGACAGGCCGCTATCCAGTGTTGGACGGGCCATGACCCAAGGTCTTGGTATGATCCTTCATAGTTGGTCCTTTAGTGGGCCTGATGAGCCCCCTAGCTCGTAGTAAGTATTGGGCTCGACCCATCATAGATTATTCCGTTCAGCTTATTTTTTTATTTTTTTTGTCTCTTCCAAAATAAGGTTATAAATTTGTTTTATTTCTAAAATAGGCAGTGTGACTCACTTATTACACTAATAATAACAATCTAATCTACAAGTATTTACTATTTTCTATCAATCTTATCTTTTATATTTTATTTTTCATACTTGCAAAATTTACTATTTTAATAATTGTATTGTGTATATTAATTTAAGAATTTTATTATGAAACGGAGAACGTAAATTAGGGAGTAAATTTTTAAGAAATACTCCCTCCGTCCCATAAAACCTTACCCATTTCTGTTTTTGGCGGTCAATATTAATGAACTTTGATCAAACAAAAATATCAATTTAATCGTCATATTGAAAATCTAAAAATTGTTATTGATAAATATTAAGTGATTTATCAATAACAATTTTTAAAATTTTATTAGAATGATTAGTTTGACATTAATATTTGGTCAAAGTTCTTTTACATTGATCGTCAGAATAGTAAATGAGTAAGATTTTATGGGACGGTGGTTAGCACTTACTCCCTCCGTCCCCAACCTAAATGCACACTTTGACTTTTCACGTAAATTAAGGAGGGAGTATTATATTGAAAGTGTTGTGAGTGTGAAAATAAAATAGGAGAGAGAATGAGTAGAGGGAATAGTAAATTATAATGGTGTTGTGAGTATTAAAATAATGTAGGAGAGAGCATGAGTGGAGAAAATAGTAAAGATTCCTTTCCATTTTAGGAAATGTATGCATAAGTTGAGAACGTTCAAAATGAAAAATGTACACTTAGATTGGAGACAGAGGAAGTACTCCCTCCGTCCCGGAACTTACTTCCCAAACACTGTTTGCACTGGTTTTAAGGAGGGAGTATTATATTGAAAGTGTTGTGAGTGTGAAAATAAAATAGGAGAGAGAATGAGTGGAGAGAATAGTAAATTATAATGGTGTTGTGAGTATTAAAATAATGTAGGAGAGAATGAGTGGAGGGAATAGTAAAGATTCCTTTCCATTTTAAGTAAGTTTTAAATGTGTGAAGTAAGTTTTGGGACGTCCAAAAGAAAAAGTGTGAAGATTGTTCTGGGACGGATGGAGTATACTCCTAAACCGGATTCACATGTTTTGACTATACACATCGGTGACTCTCCTTGTGAGAGTCACCCAAAAAAAAAAAAAGAAAAAAGAAAAAGCAAGGAAAGTCACCAAATTGCATGACTCCGGGCAGCCAGCCAACCTAGGTTGGCAAAGGTTGGATCACCAAAATGGACACATGTCACCCAATGATTGGGTGACATGTATTTATTTAAATATATTTTTAAAATTAATATATATTATATAATTATATAAAATAATAAAATAAAAAATATATCAAAAATCATAATTTTTTTATATAATTGTATAGGTAATTATTTTTAATAATTGTACGGATAATTTTAAAAATATTATTACTAATACATTATTTAAAAAAATAAAATGATAAGTATTTTAGGTAAGTTGGAGTAAAGAGAAATAAATATTTTATTAAAATGTTGGGTTGGGTCGGGGTCACTGATGGGAGTATAAATTATATAAGGTTGAAAGTGTGTATATGAAAGTGAGAGAAATTAATATTTTATTTGAAATTGGGTTGGATCGGGATCACTGATGGGGATAGTCTTTGAGTTTGAAAAAAGCAGGGATAGATATATAGCCCTGTGTGCCTTCAGCAGAGTCTATAGTATACTCATGCAAAAGGACAAGAAACATGTTTCATGCACTCCAAAAGCCTCACTTGTTTTGGCTCACTTCCCTAAATTAACCATGCATTCTCAAACCCTAAATCATTGGTTAATTTAGGCCCTCACAAGCTCTTTAGTCTACTCTTAATTGGAAATTGAGCAACCATGTTAGTCCCCAAAGTGTCGCTTCTGATTTTTACAATTTACTCCCTCCGTCCCACGTGAATGCAAACTTATTTCTATTTTGGTTCATCCCGTGTGAATGCAAACTTCCCAAAATGGTAAAGAATATTCACTATTTCACTCACTCATTCTCTCTCCTACTTCACTTTTACACTCACAACATTCTCTCTCCTCACTATTCCTCCCACTCATTCTCTCTCCTATTTAATTTTTCATACTCACAACATTTAACTTTTTCTCTTTCTTACATCACTTTTCCTTAATTTCTACACCCAAAAAGTTAGTCCACTATCACGTGGGACGGAGGGAGTATAGTATAAATGGCACCCTTCTTGCTATTAGAGGTGCCCATCCGATTCAAACCGCCGGTTTCGGTTTCGAACCGGCGATTCACGGTTCCACCAAACATTGAACCGAAACCGGCCCGGTTTGTCACGGTTTCGGTCCCGGTCCCGGTTCTAAACCGGCTAATTTCCAAAAAAAAAACAAAATAGACTTTGGCGGTCGCCCAAGAAGGGCCGAATGACTTGGGCGGTCGCCCATGTGTCCAGTTTAAAAAAAAAAAAAGTTGAAAGGCTTGGGCGGTCGCAAGATGACTCAGGCGGTCGCCCGAGTGTCGATCCTTCAAAAAATAAATTACAAGTTAAATTCTTAACAATTTCTGTTAAGTTTTACAAAAAAGTTAATTTTTTGCAAAAAAGTCATATAAAAACTTAACTTTTTTTAAAAAATAAACGAAAGTATATAAAAGAAAAAGGGACGGTACCCTTAAATTTTATTAATTAAAATAAAATTACAAATGAGGGGGACAACCAACCTTACCCTTTTATAAATAAGGGGGGACATTTAGGAGCCTTTACCTCAACCTAACTATTACAATTAAATAAAAATAAACCTAATTTATAATCTAATCTATAAAATTACAATTAACCTAATCTAAAGTCTAAAGAGCGGCGTAGTTCATTCGGCTTCGCTCCCCGATGTATCTTCATCAAAGGCCTCCTCCTCCTCGGAACTACTTCTTTTATCTTGAAGTCGTAGTTCGGCTCTATGCCAATCGCCGAGCAACATTTGATATTCTAAATTATATGGAGACAACCTTGACCTTCGATCGGATAAGACATTTCCTCCTACACTAAATACTTCTTCTACGGCAACGGTTGAGGCGGGAGCGGCTAACACCATAACATCATCGCCGAGCAACATTTGATATTCTAAATTATATGGAGCCACCTCGTTGACGTTTTTGAGTTCTAGAACTAATTAAATTATCTATAAAGTTCAAGGGATCGCTATCTTCGTGAGAACCACCTACATTTTCACTACTAGGAGGATAAACAATATTACCAAAAAGATCATAATATTCTCTATAAAGTGTATATACAATATTTTTAGTTTCAGTTACAACGTCTTTTGCCTTTGGAATAGGTCTATCTAAAAACAAATCAAAGCCGGTGGAAAATAGATTCTTATAATAATAATCTAGTATTTGTTCTAAACCATCTTCTCTTATCCTATGATCTAATAGTTTAGCTACTAAAAACAATGGGGGAATGATCAAAAAATATTTAAGCCATTTTGTTCTCATCTTGTTAATACATTCACCTAAAATTTGATCATCTTTAAAATGCATAAATATGTAACTAATTTTAGCGGCGTGTTCTATAACTAACGGTGAAGTGGGATAGTAAGAACCGAATAATTGTACGGTAGCATCTTTAAAAACTTTCAAAATTTTCTTTAAATTATTACAAATATCCCATTGATGAGGCAATATTATAGTTGAATACTCTATTTGTTGAATAAACTGACACAATAGTTCACGAAAATCATAAGATTCAGATAACATTTTATAAGTGGAATTCCATCGGTTTGGAACATCTAGGGAAAATCTTTTAGGTGGGATATTATTTATTTTACAAAATCTAATCCACAATTTTGTTACACTATGATTTCTCATTATATAAGCAAGAACTTCCTTAATTGGGGCTACATGTTCCTTTAAAGTTGTTAAACCATCTTGCACACACAAATTTAAAATATGACATATGCACCTAACATGAAAATTTTTACCCCCAATGGATGGTTGACAAATATCAATGAGTGATGGTAGACTAGCAGTATTATTTGCGGCATTATCAAATCCAATTGAAAAAATTTTGTGAACTAATCCATATTCTTGTAAAACATTAGCAATTTTGCTACAAATATTTTGAGCATTATGAACAGTATCAAAAGATTTATATGCAATTAATCGTTTTTGTAATTTCCAACTATTATCAACCCAATGACATGTAATTCCTATATAGCTATGAGTTTGCCAATGGTCACTCCATATATCGGCACATATTGACAATTTTTGTGGTAAATCTTTAAACGTATTAATTAAAGTTAATTTCCCTTGTAGATATTGGACTTTAGTATCACGAGTACTTGTATTTTTATTAATTTCTTTAGCCGCGGGATTTAAACAAAGTTGTGCCATATGAGACCATAATCTATCATTAGTAAAATTAAAGGGTAATCCTTTAGCAGCAGTATATTTTGCCATTTCTCTTCTATACGTTGAATTATCAAATTTAAATAATTGCGAAGACGTACCTTGTGATGATCCCGTAAATCCTTGTAGTTGTGTTTGATCTTGGGCATCTCCAACTTGGTCGGGGTGCCTTGACGTCAAGTGTCTTTTAAATGTCCCATAACCACCTCCATGGGTAAAGGCAAATTTTTGCTTGCAATGGTTGCAAGAAACGGTGTATTGGTTGGTACCTTCAATTGGCACTTTTGAAAAGTGCACGGTCATGATGTCCGACCTTCCCGTGGTTCGACCTCCTCGACCTTGACCTCCTCGGATTTGAGTTTGACCACCCCCTCGCGCTTCACTTTGGGTTTGAGTGGTTTGAGTGTTACTCCCTTCGGTATGACCATGATCACCAATTGAAAATGTTGTATCAACTTCATCATCGTTCAAATTAAGCGTTTCTTGTGGTAGAGGTTGAACATTAAGATTGCCCCAAATGGAATCATCGGCGAGGGGGAAAAATGGATGCGAAGTTGATACATTCTTTCCCTTATCGCCACGGCCACCACGAGATGAAGACATTTTTTTGGTGAAAAGATGAATTTATGTGAAAAAAAATGAAATTATGGAGACTTGCAAGATTGAGATTTGAGATAATTAATAATAGAGAGTAATTGAGAGAGAGATTTGAGAGATTGAGATGAGAGAGAGATTTGAGTCTTTGAGATTGAGAGATAGAGAGAAAGAGAGTAATTGAGAGAGAGTAGTGAAAAAAATAAAGGGAGGGGGAGGGTATTTATAGGTTTGAGAGAAAAAGAAAAAAAAAACGTTTTAGGGACCAAAATAAAAAAAAACCGTTTTAGGGACCAAAACGATTAAAAAATATTTTTTTTTACATTTTGGTCACTGACCGTTATTTAACGGTCATTAAACATGGACCGTCGGATCAAGAAATGGACGCACCAGATCATCTAGCCGTTGGCGGTTCCGGTTCGTGAACCGGCGGTTCCGGTTCCGGTTCCTGAACCGGCGGTTCACCGGTTTTTGAAATATGGAACCTTAACCGGACCGGCAAACCGCCGGTTCACCGGTTCATCCGGTTCACGATTCGTTCGGTCCGGTTTCCCTCCGGTTTTGATCCGATTCGGTTTCGGTTTGGCCCGCCGGTTCGGGACCGTTTGGGCACCTCTACTTGCTACAGTACAATGAATAGTTTTAAGTGGTAAATTTTTCATTTTACCCTCACTAAGTTGTCTCTTTCCCATTTTGCTCTTAATTTTTTTTTTTTAAATTAAAAAAAAAATGTGTCCTCGAACACGAACTTTTACTAGTTTATATATATATACTCCCTCCTTCCTATTGATAGGTTCACCATTTTGAGCATGACATGCAAATTAAGAAAAGAGGTAAGTGGAGAAAATATTGTGAGTGTAAAAATAAAATAGAAAAGAGAATGAATGGAGGAAATAGTAAATTTGAAAAGTGTTGTGATTATAAAAGTGAAATAGGAAAGAGAATGAGTGGATGAAATAGTAAAGATTCTTTGTCATTTTAAAAAATGTGAAGCTTTTAACGGGACATTCATTTTGACAAAAAGTGCAGCTATCAATAGGACGAAAAAAGTATACTCCCTCCGTCCCGCCCGAAAGGGCAATTTTGCCTCCTAGCACGGAAATTAAGAAATGAATAAGGAAAGTGATGTAAGAAAGAGAAAAAGGTTAAATGTTGTGAGTATGAAAAATTAAATAGGAGAGAGAATGAGTGGGAGGAATAGTTAGGAGAGAGAATGTTGTGAGTGTAAAAGTAAAGTAGGAGAGAGAATGAGTGGGGTAGGAAGAGTATAAAAATAATAAAAAATTTCCTTTTTAGGGTTGTGCCCTTTTAAATGGGACGTCCAAAAAAGAAATTTGTGCCCTTTCGAGCGAGACGGAGGGAGTATATTTTAAACTTTGGAGTGTAATAGAAGATTAAAGTAATATTTAGGCTTCGTTTGCTTGATTGAAAATATTTTTTGAAAAGTGATTTCTGAAAAATATTTTTTCTCCGAACAATTAGAGTCTAAATATTACTTTAATCTTCTATTACACTCCAAAGTTTTATATATATACTCCCTCCGTTCCATTTCAGTGTGGACTTATTTTCTTTTTGGAACGTCCCACTCCAGTGTGCACTGTCCAAAATAGCAAAGAATCATTACTATTTCACCCACTCATTCTCTCTCCTACTATACTTTTACACTCACAATATTCTCTCTTCTAACTATTCTCCCACTCATTCTCTCTCATATTTAATTTTTCATACTCACAAACATTCCCTTCACCTATTTCTCTCTCCTACTTTTCCTTAATTCCCGTGCTCAAAAAATAGGTCCACAGTGGAGTGGGACGGAGGGAGTATATTCCCTCTGTCCCATTTTATACTTCACCCTTTTGAGCATGCACGCAAATTAAAAAAAAGTAAGTGGAGAAAGTGTTAAGTATAAAAGTGAAATAGGAGAGAGAATAGGTGGAGGAAATAGTAAATTTTAAAAAGTGTTGTGAGTATAAAAGTGAAATAGGAGAAGAATTAGTTGGTGAAATAGTAAAGATTCTTTGTCATTTTAGAAAAGGTGAAGCTTTTAACGGAATATCCATTTTGACAAAAGGTGAAACTTCAAATGGGACAAAGGGAGTATATATTTGAAACTTTGGAGTGTAATAGAAAATTAAAGTAATATTTAGGTTCGCTTGTTTTTTGGAGTAAAATGTTTTTCAGAAAATGGTTTCTGAAAAACATTTTCTGGAAAACCAAAATGTTTTCTGGAATATGACATTCGGTTGTTTGATAAATTTACGCAAATTTTTTTCAGAAAATATTTTAATATGAGTTTTTTTTTTTATGGGGAGTTGGGGATTTGGAGGGTCGGCAAGAGAGTTAATAAAAAAAAATTAATGAGCAATTTTTTTGAAGGGGGTGAGAGTTGGAGGAACAGCAGGAGAGTTGATAAAATGTCCAAAAGGCACACATTTTTAGAATGTTCATTAAAATAAAATTTAACATTCAATTAGATATGGAAAGAGTAAAACATTTACTTCCCCTTATCCAAAATAACTGTCATTTTTGCACCTTTTAGATGTTTTAAGAAAATAATTATTAACACTAGTTAATTAATGATGAAAGTGACAAGATTACTACTTTTTATTATTTCTTTCTCACATAACAAATTAATAAATAGATGAAATAAGTTTCAATCTCAAAGTATTATAGGAATTTGAATAATTTTGATCATAAAATTAATAATTATTTCGAATGAAACATTTTATTTCAAAGTGACATTTTTAACCATAGATTGTACTCTCCCATTCCATTTGAAAATGCACAAATTTTTATTTTGGGTGTCTTATTTAAAAAAACACACTTCAAAAATAAAAACTTTTTAATAATTTTTTATTTGTGTGACACACTTGTAATAATTACAATAAATATTCTCTAATTATTCTCTATCTCACTTTCTCTCTTCTATATCACTTTTAATACTAACAATACTTATTCAACTATACCCTAACAATACTTATTCAACTATACCCTCTGCTTAATTTTCGTGTAAGTTTAATTAATTTTGTGCCTTTTTCGAGTGAGGCGGATGGATTATGTCTTAAATAATTGACCCATTCAAGTTGTTGTGTTAGCTCAACTCCCCAAATCATGACACAAATACTAATTAATCATTATCCTCTAAAGTAATCAGAATAACTAATGTTTCTTTAATTCAAATATACTGAGAGCTAATCTCACTCTCCTAATCAAGTTTTAAATCTAATAAAATCTTAAATACATACTCCCTCCTTCTCATATTAGTGTGGACCAAATATTTGGGCGCACAAATTAAAGAAAAATAAGAGAGATAAATAGTGGAATGAGGTATTTGTGAGTATAAAAAATTAAATAGGAGAAAATGAGTGGAAGAAATAGTAAGTTGATTGGTGTTGTGAATATAAAAGTAAAGTCGGAGAGAGAATGAGTGAGCTAAATAGTAAAGATTATTTGTCATTTTGAACGGTCCACATTAATCTGGAAAGATCAAAAGGAAAATAAGTCTACGCTAACGGATGGAGTATAATTTTTATACAGAAACAAACAAACCCAATTCAAAGAACGAAGCAATCAAACAGAAGAAGAGAATCTGTCCAGCATGAACAGCTCGCAACGCAACCAACTTTGGCCCCATAGTCCATACCCCCATCACATGTTCAATCCTCTCTACCTACGCTGATACACATTTTCATTGAAATTCAAAAATGACCCATCAATCTTTGAACTCAGATCTTCAAACCCAATTCATTTCTTGTAATTTTCTCAAAAACCCAGCAAAGAAAGATTGAAATTTGCTATAGAGACAGTTCAGAAGGGATTATGGACGCCGTGATCTCCTTTGAAGTTGCTTTCATGGCTGGATTTTGGGGTTAAGTCCGAAGCTCTTGTTATTTTCGCCAGTCATTTTCATGGTCTGCTCTGCTCTGCTTGCTTTGTTTTCTCCTTTTATTTTCTGCTTTTTATTGTCTTTTTGCTATTGTTTTCATTCAAACTTTCTCCCTAAAATTCTTTCTGTTTCTTACAATTTGTACAGCTTTATAGTATAGACCTCCAATCGTTCGCGTTTTACTTTACACCCTCTTGATTGTCTAATTATGCAACTTGAATTGGCTACTTCTGTTTGATTTTGAGCCGGGTTGTGTAAGTTTCAGATCTTTATTATAGTTTTATGTTATGAACACCAGTAGCCTTCAATGTGTTTGTTTTTTTGCCAATGAGTTAGGTGAATAACTGGGGATATTGGGTTCTATTTATTTTTCAGATGCAAACACGAGTTCTTAGGTTGATTGGTATTTGGTGAGTACCATTTTGTGGAAAAATAGCAGGGAGATTTTTGTGAAAAATATTGATAGTTTTGAGGGGAAAAAAGGAAAAGAAGAAAATGTTGTGTGCTTGCTCAGGTGAGCAATTCAAGCTAGAAGAGCCCGCTCCGCGGTCACCGGAGTCATTAGCCACCAGGGATTTCTCAGCTAGTGGCCTTTCGTCTTCTCGAGCTGGGACAGTTGATTGGGATTCAAAATTTGATGATGCTCAAGTCGATGAGGCAGAGTCCACTCTTAAAGAAGCTCTTTCTTTAAATTATGAGGTGTTAACTAAATTTTCGAGTATAATTTTTAACGTAATATTTATGATTAGCTTTGGTACTTAGATGTTGGTTGATATGCTTCCAGGAAGCTAGAGCATTATTGGGGAGGCTTGAATTCCAAAAAGGGAATTTTGATGCTGCTCTTCAGGTTTTCTATGGAATTGACATTAGAACATTATCACCAAGGATGACTCAGGCTATTAGTGAGAGAACCAGACAACAACGCAAGCAACGAACCAAAGGTGAGCTTGTGTTGGCAGGTGTAATGTCACTGCATTCGGTGAGCCTACTTCTTGAAGCAATCCTACTCAAGGCAAAATCATTGAAGGAGCTGGGGCGAGCTAAAGGTATGCAGTGTTCCCTTCCTTAAGATAGCTCATTGGCTTTTTATGTGCTTTTGAAATAAGAATGCTTGGTTTCTAAGCTTGAATATCTGGAATCATGTTAATTTGGTATATATGTTCAGTTGTCATTTATTATTCAGCATTTTTATTTTTTTGGAAATTGTTGCCCATTATCATTGTGCCTGAATGGTTAATGCACAGGCTTCAGTACAGGTTACGATTCGAAAACTGAGTAGAAATTGTTGTGTTGTGATACTAATGGTTTCCTTTTGGGTCAAACAGAGGCTGCAAGGGAGTGTAAATTGATTTTGGATATAGTCGAGTCAGCATTACCCAATGGAATGATTGAGGGCATTTTTGAAGATTGCAAGTTGCAGGAAATGTTGCACAAAGCACTGGAATTACTACCCAAGCTATGGATTCAAGCTGGCATTCTGACTGAAGCGATAGTTGCATATCGAAGGGCTCTAATCAAGCCCTGGAATTTGGATTCTCAAAGGTTAGCAAATGTACAGAAAGACTTGGCTGCAATGTTACTGTATGGAGGTGTTGAAGCCAGCCCTCCACCACAATCCAAGCTATGGGATCCAACAAATCCTAATAGCAGTACAGAGGAAGCTATTCTTTTGCTGTTAGTACTCATGAGAAAGGTCTTGTATGGTGAAATAAAGTGGGACACAGAAATTATAAACCATTTGTCTTTTGCTCTCTCGATGATTGGTCAGTTTGAATGTTTGGCTGACCATTTGGAGCGGATTCTTCCGGGTACTTGTAAACGAGCTGAGAGATGGTTTTCTCTCGCGCTTTGTTACAGTGCTGCTGGTAAAAATGAAGTAGCCTTAAATCTTTTGCGAAAGGCTTCTGGTTTGTCTGAAGACAAGCATGAGCCATATTTGCCTTCCTTATTGTTGGGAGCGAAATTGTGTTCTCAGGATCCAAAACATGCCCATGAAGGTATAAATTTCGCTCGTAAAGTGATCGATCTGGCCAAAAATCAAAATGAGCATTTAGTCGGCATTGCTCATAAATATCTTGGTGTTTGTTACGGAAATGCAGCAAGAGTTTCCCTATTAGATTCAGAAAGAGTGATTTTCCATACAGAGTCAATCAATTATCTTAACCAAGCTACTCAATTTGATAAGGACGATCCAGAGATATTGCTTGATCTGG